>JAWZYV010014207.1:0-600000 GCA_038373885.1 Cheiracanthium punctorium | reverse complement strand
TTGTATTAACAATGACTGGCTTGAGGGGTTTTTTCTATATAAATTTTCTAAATATTATATATATATATATATATATATGTGCACCAAATACCCCACGTATATGTATATATATATATATATATATACGTGGGGTATTTGGAAATAAGTACCGTGTCGAAAAAATATTACTAATTTTTTTTTCAAGTCAATTTTATTTTTACATGAAAGTGCATACCTTAAACTATTCTTCTGCATAGTTTCTGACAATGTTCAAACACTTATCGTAGTGGGTTACTAGCTTTTCGATACCTTCTTCTTAGAAATTTGCTGCCAATGATGATAATCACGACTCCACATCATTTTTCCTCTCATCGTCGGAATCCAAAGCGCTTGCCGCCTAGTTCTCGCTTCATGTGCAGGAACAAGTAGTTGTCGGACGGCGCCAAACCTGGGTTGTACGGCGGGTGTCGAGCTGCTGAAACGAAACTATCAAATCATCCTTACTGTCACCAGCAGTATGGGGCCGAGAAATCTGATTAAGCAATACAATTCCCTTTACTGAGCATTCCTCTCCGTTTGTTTTGACTTGCACGTCGTAATTTTCTTAAATTCGTGGTTATCGTCATTGGCGGGAAGTTTCTATGACGAAAGTATAGAACAGCTATTAAACCGCTACGACGATTATTTGAACACTGGCGGAAACTATGTGGAAAAATAGTTTACGCTCTGATCTTTCATATAAAAATAAAATTTGCTTGAAAAAAAATTACTATTTTTTTTTCAAATAGTACTTAGTTTCCGAATACTCCTTGTACATATCAAAGCTCGAGATAATTCGTGGCAGTAATCACGGGAAATGCCGCGAGATCAGACCAGATAACTTCAATAATAAACAGTTTCCGCATCAAATTTAGCTGCGAGTATTTGAAACTTAAAATATATTTAAAACTTTCTATTTTATACGCATTTTAATGCTACAAATAAAATTGCAAAATGCTCATAAGAAATCTGAAGCATCTTTTAGTTGTAGTTGTTGTTCTCTTTCTCATTGCATTATTGATTCGATTAAAGTGAATTGAAAAAAAAATGCAGCTGCAATTTACCGTTATAAAAAAAAATTATAATTTTACATTGAGCTAAGTAGTTTTTGCTGCCAACTTATTAAAACTCACAATGTTTATTGCCATATACACAGTCCAGTCACATTAATGTGACCACTTGTCTAAAGCCTGAATAACCACCTTTTGCAGAGCGGACCGCTGCTTGACGTGCATGAAGAGAATCAATTAGGTTTCTGAAGGTGTTCACTGGGATGTTGAGCCATGCCCACTCCAGTGCCGCGGCCAGTTGCGCTAGGTTACGCGATTCAGGATCCATGGTCGAACAACCCGATCGAAGTGGTCCCAGAGATTTTCGATTGGGTTTAACCCTTTGAGGCGGCTTTAACCCTGTGCTCGTGCACAGCCAGCTGCGTCAAAAAAAGGGTCTCTAGATCTATGGCACGCGATGAACGTTTCGATCGTCCGCCATCTTGCTAGTAGTTAAGTCGAGCGATGGACGGCTGCTCTTTTTACAGCATTGGGCAATGTACCCAGATGTTCTCGCGTTCTTCCATTTTTCAGCAGGTGTCAGTGCTGTTAAAAATAATCGTGACCATTTTTTGACGGGAAAGGACGTGCTAAAAAGTAAAGGATTCTCGTGGAGCTATGCCACCCGCAACTATTTTTATAGAAATCAAATCTATTCTTCTTGACTGGCAACAGTCAAAACGTCAGAGTTGGGTGTTCCCAGAGTGGGATCACTGCGCGTTAAAGGGTTAAATCCGGTGAGTTTGCTGGCCAGGGGAGTACGGTAAACTCATCCTGGTGCTCTTCGAACCACGCACATACACTGCGAGCTGTATGGCACCTCGCATTGTCCTGCTGGTAGATACCATCATTCCGGGGAAAAATAATGCGCATGTAGGGGTGGACATGGTCCGCAAGGACAGATGCGTACTTATGCTGATCCATCGTGCCATCCACAATGATGAGTGCAACAAGTGATTGCCGGGAAAGCATTTCCAAACCATAATGCTCCTCTGTCAGTCGTTTCACACCGTATAAACCGACAGCCGTCTGTCCGATGGAGCATAAAACGTGATTCATCGGAAAAAGCCACCTGTCGCTATTCTCGTGGACGTCCAGTTGCAGTACCTGCGTGCAAATTCTAGCCTTCGTCGCCGCTGAACAG
Organism: Cheiracanthium punctorium; assembly: GCA_038373885.1. Taxonomy (NCBI): domain Eukaryota; kingdom Metazoa; phylum Arthropoda; class Arachnida; order Araneae; family Cheiracanthiidae; genus Cheiracanthium; species Cheiracanthium punctorium. The sequence continues at coordinate 597,789 of JAWZYV010014207.1, read as the reverse complement.
CAGTCAGCATATGTGCATTAATCAGCCGTCTGCTGCGGAAGCCCATGCACCGCAACGTTCGCTGAACCGCTGTTGAGGATACGCTCTTGGTAGCCCCTTGGTTCATCTGGGCGGTCAGTTACTCAACAGTTGCACGTCTATTCGCCCGAACGCGTCACCGTAGCCTTCGTTCGCCTCTGTCATCTATAGCCCGTGGTGTACCACATGTGCCACGCCGCTGATTTTGGATCATGCCATTTTGCCATGCATGGTATACATTTACCACGGCGGTATGCGAACAGTTCACAAAATCAGCCGCTTCCGAAATGCTTCCATTCTTGGCCCGAAAGCCAATAATCATGACCTTTTGGACGTCCCCAGACAGCACTTAAGCTTAAATCAAGCTTGACATTTCTTTGAATTTGACGTATTAATACAAGCGAGACAGTTCAATTCATTTTAAGTTTGCAGCAAGCTTGGAGAAGTCATTTGAACTGCACAGCTTGAATACAGCTTGATTACTGCTTGATTTGGATAGCCACATCCACATAACAAATAATTTATCATGAGTCATAAATGTACTTGACCATAAAATTAAAAAAAAATAGATTTTATATTTCCAGATATGCGAATTCTTCAAAATAAAATACAATTATACTACGAAATTGATTTCAAAATCAGTTGTTTGTCTTGATTTTGGCCAGTATTGCCCAACATGAGTGTCGCGATATTGAAAGTTTTAAAACGTGTGCTGCTTTTAAGTTTATATTATGCTTATTTCCCTATTAGTAGAGTCTATAAATCACACATAACATTATTTTAATTTTTATTCATCCCCTGGAAAAATAAGTGAAAGAAATCGTCATCGGGCACTGATCGATCTCGCCAGAAAACGGCGTGACAACCATGACAGTCACCTCAAACTTTAGTCAAGGCAGCGCGAGGCAGATTGGCGGAACGGTTAGGACGCTGGCCTCCCAATCCTTACGTCCTGAGTTCTATCCCAGCCGCGGACGCTTGATGGAAACAGATTAATTTAACTTGAAATTTCAGCATAGAGGGGAAAATGCATGAAAAAATAAAATATGTGGGGTGAATTCGCCGACGGGCGCCCGTGTATTTAAGATTCTTTTTTTTTTAGAAAAATATTTTAAGCTTGAAATTAAGCTTGCTATGTCAAGCTCGATTCAAGCTTGTTATGTCAAGCTTAATGATTGATTCAAGCAGTTGATTCAAGCTTGCATTAAGCTTACACGCTTGAAATTTTCAAGCTTAATTCAAGTTTATTGACTTGCTAAATCAAGCTTGCTGCAAGTTTGATAAAAGTTTTCTGTGCTGTCTGGGTCGGATAAATCGCTTCGTTTCTGCTCTACGCCAACGATGGAAATACTTTCCGATGTCCTAGGACATCCTTTATGTACACTCCACTGCAATGTGCTGCCACCTACCTTCTGTGATAGATTATTTCATGTTCACGTCGAAAGTAGATGGTGGTCACCTTAATGTGACTGGACTGTGAATATTCGCAAATAATAAAATTTAAACTCTTACCTATGCAATAGTTAAAATAATGAAGCAGATTCGCCGAATACTACATTTAAATATATTATCAATCAATCGGATTTTTTGTCTGTACAGCTGAAAAAGAGCTATTAATACTAATATCACTATTAATAACAGAGATGTGTTTATGCTTGAAATGCAAATAATGTAGTTAAGTATTAAGTACACTCTTACACGCTTACACTTATTAGAGTATATAAATATGTATATACAGGGTGTCCAGCCTTAATGTGACCCAATAGCTAATTCCCGAACCGTTCGGCTTAGATATGCACTTCCAATTTAAAAAATATTTTAAAAAGGGTAAAGAATGTTTTTAGTCCTTTTCGAACCAAAAAACCCATTTAGAAAAAAATTACAAAAATAAAATTTTTATACGGTCCCCAAGTCCTATCACTTATATTAAGGAAAAGATGCAGTACACAAAAACAAAGTAAACACAAAAAGTTTCATTTTATTACGATAAAAAATGACCAAGTTATGGAACTTTGAAAATCATACATTTCATCCATTTTCTCGGCCAATTTCAAGAAGCTAGTAAGGGACCGTCTCCAAAGTGAAATTAATTGGAACTCTGCCAGGAAACTTTCGCTCTTGCACGTCACTCTTATGTAAACCTTTTTTAAATTTAAAAGTACATACATTACGTTAATATTACAATAATTGAGTACTTAAGAAACAAAATTTATTCTGTGTACGTGTAAAACATAGATAAAATAAAATATTTTGGACGAAGAAAACTTTTCAAAAGCAGTTCCAAAAAAATAGACTTATTTGCCTGCGGCTTCAAACTGATTTGCTGCGATACTGATCATGGCGAACGTTAAAAATCTGTTGTGTAGTCGCTTGCAATTGCATACAGCCGTATTCTAATATTACGAATTCTAGTATGGGAGAACGAGATGTATACAACTGGTCTCCAGGCATTAGCTCCTGCGCCAGGACTGGACGATAAGGAAATGCACCGTACGTATGTAATATGTTCCACGCCGTCGATTTTGAGTAGGAACAAGCCTTGCTAATATCCTGGACACTACTTTCAGGATGAGCCAGGGCATATCCTAGAACATCCTCAGCGCGGTGTATCCGCAAGCTTGACAGGTGCTGTGGCATGAGACAAGGGAATACGTCTATGACAAGTCCCAGTTCTATACAAGCGTTGAACAGCACGGGCAGTTGTACAATAAGATAGATGTCTTTGACTGGGAAATTTAATGGCATAAAGTCTTGTCGCCTCTCTCTTATTTCGATTACACTGCCCATACAACAGTACCATTTCGCAGTATTCTTCATTTGTATACATCTCGTTCTCCTGTACTAGAATTCGTAATATTAGAATACGACTGTATGCAATTGCAAGCGACTACACAACAGATTTTTAACGTTTGCCATGATCAGTACCGCAGCAAATCATTCTGAAGCCGCAGGCAAATAAGTCTAAGTTTTTGGAACTGCTTTTGAAAAGTTTTCTTCGTCCAAAATATTTTATTTTATCTATGTTTTACACGTACACAGAATAAATTTTGTTTCTTAAGTACTCAATTATTGTAATATTAACGTAATGTATGTACTTTTAAATTTAAAAAAGGTTTACATAAGAGTGACGTGCAAGAGCGAAAGTTTCCTGGCAGAGTTCCAATTAATTTCACTTTGGAGACAGTCCCTTACTAGCTTCTTGAAATTGTCCGAGAAAATGGATGAAATGTATGATTTTCGTGGTTCCATAACTTGGTCAGTTTTTATCGTAATAAAATGGAACTTTTTGTGTTTACTTTGTTTTTGTGTACTGCATCTTTTCCTAAATATAAGTGATAGGACCTGGGGACCGTATAAAAATTTAATTTTTGTAATTTTTTTCTAAATGGGTTTTTTGGTTCGAAAAGCACGTAAAAACATTCTTTATCTTTTTTAAAACATTTTCAAATTGGAAGTGCATATCTAAACCGAATGGTTCGGGAATTAGCTATTGGGTCACATTAAGGCTGGACACCCTGTATATGCTTTAAAAAAATCGGACAGCTTGAAGTATTTTATTGCAAACATAATATTCAAGAAAGTTTAGAAAACATTCACAAAAATAGTATGAATTTTTTATTGAATAATTTAATTAAAAAACAATTCAAGCAATTAATACCATTGTGGTAGTCTCTGAAAGAGGACATACCAGTGATTAGCGTAACATTTCCAATAGGATCATACTTTTGTAAACATTAATGATATAAAGCATTTTTATTTTTTCTAAATCATAACAACATCTTTAAACCCTTATCTAGATAATTAGAAACCACAGGCCACGGTGTATATAGTCATTTTTTTGTGAATTTCTATAAAAGAACCACATGCAATTACTAAGAGAACAATTTTCGATCGGAAGTACACATTTTTTTTTTTTTTTTTTTTTTTTTTTTTTATAGTAGACGTAATGTATACTACATTCATTGGTTTTCCTGATATACTACGTTATGGTATATTGATTTTTTTTAATATACTACAAAATAATTGCTATGAAACCACATTGATCTAGGAACAAAAAGTAGAAATTTCAATAACAGGCATAAATTTTGAAATTAATCCAGTTACATTTAAATTTGAAAAAGCGTTGTTAAGCATTAAAAATACTATTAATGTAGACATATATTCAAAATAATTGACATACGTAATCATATCTATTTCTAACTATCACTACAAAATGAAAGAATTGACTGCATATGCAGCAAACGAGTTCTGAAGGGTATAATGCTTTTTTTTTTTTTTTTTTTTTTTTTTTTAAATAGTTCTTTAGTAAAACAATTTTCTAGGGCTGTGCGTGATTATCTTCTCAAAAGAATTTATGCTTAAAGATATGGTTCAGGAAGGAACAAAACTGCTGCTATTACCTATAAAGACCATTTTTATGCACATGCAACCTTTTCGCATTCTTGCCAGTATGTCATGCATCGGCACAAACTTATTTTTTATTTATTAAAAGACTGCAAACTTTCAAATTTTCTATATTGTTTCTACTTAATAAAAATGCCATTTGTGGAATTTTGTGAAAAATATTTGTGCCATTTTTATTTTTTAACAGATTTAACCCTGTGAAAATCTTGATATAACAAACGATATTATGAAGTGATGTATGTGTCAATTAAAATGAGAATGCTTATTGAATACAAAATAGAATTTTAACTCTAATTTAACAATATAAAAGTTGACACTAATTATTGATGTTATTTTCGAAAGTTTGACATTTCCCTCTCTTCGTTCAATATTTCCGGCAGAATGAAATCCATTACAAGTAAAAAGTTAAATCAAATTCACTTTGTCATAGTTTTCATTTTCAGCCATGTTGCGATGAAAAATGAGCTTATTTAAAAAAAAAATCCATTAAGATTATTTATATTAAGACAAAAGTCGCATCTGTTGCAATTGCTGTATTTTTTAATGAATGCTATTTTTTAATGATATTGTAGAAAGGATTTTTTACTTAAATTAACTTTTGTTTATTTGTTTGTTTTTGGATTAAGGCCGATTCACTGCTCTAGAGTCCTAAGCCCATATATATGTCTAAAAGTGCCATTTTAAATAAATTGTTGATTAATCAGTTAGTTAGGAATTAGATGTAATAAATTATTGGTACAAATATGAAATATTAAAAAGTGCACATTTTTTTTTAATATTTGAAAATTCACCAACTGGAAAAGAAATACGACGCTATACTTTTCTGCAGTAATTCAGACTATAATTAATCTCCAATAAGCATGCACAGCAAAATATGTCCTTTAATTTGGACTTAACATTTGTACATTTTATTTCCCCAATTTGTCGCACTTTACAAAGAAAAAAAAATGAGTGAAATTTGGGAAAAAAAAATACTTTTTCCTCAAACTCATAAAAATGTTATAAGTACAAACTTATTAACAAGTTCACCACAAAGCTGGAGAAAAAACAAGTGTGCTTGCCGAAAGGACATTTCGAATCAAACTATTGCTCTGAGTAAAATCCTTTGAATTTTCATCACTAAAATTCATGAAATAATAAGCCAAAAAGCATGTTTTATACGTGAACTAGAATTCCATACTCCCGTTAAAATGAAAAAAAAAGTTACGCGCTTTTTCTTTCTAAAGCGTGTAATAATCGCTGATATTGCGACGAAAATATATGGTATATATGCATTCAATGAATCGTGGAATATTTTATAATCCCTGTAATACGTAATGTGGTAGCTCTGCCGTTCTCCATTAGGTCACGTTTTCAATGAAGTGCTATCCGAAATTGCAGTATCCGGAAATATAGTAAAAAATCAAAGGATTTACTCGCTTTTATCATTACGTCAAGCATCATCATCATCCTTATCATTAATGCGTTATTATGGTGTTCGTATAAGCCATTATCTCCTACAAAGAAATCCGCTTTTAGACACGGACAATAAAATCCCACGACAACCGCATTCGACGGCCCAGAAATAGAAAATAGAAAATAAAAAAGATTCAAAAGCCATTCTTCTACGCTTTTTAAAGATTCAGACAAAACGGGAATCCAAAAATTTTAATTAAAGCATCGCGCTAAATTTTTGGGGACGGGGACATCACGGAAATACGCGAACCGAAAGAGAAAAGAAACGGCAGATTACCAATAAAAGTCGTGATTTTAAAATTCGTTTCAGCTTCTCCATTATTCTTTTTCTCCTGCTCGATATGATAAACAGCCATTATTAGCTGCGAAAAAGGGACGTAATCTGCGCACCCATCTTCGCGAAGTTTATTGAAGGAGCATTAAAGCAATTAATATCGAAGAAATCTGATCCACCCTTCCCCCAGCGAAATTCGTGACGGCGGCGGAGGTGGCTGGGCATTTCCTCAAATGAATGTTCTTTTTCTTTTTTTTTTTTTTCTGCAGAAGAGGTTCCTCTAAAAGTCGATGCCATCCTTGGAAAACTAATAACTGCTTCAGTTTAAAGACGAGGAGGAGGTTAGGAAAAAAAAAAAAAATAAAAGTTGTCTGCGCTTATTGTGTGTAGGAGCGGTATTTATTGGATGTATGCAGGAACAGCTTCTATTGTCGCTATGGTAATTAAAGTCAGAATTTGAATTACGAGCCAATCTGACGGAAGAAAGAATTGAATAAGTTCACGAAGTTACTTTCAATATAAATCGTTTGCTCCCTTTGGGAAAAATTTTGTTTGATTTTTTAACTTTGTTAAATGGTGTTTTCGGTGCCGGCTGGAATGTTCTTCTATTACTGTTTTATAATGCCACCTGCAGATATTTGTCTCTATGCAACGTGATATATTAAGTTTTAAATTTAATTAATCGTTTTGTCAATTATGTTTAAGCGAATCAAGAGAGTTGATTTTAAATCTAATAACTATTGCGTAATGTAATGTATGAGACTGTTGTTTAAAACTTTAACAAATTGTTATTCTTTTTAAGGAAACAACATCTGAACAAAAAGTTAGGAATACATTTTTTAAAATCTAAATAAAGAAATGAACGTTCGAAAAATTGTATTTTATGCATATAAAGAATACTTGTTTTAAGGAATTCAATGAATAATAAGATAAAAAAATATAAACTGTATTTTGAGTAAAAGTATTTTAAAAAATTAAGAAAAGAAGAATCCATAAAATATTTCTCTTCTTAATTTAAAACTTCCGACTAAAATTTAATCTTCTGTGTTCATCTATTTATTGAAATGTTGTATAATCACTCGTTTCTCTGGAGTATGCCTAATATAGAATGAAAAAAAAAAAAGCGACGACTAAAACATTATTAAAAATAGTAAAAATGATGATAAAATTGAAACAAATTTTAGAGTTTAAATTAGTCAAACTTGCAAAAGTAAAACTTGCAAGACGCAACTCAAATTAAAATTAAAAAAAAATTTTAAACTGTACATCTTTTCCATAGAAAGTGATATACTATTTGACTATTATATACATATACAGAATGCTCCTAAAATATCTGGTAATGCTTGAAAGGGTGGTAGAGGGAACCAAAACGGTTCCGAATTACATAGAAATGTGAGGGCGGAAACGTCTTCCTCATGTATCTGTTAATAAGCATTTTGGAACAATAGTGAAATTTCCGACCAAGGCTCTTCTAAAACTAATGGACCTTTTTCAGAAAACACTTTACTACGATTGATTATTAACAGGATTAATTAATAAAATAGAGATCATTCATTTATTACAAATTAATTATTAAAATGATTATCAAAGTCATTAATAGGTCAATGAGCACTGCGTTTCCTACCCCACATTGCTCTGCAATTCAGAACAGTCTTCTTCCCCTCCCCCTTCAAATATTGCCCGATATTTTTGGAGCACCCTACTGGTATTAGGTGATCAAAATTCAGTTTATTTTTGACTCACCATATACATTCTATCTACTATATGAATTGGTTATTAATTTCAGAATTTTTTATTGATATTTAGGGGTCGCTACCAACCCTCAAAGTTTAAAAATTAACTGCAATAATGCACTTTTGGGTCTACATGCCTTCTTCTCTTCTCTACTTCCGGCCACCCCTATATGAAGCAAGTACCCTAGATGAAGCATCAATACTTTGAGCACCTCCCACTGCAGGAGGGGGTTGAAAAAAGAAAGAAAACATTTTATGCGTATGACAATTCAGATTAGTTAGCTGGACTGATATTTACAACATAAACAATCCTGCTTTTTACCCAAAGATACAATCATTGCATTCCAAAGTGGTTGTGTTCGCTCGTGAATGCGACTTACTTTCGTTTTTTTTGTTTAGTGTTGTAATATTTTTCATATAATGGCTTCAGATGTTATAAAAACAAGAAAAAGAAATGAAATATGGTTAATCGGACACACTTGCTCAGAATTAGTGCAAACAAGATTACCCTCAGTGCAAGAAGTAATGCGTTTATTTTTTCACTATAAAAATGTAATGAAAAAAGTAAATAGAGAATCAGCGTCATTAACTGCTGGTGGTGTGATGACTATATGGGAAAAATCAAGTATTCCCACCAAGGAAAAGCAACATGTTATCACAAAAATACTCAAATATCTCAAGGAATGGCAGAATTAAAAAAAAAAAGAAAGAAAGAAATTAAGGCAAACCGTTCAGCAGCAATCAAAGATAAAGAAAACAAGTGGCAATCAAATTTAAATGTTCTGTTTGATATAGCTCACTATAATGCTCTAAATATAATGACTATTGACGAAGATTAGCAATTTCTTTTGAACCAAAGAAAAATGAGCCGTCCTGGACGAATCGGTAAGATTGATAAACAGTGTGCTGGAAAATTTGCTAAACAATTAGAAAAAGAAGTTAAGTTGGAAAAAATGAAAGAAAAAAAAGCAATAAATAGACTAACTGAGAAATACGATTTATTGTCATCTTCAGCTACTTCTTCTACAGAGGACAGAAGGGATAGTGACATGAGTCAAAGTCGTCCTCCTAAGCCAGGACCATCTTCAAGCAAAGATTTTCGATACCAAGGAAACGAGGCCGAAAAACAATCCTAGATTCTAATTTGGCAACTAGTCTCGATGTCACTAAATTGTTGCTAAGCTTCCAGATGGCAAAGGAGAAACCATGGTGTCTGCTATTTTCGAGACAATTTCATCGTGGAACTTATGTGATAAAATAAGATGTATGTGCTTCGACACAACGGCATCTAATACTGGGCGAATAAACGGAGCCTGTATTCTTTTGGAACAAAAAATGCAAAAGGAATTGATTTGGCTCCCTTGTCGGCACCACATCTTAGAAATCGTACAGGAAGTTGTCGTAGTATCAGCTATTGGACCATCCAGCGGTCCTGAAATTATAATTTTCAAAAAAATTAAGAGCCGTTGGACAAAAATAAATCAGGAAGACTTCAAAACTGCGATTTTTGAACCATCTACTTGGAATTGCGTTCAAACTGCTGCGACCGATATAATTACTTTTGCTCAGAATCAACTACAACAATTTCAGCCTCGTGACGATTACAATGAGCGTCTTCATTTAATCATTATTTTTTTAGGAGGGATTCCTGAAAGCGGTATCTCATTCAAAGCCCCTTCTGGAATGCATCGTGCGCGTTGGATGGCGAAAGCTGTATATGCATTGAAAATGTTTCTATTTAAGCACCAGCTTAAGATCACAATTAAAGAAGCTAAGGCCATTACGGATATCTGCATATTTATTGTACTTGTCTATGCAAAATACAGGTTTACAGCACCAGTGGCTTATATGGCACCTGAAAATGACCTGCAGATTTTGAAGGACATAGTTGAGTTCAAAAAACATGATACAGTTTTAGCCAAAGTCGCCGTGAAAAAGATGTTGGGTCATCTTTGGTATCTTTCTGAAGAACTGGTTGCTTTAGCTTTTTTTGATAAACGGATTTCTAGTGAAACAAAACTCAGAATGATTTTATCACTGAATAACGAAAGTTCGGAAAACAGTCCTAAAAAGGCATCTTTGAGGTATGATGCAATCAAAATATCGAAGATTTCGTTACAACAAATACAATGAAATTTTTCAGCATGACTGGGATTTCATGCGAGTTCATACAAAAAGATCCTGAGCTGTGGGAAGAAGAAGAAAGCGGCAGGTCAGCTAAAGAAATGAGTCGTTAATGATATAGCTGAACAAGGTGTTGCTTTGATGGAAGAATACAACAAATTACATACGAACGATGAAGAGCAGAAACAGTACTTGATGTTGTTAGTTAAGAATTATAGACAGAAAAACCCCAACGTCAATAAGGCAAATTTTATATATCATTTTTTCTTCCTTTCTGCTTCCAGGTTTCAACACTGTTATTTAGTATTTTCGTTCACAAAACTATATTCTGGTTGTAATAAATTTTTATTTAAAAATTTATTGTTTTTGCTTCATTTCTCATATTTCAAAATTCGGTAGCGACCCTTAAATATCAATTAAATTTTTTTTTTAAAATACTGGTATGTTTTCTAGTGGAATAGACCAGTTTTAGAGGTTGAGAGTTAAAAAAAAGGGAAGAAATTTTTTTGGGGTCTTTTATGAATCACCCTAATGTGTATATATAAGCATATTTAAAAAGTGAGTATCATGTTTTATACTTAAGGTATCTAAACAGGTGGGAATGGCATTCAATTAAGAACACGTATATAAACAGACTAATGTCATTACAAAAAATTGCAGAAGCAGTAATGTTTAATTGTTACTTGTTAAATGTTGGAAGATGACTTTAATATTTATGTATTGTAAATTACAGAATAGAACAAGCAAGCAATCCAGATCCATTACGGGAATCTCAAGCTATAGGAACTGCTATCAAAAAGTTCCTGAGCACTTCGAGAGAAACTTCGTACCATCGATTCTCTTTCCAGTATTAATTTTCCGACCTGCTGTCGAACGAAAACTATTGGAATTCCATGAAAATTCTGAATAGGTCTTGCTCCACAATGGAAGATGGGAAGTACTAAACTGACTTCCTATGAAAGAATTGGAATTCTATCTCTATTTGCATGGGGTTGTTATTGGAGACAAGATCGCAAGTTTTTTTCTTTATTTTCTTCCTTTTTCAAATGGAATTCAGCAGTAGGTCACTTTTTTGCGTCTTGAGCAGGCAATTAGTTTCGAAGATCAAGATATTTTAAGTTTTAACTTGTCACACTTTCTTTTAACCGTTAAATGCATAGCGATGCATATCTGCGTCGTATTTTTCTCTGACGGATGAGAGTAGAAGCCAAATTTCTTACGTCAATTTCACATATAGAATATAGCTTTTAATAATATATGATCCGTATAGTGAATAATAAAAATGCACATATTTCTTCAAAACTATGTGCTTTTGAAAAAAACTAATTAGTTATTCACAAAATTGATACAGGGAATTTAGCTTACACTCGTGGCTATCGAGCGAACGTCTTTTAAATTCTTGCATTTAAAGATGGGAAAGGGGATTGCAGTAAACTTTCATCAATGGAGGTAGTGTAATAAATAGGGTTTGCTACAAAATAAATTTCTTGTGCTGTGTTTGAAAATATGCCAACACCATTAAAGCGTACTATTCTAACAAATACCATGGAAAAGACCGTAACGTAGTGGAATATGACTGTATTTTTTAAGTGCTCTTTGTGTTAGCGTGCTAGATTTGTCAGCTTTTCATTGGTCAGGTTTCTTGAAGAAAAAAAGTTGAATAAATGATGTCAGACATTTTGCCTTTATTGAAGTCAGCAAGAGATTATAGAATAATAACCTATACTGAATGCATACCATCGCTTTCAAGGACTCTCATCACGAAGATTTTTAGCAAAAAAAAAATATACTTATATATATTTTTTAATCTAAATTTATTATAATTGTTGAGCATAATTAAAAAACGAATAATAAATAATGCGATTTTCATAATATTTGGTAAAATATTACTTATTTTGCATAATTATTTTAATAATTAAGACCTTATTTTACTAAAATGCATTTTAAACCTTGATGTTTTGATATCTACATATTGGAAATCAATCTCTGAATCTAACTGCAAGCAATGTAATGCTGGTTTTCAATATATTTAAATAAATGTAACTTTCTTTTTCCGTGTTTAATTTCCTTTTGAATTAAATATAATTTTTCTTTTTGTAATTTTGAGTGCTTTGTGTGCATTCATATCCAATGCCTTTTTTTTAGTTTCGTGCTTATTACAAAATCTTTATAGATTAAAATACTAAAAGCATTCAAACATACCAGATTCTTTAACAGTACTCGCTCACTGAAACAATTTTCATTTATTCAGTCGCTTATGTTTATATTCTTCAAACCAGTATACAGGTGCAGACTTTAAACACTCTCTGAATTCCATAAAAATTAAGAAATGGAATTCGAAATTTAATATTAAAAAGTGCCTATAAGTATAGGAGTACACTCGTAGTTACACTTGACACAAAATGAAGAAATATGATGTGCATAAAATTCTAAAGGGCTTTTAAAAATTGCAAAACTATAGAAAATAATAATTCAAATGCATATATTTTGGATCAAGAATACATTAAACTGAAAATTAAAAATAGGAAACATTAGAAACAATATTAAATGCACATATCTACTCTTTCAACTAAAACGGATCTTTTAAGTAATCCTTCTTTACATTTAAATATATTCGAAGGAAACTAAAAGAGATAAAAGTAAGTCTGGATTTAAAATACAAACGTTCCTGCATTACTTTAGGAAACCACACTTTTTGAGGAATTTAAAAATCTTTAAATTGTAACTTAGAGTTCATTTTCATCGATATATTTCAGAACGAGAAAATTTTTACTTTTGGGATTTGTTTGCATCTGCAACATATTCCGTTGTTGCAAATGATTCCATTTCGAATTAAATGAATTTCAATGGAACGTGAGTCGAATGAATAAATACATATGTACCATTTTTATCTGATGAAAAAAAAATTGAATTAAAGATTTCCATTTTACAACTCTTCATGCAAATTAGTTCGCAAAATAAAAGAATATTGAAGGAGAAAAAAAAATCCATAAAACCGAAATAATCAATTATATATATAAAAAAAGAACAAATAAAATAAAATTTCAAAAGTATTTTTCTTCTTCAAAACTTCTTTTTTCAACTTTTTTCTAGATTGATTTTTATATTTCTTCCGTTCTGTCAATTGTGAAAAGAATAGGTTTAGTATTTTTGAGGTAGAAACTACGTAAATGAGGAATAGAGAATTATTGAATTCCTTTACGCAAAATGCACGAAAATCTGAAAAAGATATTCGATTTTATTTGCATAAAGGCATCATTTAATGGTACTTTTCTCTCTCAAAAATTTATTTAATATATCACTGTATATTTTATATTGGAAATGTAATTAATTTAAACTTAATAAAGCAAAGTTTTAAAATAGGAAAGCTAGAAGTTAATGTAGTTTTATGGGGGTTTTCGATACTTTACTATTTAAAAAAAAATAAAAAAAAATTCTACGATTTTTTTTATCACGAAAAAAAAAAGAATTGCTTAAGACGTTTCAAGTTATGTTCACATTGAATTTAAATTGTCATGTACATACACCGAGAAAAAGCTAGAAAAATATCGTAGAAATGTTTAGCATTCTTTTTTTTTCAGATTTCTTCAATAATTCCAATAACATGCTAATTTTTCAAAACTAATTTCACAAATCTACTAAAAAAAGGTTTCTACTTGCCTTTAAACTTTCAATGTGCTAGTTTTTTTAGCTGATTGCAAAATTACTGGTGATTGTAAAATTCCCATTTATGAATCACATATTGACCAAAGTAAATGAAAATTCCTCAGTTACATTGATACAAAATATCGATACTTCCGGTACTGTTTTACAGCCTGCAAAATGGAAATAAAAATATTTACCTTGGTTTCATGCTTACTCATGAAAGATATTAAAAAAAAGTTGCATTAAAAAATTAGAATATCCAATTGAGCATAAAAATGCAGTTAATAATACTTTGCCTACTGTGTGGTTATCATTTTTATAAAAATTGCACTCACCAAGCGAATAATTTCATTATATGTGTATGCTTAGTTGTTTGTCATGTATGTTTAGTTATTTATGTAATATTCCAAATATTTGTTATACTTGGTTGTGTAGTGCCTTGATAGTAGATGAGAATGGACCCATAACATAAGAACCTTCTAATTATTTCCAACATTTTTTTTTCATATCTATTTATATGATAGTTTAAACGAAGGTCAATTGAATAGTAGATTATTGCTTTGATCCTTAACTCAATCAGACTTCAATATTAAGAAACATATTTATATTTATACTCCAAAAGTTGGATACCCAAAGTAAAAATTTAACTTTACTTACTGAGACAAAATGTGATGAAATCTTGAAAAGGTTACATCGTGGTGAATTTGGAAGGTAAATTATTCATAAAAGGCCGCATAATTATATTTAAGAATAACTGATAAAAGAAACTATTAATTTCTATGAAGTAGGTGTACATAAAAGTACTCGAAATATTGAAAAGTTTGTTAGATTAAATTTGTTATAATTATTTCTTTGAAAATCTGAATGCTTTGATTACAAATTTCGCCAATTTGATCGTAATATTTTATTTACATGTATCACTGTTTAAAAATAAAACGAATATAAATTCATTCATTTACATATGCTCGAAGTTGAGTTAAATGTATTACAGATTATAAATCTGTAATAAAACCCGAGTTTACCTAGTCAGAAAGCAACAAAAATATTAACTTACTTATGTTTATACAAAGAGATGTATGAAATCAAATGGGCTACTTTACTAAATAGTTTTTTTTTTTTTTTTATTTGAGCACTGACGAATCTATTTTCCTATGCTTTAATATAATCTAATGGCATCATATACCAAATACTAATGGAAAGAAAAACATCTTTAGTGAAAGTGGTGATGCCTGAAGAGTTACTCAGATATACAAAGTTTTGTTAAGATGCAAATGAATTCATTTGAGTTTATGATTTCAGCGTTCATTTTGCTTTGCAGTTCTACCAATAATTTTCTTCATTCGAATAAAACAGAAATGGATGACTAATACATAAATAAACTGTAACTGCTCTCTTTCAGCTTTTAGAACGAGATTCTGATTTAATGGCTGAGAAATAATATTTTCTTTATATTTGACCTCATTTAAAAGTCAGATGAGTCTTTGAAATGGATTAGATATTTACACAAAATAAGATCTCAGGAAATGAGAGAATTTCTTGCCACGTTCCATGGAGTTTGTTTTTTAGATTTTTGAATACATTTGCAGATGGGGGAATGTATTGCAATTTCGTCCGTTGGGTAGAACTCTTTATTAAAAAGGAATGGTAGATCATCGTTATTATTTCGTTTCCAGTCTACAGAAAATGTAGAATAATTTATTCCTTTATTAATTTCCGTCGCTTCAAAATTTTTAATAAATATCAAATTTAATGGCATCATATACCAAATACTAATGGAAATAAAATCATCTTTAGTGAAAGTGGTGATGCCTGAAGAGTTACTCAGATATACAAAGTTTTGTCAACATTTGTCACATTGGTTAAATTGTCTTTACATTCATATGCACAGAGTGAAAAAACAATTCATTTTGACAATTAAGCGAGTGATAGAGGATACCTATAGATGTATTTGAAATGCAGGAATCATAACTGTATGGTGTTATTTTTCAGAAATATACACGAGTATAGTGATTTAAGATGGGTTAGAATCTAGTTGGAAAATATGGGGACCATCAATGAAATACGCTCAATTTGAGTGATGCTAATAATTTTCAATGCATGCAACAGAATTGCTTCTATCACGTACTATTTGAAAATGCTACGGGTTAAAATAATTTAAACTTTGTTAAAATAGCACAAATAAAAGGCTCTTATCAATCTGTACATGTGTTTGTATCAAAGAAATTTCGATCTTTGTCAGCAGCAGCTGAAGTCCATGCACAGACTGGTATATGTATGGTCCCAGTCTGTGCATGGACTTCGGCTGCTGACGGAGATATAATTCTTTTCTATCAAAACACGTGTAAAGATTGATAACTACTTTCTATGTGTGTTATTTGACAGAAATTATTTTATCTTTTAAACACCAGTTTCTTTTGAGTGTTTTTTTTTTTTTTTTTGTGTGTGTGTGTGTTTAGTCTGAAACTCATAAAGGTGAGAGTAAGTTTTTTTCCTTTCAAAACAAAAGTTAGTAAGTAAAATTTGCTTTACAATTTAATAACAATAATGTACGCATGGAAATGTTTCAAGTAATTTGCCCTTTATCTGTGGCAACTAAACCGGACATTTGACTTTAAGCTACTCTTATCAAGATGATTGTTACACATGATCATGCTCCGTTACTTCACATTTTAAGCCTCCGATGTGGTGTTGTGTGTAACGTAACATTACAGCACACCTTGAATCCAGGTTAAATTTCCAGAATAGATTGGGTGTTTGTGATGTCAGGGAATGACGGCTGCTCATTGACCCTTTACAAATGGTCATCACTTTCGGCGAGTCCCCGAACAGTGCTTGATGTGGCATTAACACGTCGCTGGAAACAAAAAAACAACGAAGAGAAAAAGAAAGACAAAAAAAAAAACAGTTTAATAATTACAGCAAATATTCTTAAAAAGCCCAGATTTTCCCCTTTTTTTGGGGGGGCTATAATGTATAGGTTGTAAATATATTGGTAAATTTAAATACAGTCTTAATCAGTGCTCAATTAAATATACATCCAAAATAAAACTAGAGTGAATTGATAACTGCAAACTGAGATCATTAGTGTTCTATAACATGCTTTCAACAAACGAATACCAACACCTCTAAAGATTTTTTTTCTGAGAATATTTAGTAATGATAAATTATCATGACAAAGGAGAAATCGCATTTCTCGCTGAAATGGAATGATAAAAGTGGATTTCTTCGCTTTATCAGAAAATTTAACAGTTTCATTTTCGATATAGATTCTGATAACTTAATGACAATATCGATTACATAATGTGTCTTTCAATGATGACTATTGATTTTCCCTTAATAATTTTGTATCGAAAAAGTCTGATCAAATGTGTTATTGGTATGTCATCAAAATCGTATCAATAAAACACAGAACCATGCAGGAAAAAATTCGAATATCAATGAGATAATTGATTTTCACTGATTTATTTTGCAACCTTTTTCTTTATGCATCGACATTTATTAAAGCTGAAAAAATCATTAAATCTACATTAAGATTAAATGCTTAAAAATAAGTATTTCTTAGGTAGATAGCAAAGAAATTAATAATTTAAATGTTATAATGCGTATCATGCAAATACAGGATTATTCATATTGATTTCACAAAAATAAAGAATATCACAGAAGGCTTTAGTTATCTGCATAAATTCAATTTACTGTAAAGATACATTTATCAAACTTTCTATAAATGTTCTTTGTGTGCCTCTCTTGCGACACGTCAAATGTCTGTGCGATATTGTAGTTCCTGCTGCACTTGTGATAAAGAATCCCTTGTTAATGTCCAATATGTCAGTTATCCGTCGCTAATGGCCTGGAAATGTTTAGGCGGGGAAACTGTCTTTAACAAAACACCACAAGGAGAAATCGCAAGTGGTTAGATCTGGAGATTTCAGAGGCCAAGAAGCAATCTTATATCATTTCGCTAAACACTGCTAATTCAGTTAGGTGATGGACGGTAGTTCAGGTATTGATGTATGTTGTCATGCTTATGTGAAATTAGAGTTTCAGACTCAGAAAAAAATAATAATATCATATCTTCTGTCTTATTTTCCCTTTAATATAGTAATAATTATTAATTTTTATACTTCATATTTAGGCTTTAAATTATATTTTCCCCTTATATACACCATCAAATTATTGCTGGATATACTTTTATTTAGTCTGCATGCATTCTAAATTCCCGTACAGCAACTGCAATATTTGTGCTACTAACGTAAAGAAGTTTCAAAATCAAACTGCGATCTGGCAAACTAAGAGGCTTCTTGCACCACGTTACTGGCAGAAATGAACACTTCTTCATTCTGTTGATGATTACAACGGA
Organism: Cheiracanthium punctorium; assembly: GCA_038373885.1. Taxonomy (NCBI): domain Eukaryota; kingdom Metazoa; phylum Arthropoda; class Arachnida; order Araneae; family Cheiracanthiidae; genus Cheiracanthium; species Cheiracanthium punctorium. Next base: position 579,779 of record JAWZYV010014207.1, on the reverse strand, counting down.
ATTTGCACTGTCACCGCTATGTGTCGGCGATAGTTGAAACTATTTTTTTATTACTTTATTTCCCCCCCCCCCGCTTCTCGATTAGTTAGTCTACCGATTTTAGTTTCATTTGGATTGTTCCTACAAGCTACAGACAGCTCTAAATAGAGATCTTATTTTATAACAGTCCAGTATTTCAAATTTAGCGTAAAATGATTTAGTAAACATAACTTTAAATAGAAAAATTATATACTGTTAGAAATGGGAACAAAGTTGTTATTAAAAGGATATTTATGAAAAAATGAAATAATTAAAACATCAGAGATGGACATCACCTGACAATTTTTAAAGGCAAACATTACCCTAACAACTAATGCACCAGGAAAACGTAGGGCTACGCATCTTGTAAGGCACGCAAGCAGCTACTGAAGTATTTCATGAACCAGAAAATATAAGGTGGCCAGTAGAGAAATCCTGATGGAGAGGCAATTTCAACAGAAACTAGAAAAAATATCTTTTACGAAAAGTACCTATACTCAAATACACTTAATCTCTGCACACTTAAAAGAAATAATTTCATAATCTATTTTTAATATTATAGTTGCTGAAGTAACATTTCTGCCGCTCAACGCGTTAAATTATTCTAAATACAAAGAAACATGCAAAACAAAATTGAAATATTTTCAAGAAGATATTTCACACTTACTGAAATAGCAAAAATTGCCAATACGGTTCGTGTTGCAAACGTAACGTAAATGTGACAGTTTTTAATATTTTTCTCCCAATGGAGCAATTTCGTGCAAGTGTAAAATGCAAGTGAAAGGCAAGTGAAAATGCTTCTTGCAAGTGTGTTTTCTAGAAAGTGAAAAATTTCTAAAATTCAGAGAACGGACGGAATTTCAGATTTTTAATGCAGAGCAGTTATTTGTTTTTCTTTTTACGAATAATTATGAAAAACTTCAAGCCTATCGTACTTATGTCGTGGATTTTATTCGTTTTCTGCATAAGGTTTTCCTTTTTTTAGTGATATAGGTAAAAGCTTTATTTTGGAGCGGTACGAACCAAAATTGTTATAAAGTCAGTGAGTCAGGGATTCGTGTGACTGTATATTCAGGGTTTATTCTGCTTTATGTCGTACTCATCACAACATTGCATTCGGAAAAAATACTTGCACAGAAAATGCAGCAGACGAGCATTTGCACTAATCAGTATAAATTAGCAGATACTCCCTAACCTACGGACATGTACTATATAATTTAGACAAAAAATGTCCAACTTGTCTTGAACTAGTATTGCAGCGTTTCCATGTTTCCCAAGTGACATTTGAAATAATATTTTTCAAATTTAAAAATGTAATAATGTAGCTTTGAAAACTTGTTTCCTTATCTTACCTGTCCATTTAATAAATATCCTTAAATAGTCTTCAGTACATCAATGTGAAACATTTCTGTCCAGTCAATGTATCCGATATACTGTACGGGTCATACGGCCTATCAGTAACGGCTTGTATCATCCAAACTCGAGTAACTGTGTGTGGTAACTGATGTCGTAGTGGTGTGGTACTGTGTGTGGTAACCAAAGTGTAGGTAACTGATGTCCTATATATTGATGTCCTATAAGAAATTCCCATTCTTTAATTTCTTCGCATGTTATGATTAGAGAAATTATAATTGTTCGTAACACGTTAATAATACGCATAGTAGAAAGTATTCATGTATTTCAGGTAATATTTAAAGAGAATGTTGCATAATTCTGTAAGATATGTACGTATAAATAATTTATATATAACTTTTACTTTGAGAATGAAATTTTCTCTTAAATACTTTCCAAACGATGAGTAATATTTGTATGCTTCAAAATTGTTATTGGTTATAAGCACGCACTACTTTTGGGTGTGAACTGAGGTGTTTAGTTTCATGTAATGCTTGTTGCACATAAAAGCTCATTTTCAGTTATTTTACTTTCTTTTTGAGAGAAGAAATTTCCAATTATACTGACGCCTTAAAATATATGTTAATTTATTGTTTTGGTATATGTACCAAGTTTCTTAGTTATTACTTTTATAAAGTTTAATGGATACGTTACTTATTTACTAGGCAAAAAAACAGTAGATCTTAACGATTGAAAACATATTATTTAAGATGCTTTTGATTATGTAAATGCAAAGTATTTAAGTATATCACATTATAAAGTACTTTATTTATTCAAATATACGTAAATTTCTGCATATTCCTTTACCATTTCCAGCCCTCCCTTAAAAAAGATATATGCTTATACACGAGAGCATTTTCTTTAAAATAAATTCATTTATTCTCTTGCTTTCAACATTCAAGGTAATTAAATATTAAAAATATTTTGCTACATTTTTCACTCCCATTTAATAAGCTGCGATGCTAACGAACACTGCAATGAAACAAAGCTGAGAAATGTAGCTTAACTTCCAAGTAAAAGCGAGTTGCCTTACCCCACGTGTCTCCTGTTTACCATCTACAGACCGTAATTTCGCAAAGTGAAATTCATTTAAACTAGAAAAATTAAATTTTGACGAGCTTTCAAACTGCGAAAGTACTGATAAATGACTTGCTCTGCTGCTCTAAACCCTTTCGTTTTCTCCTTTAAAATTGTTTTCAAGTTTCTCTGCCTTCATCTTAAGCGTTTGTAATGTAATTAAAAAACTTTGGAGGTAAAATGCGCAAATGATTTTAGCATATTTTGAGCGAGGTATTTAAATACAGAAAACACAGCATTGAAATAGAAATATTTTACAATGTAAAACTGTTCGCAACAAACTAAATACTGAAAAATTTTTCACGCTATTCTTACATTACCTTTATTCTATAGATATCATTTATCAGGTCTTATATATATATATATATATGAAAAATGTCTCATATATATATATATAAGACCTACAGTAGTAACTACATTTTTAAAACATAATAAATAGTGCTTATAAGGCGAAAAATATCACTCATATTTTTAAAATCCAAGGAAAACACTTGCAATGACTATTTGATTATCTTGCGTTCCAAAGTATCAGCTTTAATAGATGACAAATGTTATTTGACATTAATGAAAATAGTCATGAACAGATTTATAACAGTAGTCGCAAGAGTCTTGAGACAAAGTCAAAGGACTGTTGCGAAAGTTGTCCAAATAAATAAATTGTTTAAAAAACTGTAAAATGTTGAGAAGTTTATTTTATTTTATTTTATTATCTTCAGAAAAACGTAATTATATTACATTTAAGTGTCCATTATCTCCGATTTTTCAAACAGTTTTCTTGTGTTCTTTATCATGGCTTGGATGACAGATATGTCGACTTTTTCAAATTTCAAGTAATTCTGTTTACTGCCGCTATCATTTTGCTTCTCTTTCTTTATCGTACACCAAGCGAGTGAGAACAACCCAAACATTTTCAACTAAATGTCCTGTGTCACATTTGGGCCGGGGAGGCGGTCATTTTTTGCTCGGAATGCACTTTTCTTTTAGTTAGCCACTACAACGTATTTTTTTTTTCCGAATCATGACCACTAATTTTATCGTTTTGGGGGGAAAGTATCAACGAAGTGTTCCAGTTATGTTTAACATTTATTCATGTAAACATCGAAATTGATCGCTGCGCCGCCTATCGTTTGAATGAATGGCGCCGACACACCCTTCGATGAAATGGCGATCCACACTAGGACTTAAAGGACTTTTTGCTTCGCAAAAACTGCAGATTTCACATTTTCGGTGCCAACTTCATTCACGTCATTAGAAAGTATATTCTAAATATTCTGTCTTCAAGAGACGAGAGCGACCTCTATTTTTTTTTTCTTATTTTGTTTAATTTCAGGCTCTACATTCTCAGAGCACATCTTAATGATACGATAAATCATTGATCGGTTTACTGACTAGTCTTTGGAAATATTGATAATTTGTTTTGTCGATAATTTTCCAATAAGACTGTAAATAGTTAAATAGTTTTATGCAACTCGACTTTTTATGGCATTCGAAATGCAGTTATACAATCAAACCAAGCAAAAGAAATTTAAGAAATAAAAAGCGATAACGAGAAACCTTTTGTTATAGTCATAAATAATTTATAAATGAAATCCTTTCCTAATGTAGTTTGATTATTTTCAAATTCATTTATTTATTTGAATTCTCTTGATCATATAGAAAAATAAAATGAAAATCTGTTTCAGCAAGGTTTCGCTTTATAAGAAATAGCAATGGAAAATAGCCATGAAGTCTATTTTATACTGTTTAATAAATTGAATGGAAAGAGTCTCAAACTAAATTTTTACAAAAATATATCTTTATGAAGAAAAAAAAATTAATAGTAGAAAGTGAATTATGATTTGACTTATAACTTAAGTGCGTTTTCAACACATTTTCTTTTCTTTTAGATTAAACTGTCGTTCTAGAAACTGAAATCTAATTTACGAAAACACTTTGAATATTTATTATTATGAAGCATTTCAGGACGAGTCTATTCTTTTTTTTTCTTGATTAAAGTGAAAATAAATAATTGTATTTCGTACATGCTAAAAGAAAAAAAAAACTAATCACAGATATTATTTCCTTTAAACAATATTTTATTGAATAAATTTCATTAAATAAATTTCATTAAATGCCGATTTCAAAAAAATTTAGAACCGCCTATTTTAAGTAAAGTATCTCTGGAGATATCCAAGTCAATACATATCTAGGCGCAGATTCTTTTTTCTAAACTGCGTATTACTTAGATCTTTTCTAAATGCAATGTAACTTAAATTGCGTGTGCGTGAGTTAATTTAAATAAGAACATATGTCAAGTTTAGGTAGAGTTTTTACTGTTTTGTAAATGTATAACTTTCAGAAGTCTATTAACTGACTTATTGGGTTAGAATGGTGGTTTCGGGCATAATCGCGAAGCACTAACACAGAAGAATAACGTAAAGAACCGTTAACTTAAGTAACTTAGTCTGGAAATTTTGAAATGTTGTCATGTATTATATTTCATCATGTATTATATTTTACCAAATAAAATGGATGTATTTATAGATTGAAAAAATTGGGAGAAAACAAGATTTGGACAGCTAATATCACTATCGAAATATAAGTATTGGGAAGGAATGGAAAGAAACTAAATGCATTATCAGTTACCTCAATTTTCACAGTAATTTCTTAACAATTTGATTATTTTGGAATTAAAGTAGTGAATTTTATTACTAAAAGAGAAACTTTTCAGTTTCGTTAGATTTGCTAAATTTTTAGAGTTGCAACAAAAGTGGAACAGTCATTGATGATAATGATTTTTTAAAAGATCATTTCTCTTAAATACTGTATTAGGTTGTCTACCAAAAAAACATTTTAAAAACTTACAGATTTACTCATCGATTCAGAAATGTAGTTTCATCTCTGGTTCAATAACCCATCGATATAATCGATCATTACTCCAGTAAAAATTCATTTGCGTTTGGTCATCACGCCACTCCTACTCTTGTGTGAGTGTGTCGCAATTCTGGGACAAGATGGGTTACATTCCCGTAAGAAAACAATAAGCGCTCAGGGCAAAAACATCTTGCACCAAAGTAATTTCAAAACGTGCGTGTTAAAGTTGGCGAAGCCTCTGGCAGAGGGAAGATTGCTGTCTTAAAACTATTTCTCAATATTTCTTTCGTGTTTTTTTTTTCATCCCGACGAAAAGTGTGCGACATACCTGAACTCTTCATCGGTAAATATGATCTAAGTTTAAAACTCCGAGCTATAAAATTTATCGATTACTTTGCGGTAGTTCATCGACGTTCCTCAAATGAGATATTATTTTAGAAAGATGGGTATGTACGACCCCTCCCTTCCTCTGCGCACACTTGCACACCTACAGTCTGAGGGTTAATCTCGGTTAATTTCAGGATACAACTGTGGCCGCACATGGGTATACATTTATATTGAAAATTTCAGATAGCTAGAAATTATAAACATATGAAAATCTATACTATTAAAATCTGTGCGCGTCTCTCTCTGTGTGTGTGTGTGTGTGTGTAGCATCATCTCCTCCTAAACGGTTGGGAGTTGAGTTTCGACCGAGGTATCCACGAATTCGGAAAATTTCGAGAAAGAACCTCCGCTAATTTAAATTTCGAAATTCGAATTATTTTAAGAGATATTGATAAAAAACCCCGTCAAAAACGCTAATTTTTGCTCTTCGCAATTCCGCGATTGTAACCCATGTAGTGAAAATGTGAGAAAAAAGCATCGAGGTTGCCATGTTTGGCTATTTTATTAAATTATTTAGACTCCTGTAGTAAAAATAAAAGAATAATGATTTTTTTTATGTTTAGATTATTTACAAAGTTATTTTTTAATTGAAGTATTGCGTGCATTTGAAATCAGAGCAGGAATTCAATGCTTTTTATGTGTAAAAGAATAAGGTATTGGGAGATTTCCGAGACTAATATGTATATTTTTTAGTTTGGCGAAAAAAAAATGGCTGATTTGGTGATTTTGAGAAAGTACTAGATTCTACCGATTTGCACAGTTTTGGGCTTGGCGCAATTTACTGCGAGCAAAAACCGAAATAGGTTTAGGTTTGTGTGTGTAGGTTTTATTAAAATACGGCGTTAAACTTTAATTTTCCATGCAGAAATAGTGCAATTATTAAGGCGATTTTAAGCAATCGATCTTCGGAATTTTCCCCAAATTAAGTAAATTGATTTACCTTGAGGGAATGCCGCCAAATTTCAAAAGAAATGAAATTCTCGCATATTCGGTAAATTGGAATAAATAAAACACGTTATAGTAATTTAAAATACTGCTATGCTACTTTTCAAATAGATTCCTGCATTAATTTTTGGCAATGGAACCATACACAAATAACTATTTCCTATTTTGATTGCTGTTAAATCAGTGCTAAGAATCATTCTCTTAAAAAAAAAGAAAAAAAAAAATCTCGCAAAATGGCATACGCAGATTCCTTCTTTATTAGTACCTTTCTTAGAAAAGTTGGCGATAAATATTCAAATGTAGTGTAACTCCGTGTTTAATAGCGTGTGTTTTTTGCGTTTCTATTTCTACTTCTATGGCACGATTGAGATGAGCCAATGTTACGAGCGGATGCATAGATAATTTTTTTTAATCCCGCCAAACAGAGTATAGTAAAATAGGAATTCTGTATAAATACGAAAGTCTTTGGAGATGAACGAGAATGCCTATAAATATTGCATTTACTGTGAAGTTAAATTTAGGATACATTTTGGCTATTTGCCATCGACTATAAGCGCTAATTACGCCAATATGGCAGTTCTAGCAAGCATAAATAAATTTCATTTCATGTTCTATTTTAATATTGCTGCAGTTTCCGTAGTTACGGAATCCGTTGTTGCCACTCAAGCTGTTAAATTTAACAATTAAGTGAAAACACTCATTTTACAGCTTTTGACTCGAAAAATGAAAACGCATTGGATATGACGCATTTAGAATATTATCACAATCACAACGTCAATAACGCGAACCTGTAACTTTGGTTATTTTTAACTAAATTCATTTTCAAGGTCTTTAAGAAATCCTGTGTACTATGTCAAAGCCTCATATCTTAATTCCGATTAGTTTGCAAGAAAATTGATTAATCAGTATAAACTGAAGCAATGAAACTTTGTAAGCGTTTTTCTTGAAACCAGGAAAATGCAGATTGACGTCTTTGGTGTAGAAGTGGCGATAGGAAGAACTACTTAATTCAGTAACCTTAATGAGGAATGATAATTGAATATGCGCATGCACAAGGACCCCAAAATCAAGAGAATATGAAAAGTCAGGAATATGAAATGAAAATCAAAAATAAATCAAATAATATGAGATATAAGTAATAATAATACGAGAATGACATTGCAATCATGTGTACAACAAAGGTCCCGATTGCTTACAATATTCCCCTAGCAATGACTTAGTCCGACCAGTGGCCGAGCGCTTAGCGCTCTGAACTGGGAGATGGAAGGTTTCTGGTTCAAAACAGGTCGCGTCCGCCGACCTAACCGTTCGGAGTATTCCTGTATTCCGTTCGGAAAATAAAACTGTACTCGCAACATGTATATGTTAGGAAACATATATGTCTGGTTTCCTCCAAAACGTAGCGTAAATACCGGTTAGGACCCCTTAGAAAGACCCCTACGTAGGACAACCCCACCCCTTGACCTAGATCCCATTTGTTGAGACTAGAACCAGGATAGTCTCCAGATTTGTAGAGAGTTCAATTGAACGCCCAGAGTCGTGTGCAACTTATAGAAGCAGTTCTACGATACCGGATCCATCGAGAATAAGCCTGGGCAAGGTCATCTAAGAGAAGCTGCTTCTTTTTTGATCCCAGTCCAGTGACATTGACGTAGTTTTTGTGCCATCATGTTGCAGTCATCTCAGATTTGCACTCATGACGTCAACGTTTCATCACGATTTAAGTAATTTTTTACTTTTATATATTCCGCATCAATGGGCTTAATTCGAATTATATGTATAAGGAAAATGTTCTTTTCCTACCGTTCGGAGAACGGGTACGCAGCTAGTTTTTTACTAATGGAGGTTATATCTTGTGTAAAATATAAGAATATGTCATATGGTAAATTTTAATTTTTTTAAATTTCTTTAACATTTATATTTCTTAAATAAATCTAAATAACTAAATGAAAAAATTCTTTTGATAGGTTCTTATTTTTTATTTTCATTAAAACTAGTTTCGAGATTTCAAGTAGATTTGAAAGTAGATTCTTGAACAACCTATAGGACAAGTATTTATCATAGGTAACGATTTCACAACCTTTTAACCTATTGGCCAGTCATCTTACTATTAAATGAGAGACTGATGTGAATATGTTATTTCATAAAACAAATTACGAAATAAATCTATGAAACAAAATTAGAACACAATTAATATCTTATTTAAAATCTATCTACATGATCTACTTAGTTATTCTATTTTCCATGCACTAAAAATATTGCTTTTTCTTATTTCTTATTTTAGTTATTTATTTATTTTGAAAAGAATTTTTTCCTTTGATATTTACATAAGCGGTGTAACTTTAAGGCCAAAATAGTTATTTTTTTATGCATAAACTCAACATAAACAAACAACAACAAAAACACATGCATTAATGTAATTATAGCTAAGAATTCTGCAGTTTTCCTAATTTTCTATTACTTATTTACTAAACAATAATTTTCAAGCAAAATAATTATTTTCTATACATTTAAATTTTCGCCCAAGTCTTTTCTCAAAAACTAATACTTGACAAGCGTATTTTAATCATGAAATATTGTCTATTCTGAAAATTTTCTACTCACGAAACAAACATCTGCTACCGAAACCCAAAGTCCTAAGAAAAAAAGCGTTAAAAATGACACCAACAGTTTCAAATACGTTCACATTTCGTGAACAGGTCTTTTCTACCCTTCACAACCCCATTTATTAGTCGAGCGTCTGGCAAATGAACACTACCGGTATCTCGGAAAAAATAACGAAATAAAATATTACGTGCTTATGAGGCTCTTTTATTTTTTACTTACTTTTCTCGTGTTTGTGGCAACGCAAGGCGACTTTTACTTACGAAAGAAATAAAGATATCGTTTTAACTAACCTAACGTAGAACCAGAACATAAAAATCGATGTCAAGAATTTTGTCACGCAGCTTATTTCGTTAGTTGTATTTGCTAAAATGATGGTTTTAGGGTAATTTTTTTCTTTAATCTTTTTATTTTTTATATTCTCGTGACCAATTTGGAATTTCAAGGCATTTTGTAAAAGGTGTGGCTGGTTAAGAAGGGAACTCAATTGTTAATTGGACTGTAGAAAACATATTTTGAAAGTAAAGATAAATTAGAATATGCCTAGAGAAGCACTGTAGTTTTTTTTCTCTTTTAAATAGATCATTCGGAATTAAAAATTCAAAAAGACAAGATTGAGGTTTATTTTGAAAGAGAAATTGCTTTGTTTCGGTGGATGATGCAAGAAAAAATTGTGCTTTTGCATTTAATTATATGTTTTACATTTCTTCTTGGAGTGGTTGGTCTCTTACACTTAAATTAAAATGCATTCACATTAAAAATAAAAATTCAGAATAAATTACAGTTATATAAGAGAAAAGTTATAAATCAGAAATATGTAATTTAAAAGACATAAGTTCAGCCAGATTCAGTTTAGTCTTTCACATTAAAAAAGTAATACGCGCATCAAGTAGATTGGTAATACAATAAATTGAAATAATTTAAACCTTAATAGCAGTTTAAGTTGTTCAAATGAAGCAAAACTAATTTTGTTTTATTTTACAATTATACAGTATTTAGTGTAATTTTTTGGATGTAAAAGGAAATATTTATAAAGAAAAGGACAAAATATACATTTTCAAGCAAATAATACAGGAATATTTTAGAAGCTTTTTGATAAGTTTTGTTTTTTAAGGAGTCAAAAGAATAATTAGACTGAACCTTCAGAACGTAAAAATTATCACAAACAGTTGACGCAATCCTTTTTATGTAAACTTTTGAATGGAACAGCCATAGGCATGAAGAAAGGTACATAGTTTATTACATAAAATACGTACTTACGTCAACAGATACGTGAATTGATAACATCACACACATAGAAGATAAAAAAAAATATGCAAAGCTAAACTGTCTTAAAGTGTTATTAATGATAAATATGTTCGAAAAGTTTGCCATTTGCAAACGAAGGTTCGAAAGTTGCCATTTGCCAGTTTGCTCACGATACACGTTTGTATTCGGGAGAGTACCATCTCTAATAACTATTTGGAGAATCTGTAATACGACAACGTAGATCCTGCCGACTTGTATGTGGTATTGCGAAAACCTGATATTTTATGCAACTCCACATGAAGAAATCCAACGAAGTGAGATTTAGCCATCTAGGAGGCCATTCAACACTTCCACCTTATCCAATAAGTTGTTACAGTACAGTACGGTGTCACAATCAGCACCTGCGAGCTACTACATTGCCTAAATGCGAATATACAGAATTGAATCGTCCAGCATCGATTTTGGATAATTTTTGGTATACAGGCGACAATTTATCTCATCCCTATGAAACAAAATTAGTAATAATTAATTTATGCTCTAAAACTTCCTAATTAGATATATTGTTGTATATTTTTCTTCGCTTTCGATTTGCATGTAGTGACTTGAATAGTTGTAGCTCTCTACGTTTGCAAGTATTTTAAGGTTATAGGGACGTTACTATGCACCCTGTATATAGACATATATATAATATTCTAAATTTTTATTTTGAAAAATAAGAATGTTCTTACAGACGCAGACTTTATATCCTATCATATACGGGATGATCCAAAAGTCAGGATAAACTTTAAAAATTCATTAAAAAAGAGCAAATAATGATAGAAAATTGTGGTTTGCACAAATAGGTTTAGGGTATGATGGGATTTTTTTTTAATGACAAGAAAGTTTGTAGATCCAAATGTTACCGGTAGGTGGCTCTTACATGCACGATGGGAACCAAATTTCCAATTTAAAAAAATCCGAAATCTCTGCAATGCTTTCTATGCAAACTTCAATTTTGTATCATGATTTGTTCTTTTTTAATGAATTTTTGAACTTTTCACTTGCTTTTGATGCATCCTGGGTGCACCAAAGTTTAAAAATTCATTAAAAAAGGACAAAACATGATACAAAATTGATACAGTTTGCGTAGAAAGCATAACAGAGATTTCGGTTTTTTTTAATTCAGCGCCACCTACTGGTAACATTTGGAACTACAAACTTTCTTGTCATTAAAAAAAATCCCATCATACCCTAAACCTATTTGTGCAAACCGCAATTTTTTATCATTATTTGCTCCTTTTTAATGAATTTTTAAAGTTTGTCGTGACTTTTGGATCACCCGGTATATTTTCGAATATTAAACTGACGTACGAGCTCGACGTACTAAGGTACGAAGCGAGAAGTTTGTTACAATAAATTTTTAAATACTACTACCATATACTGCAGTGATTTTAACCTGTATTGTGACGCCAAAATCACTGTTCACGTCTTTTAACACAACAAACACATGTTTTCTTACCATTAACAAATTGAACATTAAGAGTGGCAGGATTTAAAAAAAATAAATAAATAAATAAATAAAAAAAAAAAAAAAATCAGTCTTGCAAAAATGAATATGATTCTGAAGAAAAATCTTTGATACAATCTGTAAAACATCCAATTGCCATTTAGTTAAGAACTTGAGAATTTAAACGCTTGAAGAAACAGATAATAAGCTTCCTTTGTTTGTCTTTTTTGTATAAGGATAACACTATCGTACAACAATCCATGTAGAAAGCATATCATAGCTTTGTTTTGTTACAATAAAAAGCTATATCTATATAAATATATAAAATCCGAAACACAGAAGTGAACCAAGTTAAATGCATCCTTTATCGAGTAGAACATTACTTTTTTTTTTTTGTACGTTCGATCGTGGGTTTTTATTTATTGTTTCTACCCCATTGAACTCTTATGGTCGATTTAAAATGAAAAGACCGAGGTTAAAACGACATTTTTGAAACCATTTAAGATAGTTTAAAATTGTGTTCTTTCTTTTGATCTTATTTCATAATTAATTTTAGAATACTTTGAAAAACTTCGAAAATGTATTTTTTGTAAAATTAATAATAAGAAGATACTCTAGTATGCTAGTCACAGAATGCTACTTTTGACGATTTCGAATAAACCGTGTAAAATATCAGAACGGATTCTGAAAATTTTGAATAAGTTAATGTAAAAAAAAGGATAATTGAAAAAAAATTTAAATTTATGATCTAAAATCTGATATTTTCTAAATTCTTCTAAATTAATGTAAAAATTTTAAAAAATGTATCTCCAAAAACATGTTACAGTTATAAAATTATAATAGAATGCCTATTATTGAAAAGAACTGGGACGAAACGTTCTTGGATAATTTGAATTTTCTGATAATCCACTGTTTCAATTTTGAGACTACACACATTTACCTATGCAGTTTTTTTTCTATTGTGATAAGCGTTAATTTAAAAAAAATCTAAATCTTTGGGAAAATAAACACAAGAATAAATTAGTACAGTAAAAATATAATACAGAGATACCTGAATTTTGATTTTAATACAGCTTATACAAACAAGTAGGAATTCGAAGAAGGTAAGAAATTTGATTTGCCGAAGTTTGTTTTGCACAATCTATCTCTATAGCGTAGCGTATTTAAATTAATCTTAAATTTACATGGGAAAAATTAAAAACGAATTTTGGTTGACAAAGAAATTTTGGATGAAAGACGGAATTTATTTAAAATTTGTTTAAAAATAAATTTTTGTTAGCATATCGTTTCTTATAATCAAAACTCTGCTGTCCTTTATCACAGAATTATTAAATACTGTAACACTTTTACCCGTACGTAGTACTGTAATTATTTATAAATAAAACGTAACGATCTATAGTTACAAAAATAAGTAGGGCATAATGCAAGGAAAAAAAGTAATGCTTTTATTTCAATGCACACCCATCGTTTATATATGCATTTGTTATTGCACATTTATGTAAATTCATAAGAGTAATGAAACTACATGCGATAATATATGGCATCCTTTATTAAATACTTAAAAATTCAAATGTGCAAGTTCCAATCTCTATTTATGTTTGTCAAGATTTTTGAGACATTTGATCTTTCAAATACAGATATTTTTATTCTTAAGGGAAGGTTTGTGGTTGTCAAAATGTTCCTTCTGCTGTTTTGACTTTGGGGATTACGAAAGTGATGGGACATGCATTCAATTTCGCAAAATGTCTGAAGTAGAAAAGTCATATTGCGTGAAACCTTGAAGGACGTTTTATGACATTCTACATTAAATGTAAGCAATATTTTAAGGTGATTATTCGTACAAGGTACGTATATATACATACCTAAAAATAATAAATAATTGAAACAAATAATATATACGCATAGCAATTAAAATGAAAATTAAAGATATTTATTGAAAAAACTTAAGAAAGAGATTGAAAGATAGGCACATAGATACATTATTTAAAAATATAAAATTATTTGCATTACTTTAAATGAAATTTCAGTGTATTCATGAGAGGGTAATATTTTTTCATCATTTTTTCATGTTATCAAAATAAATTGATAACAATGGATACTTTTACTAAAAGTTTTTAGATTATGTGATACCTGTGCATAGCTTTCCATAAAATCAAGCATAAACGTATTTATATTACATTAAATGAGTGAGAATAGAACTTGAAAATTCTCCAATTCTTAAGCACGAAAAAATTAAATTTGTGCATTGCGTACGAAACACTTACCGTTATTGGCATAAAACTGATTCTAAATATGAAAAACTGCTCTAGAAACCATATGCGCGTTCATATTCCATGGCAATTAATAACAAATAGTATTTTCAAATACTTAAAGTTTTTCTATTCGACTGCTTTTCTCATATTATTGTAATCATATTTTTTAATTCCTGTGTCTGTATATTTGCTGACTAACTAGTTTACCAAACCAAAATCGTATATCTATATTATTTGATATTTGTATAAAGAATATGTGAGAAACATTACTAGAGAATTATTTAGGAGCTTGCAAGAAGTATATCTCTAAAACAGTTTTGGTAAAAGTAGATTGAATGTATACTTTTAATGCATGCAAAATAGTTTTGCTGGGTCGGAAAATGTCATGTTAACATAGGAAGAACGTAATATATACAACTTAATTTTAATGTCAGTCGTTTTATAACAATGTAAAAAAGCGCATTCCGTCGAATCTCGTGAGTTGAAGAGTTAAAAAAAATATGAAAACAACGCTACATTTTGAAACATATTGCAAATATCGTGCCAAGTTCAAGCGTTTTTCTAGAACATTGCTCATTTAAGTGGAAATGTGACATATAGATTACTAGGCAATGGAATACGACCTAACATTCAATGTAGGTTTTTCGTGCAATCTTTGTTAAAAGTATTATAGACTGCATGTACACACTTCAAATACATACAGAATATATGCCGTCGGAGCAGAAGAGGGGAAGTAACTTATCAAGAATAAAAAATTCTCTGAGGTAAATGTTACTTATGTTTAAAAAATATGTTATGTAGTGAGTATGTTTAAAAAAAATGTTGTAAACAACGCTTTAAAGCATAACAAAAAGCGTGCTAAGTTCATGTGTTTATATAATTTGTGATTTTCTTGAGAAATATGTGAAATGACATATTGCATTGAGATTTGTATATGATCAAGCACAGGTAAATATTTTTCAGACTTTTGATATATACTAATCACGAGTACATTTTAAATGCATGTAAAATGTCTGTTGTCGGTTGGAATGTGACAAACAGCACAATGAAAGGGCAACGTAAGCTAATTGAATGTAAGCGTGCTTCATTTTTAAAGAATATGAAAGACGACAACACGTTTTATACAGCCTGAATGGTGTAGCGGCTAATGAGCTATTCGATCACACGGGGTCCGGTCACCAGATTGGGTATTAACTTGCCCGCCCCCCCCACCCATGACCACTAACTGGGTGCCCCCATAATTAAATGGCCAATAGTTCCGTCCTTAATAGTGGCGAATGACAGATTATCAAGTGACGAACTTAGAGGAAAAAAAGAAGAAAAAAAAACACGTTGATTCGAAACACTTAATATTAGAGTGGTTTTAAAAAAATGGGCAAGCAGCGTTTTAAAATGTAACAAAAAGCGTGCTAAGTTCGAATGCTTATTTCCAGCCATTACTCCATGCATATTCAAGGTTTTATCTTAACAAGTCGTTAAACATAGCACACAGGCGTCTGCCCTGTCATTACATAGCTAGCTTTTAGATTAATCACTACTACTTCTGAGTTAATTCGACGTGAAAACTGTGATGGGGTTTTTCGGGGGAAAAAATGAAACAGCCTCGCGTGATTTTCGGCTAATCCTATTACAGTGGGATTTTATCACGCGATTTGGGAATTCACTGTCCCGCAAAAGAAGCTAATGACCACCGGAATATACACGTTAATGTCCAATTACGTTCGCTGTTTGGGTTGTGATATATTTTGTCAGGAACGTTGCTCAGGGAGGCAGTCACGGTGTTTGTTTTTCTGAGAGTGACTAAAATGATCTCATTTGTATTTGCCGTAAATGATTAAATGTGTCCCTAGTTATGCGATCATAATGCTATACAATATATTTTAACCATAAAAATTTGTATTTCTGTTGTTTTAATTAAAAAAGTTGTGTACATTTTCAAGAGCACACATCCACACACGAATACAATAAAAAACTACGTCTGTATTAAAGAAGAAGGTTGTATAAAATGCAAATCCTCTATGTTAAATGCCTTTGTAAAACAAAATTAATGTGAATAATCATTCGCTATTACTTCAACACTGTTTCTGCAAAAAAGTTAACGCTGTATTTGTTATATTACATTTTAGTGTTGAATACTTTCAAGTAAAATTAAAGAGTTTTTAGTCGTCTGTAGGTCTTCCTTTTCAAGCTTTGATTGACTTTAATATGCATCTTTTATCATGAAATACACACACACACACACACACATATATATGTATGTACATACATTTTTGGTACATGCTATACATTGGGCCCTATAGAAATTAATGTTTATAACATAAAAACTTCTTTTCATTAAAGTTTGTGCTCAGTAATTAATTAAAGTGCATTATAGAGGGGTTTAGTTAATTCAAACAAAACAAAATTAATGTATGTTACTGAATTTTACAAGAATAATGTATTGAAATGTTGGAAATATTGTAATATTTATAGCATATATATAGGGCAATTAACATAAATGCTTTAGTGCATTATTTTATTTAATTTTGCGGCCTCCCCCCACTTTTCATTGCAAAAATAATATAAAGAGATGACAGGGATCGCTTTTCATTGCCCAGATGATCTTGTTGCCATATACATTTGAATATCGCATTTTCGTTTGATATTATATTGAAAACGCGTCTTCTGATCAAAGGATTCAGCTTGATCTTTATTACATTTTTATTTATATCACAAATTTTTTTTTCTAATTTAA
This sequence comes from Cheiracanthium punctorium, assembly GCA_038373885.1. NCBI lineage: Eukaryota > Metazoa > Arthropoda > Arachnida > Araneae > Cheiracanthiidae > Cheiracanthium > Cheiracanthium punctorium. Next base: position 562,783 of record JAWZYV010014207.1, on the reverse strand, counting down.
CGCTTTAAAAAGCCATGCACGAAACCTTCTCTCAGACAGTTTTTGCGTATATTTCTTTGCAATTATGGGCACTTGGAAAAGTTTTTTAAAAGGTGCGTGTTTGCACTGTAGTATGAATGCAAGAAAGAATACTAATTTAATGATTGCCGCATAAAAATGTATTCCTTTGATATTATCTTTCGGTATATTTAGATAGTATAATATTATATTTCCTGTATACATTTAAAAAATGGTTATCTTGAGTTTTTCTAGCCTGGAAAATTGATTTAAAAACTAGCAGGTTTCATGGGCAAAAGTATAGCTTTTAGTCTCTTGTTGATAATTATTTGTATCATTTTCATGACGTTTCAAAAATATTGAATGAGGGTCATTGTTTCTACATATATTAAATTTAATTTTTACAAATAAACAAAATAATATTTAATACCGTTCTTAATCTTAAAATACTAATATTATGGACTCCACTTTAATTACCTAAGTTTCAGCTGTATATTTTTTTAAACAATAACATACGTATATTTAAAAAATGATTCAGAATCGACAATTTACTTTAATTTCTTTACATCTTTATAATAAACGGGTATTAAATTCTAAACTTTTAAATTAACTAACACAGCGAGTTTTAAAACAAAATTGCTTCAAGCAAGAATTAGCTAAATTTCCTATTCCGATCTAGTAAAAAATAATAAAATAGATTAAATAAAATGAACTATTTTTTTTAGCAAATAGTTTGCATTTCAAACAATAATAAAACAAACATGAGACTTCCTAGAAAGAAAAATTTTATTTATATTTTCATGAATTGTTTTTCCAAAATCATGTAAATAATTTTACTATCTCAAAAGGTCGCCTTTTGTAGCCTATGAAACAATATGTTGCTTAGCAACCAAGTGCTTGGAATTTCCTTCTTGCCATTGGAAGTATTGATTTTCCGTTGCTTGATTATTTAGAAAAATTTTACTGCTTGTTTTTGAAAATGTTTTATCAAATTATCATGTCATCAAATCGTGATTAAGTGTTTTAAATGTGAGAGGTTTTAAGCAAAGTAATGATACTTTTTTTCAGTCTTTGTTTTTTATGCTTTCTGTCTTGCGATTTATTAAATTGAATCCATTTTTAAAAAATAATTTTCATAGATTAATTCTTCGCACCACTGAAATTACATGGTTAAGGTTAAATTAACAAATGTTTACACGTTTACACCGTAAAAACTGATTTATAAAATTTAATCACCATTATAATTAGCACTTTAAGAGTATTTTTTAATCAAGAAAATTTAAACAAAGTGGCTTGCGTACCACAAAATATGCACCGAGGCTTACATAAGAAATTAAAATCACAATTAATTCTTTTAAAAGCTTATACTTGAAATAAGAAATACAATTTAAAAGGCGTGCAAATGTAAGAAAACGCATATTATATTCTACTGCTTTTTTGGTTTTGTGACGAAGCAGGCCATAATTTATAATGAATCTTAAAATATAGTACTATATTTATAGTACAATTAATAAGTATCAAATAGCGTATCAAATTCAACTTGAGCAAATACTTGTATCATTGCCTTGAGAAAAGAGTTTACGTTACGATATTTAATGTTTAGAGCTACTACCTTTATTCTTGAAGATTTTCTGTACGATTTAATACTCTCCTACACGTAAAATGTATTGATTATAAAAACTTCTTATCGTTAAAGTGTCTCTTTAATAGCTCTTTGAAGATCTATATTTTATACGCAAACAGATACTACACATTCACACACAAAAGTGTTGTATATATATATGGTGTACTTACATGCATATATATATATATATATATATATATATATATATATATATATATATATATATATATATATATATATATATATATATATATAATAAGAGTATCGACGAGAAGCCCCACCCCCAAAAAAAAGAAAATAAATCAAAAGTTTGAAAATGCTCTTTTTCAACCTCTAGAAATATTCTTTATGTGATTATAAACCACAGGACTTTTTAAAAAAGAAGAGGATTTTCAGTTTCTCCATTTATAGAAAAACTCTAGAACAGACTGTCTTGAATTTAATTCAAGACAAAAAACGTGTGACAAAATGCTAGCAGAATGTGAGAAGTAAAATGGAAAAAAAAAATAAAACTGAACGATTTTCTGGACGACTGCAAGCTACTTTAACAAGTACTTCGACAAAATGCTAGCAGAATGTGAGAAGTAAAATGGAAAAAAAAAAATAAAACTGAACGATTTTCTGGACGACTGCAAGCTACTTTAACAAGTACTTCCACGCTAACCACATGTTATGTCATGGTTGAGAATGATATGGATATCGATGAAACCAATAAATTTTCTAAAGAAATATCTCATAAAGATTTTGCAGTAATAATGTATTCAGATGATAATGCCAAACACAGAGGTAATTTATTCAAGCTACACAGTCACAGATATATTATAACTCTAAGAGTTGTTGCTGTGCTAGATTGTACTTACAATAAGATTTAATAGTCTAAGAGCCTGCGACCGCCAGACCTTCGTCATAGTATAAAAGCTGAAACTTTCTCTGCGCATACCCTCAACAGAGGTAGGAACCATCGGCCACTATAAAGTTTGGATGATTGTGGTTTTGTTAGGTGACAGGTGGTAAAGGTGTATAAAATTGCCGAAAATTTCGTCATTTCATAAAGCTAAATTTTTTTATATGTTCTTCTTCGCAGTACTAGAAATCACTTTATCCCTTGCCAGACACTTTTCCATTGTGGCAAACCCCCGCCAGACAATCTCAAAGTCTTGAAAAACGTAATTCTATTACGAGCGCGCTGCAAGAAAGTTCAAGCGTAAGAAAGTTCAGAAGTAGCAGTATAAAATGTGCTTGGCACTTTGTGACAGCTTGACGTACTTCGTCGCGGGAGTTTACGAACACAACTATATATATATATATATATATATATATATATATATATATATATATATATATATATATAGTTGTATATATATATATATGTTTACGAACACAAATATATATATATATATATATAAAGAAAAATAAACATGCATTGAAACCGAGGAACTCTTATGAAACCGGTAGTCAAATTTTATAGAGCAAAATGTCACCACCCGTCTATACAAAATCTTAAATATTAATCCGTAACTGTAACTTTAAACTTTGGAGTGATAATAATAAACAACATGAGATCATTAGCGATCATTCATTGATAGTTGAGATGTATTTGCAGCAAAACATGAACTTTATTAATATCGAACATTTCGAAAAAAGTTTGCTGACATTTTCTCTAAAAATTGTGAAAAAGGGTTCAGAAAAGAGAGCAACAAATTTTTATCCTTTTCAACTCGGAATTTTACTTATTGGATTACTCTTCAATTTTAAATTCAGTTTTTCTAAATCTGCCATTTTTATCCTTTTCCTATTAAAACAAGAAAAGTCGAACATACGTGCCCCATAATCGATATTTCAAACATAAAAGTTAGCTGGATGTGTTTTATTATTTCTTCTTTTTCGTACTTTGCCCAGGAAAGTCATTAAAATGGCTACTTTCTACCAATGAAAAGAAGTAAATGCTAAAATAAAATAACTTAAAAATGTGCTTTACTTTGAATCACGCGGGAAGGAAAAAAAAACGGTTAATTTACATTTACTCCAAAGTTTTAAAAAGAGGTTTTTAATTTCTTACATTTTACTTGTAAAGATTTGATTTTTCGAATGTATCTCTGTCCTCCTAAATGAAAAAAAGGAAAATTTTCGATTTAAGAAAGCGTTTATGAACATACTGAAAAACTGTTTAAAACAGATTAGGGGAAAAAATGTGTAATTGATGAAGTACTAGGAATTAGAAATGCGATAAAAAACAATCATGACACACTAGACCAGCCTAATTTCAAATCATTAAATTAAGATTTATTATTTCTTATTATGAAAAAATATATAAGCGGTATTTTGTGCAGCTTGAAAACACTTTTTTGCACTATTATGTGCTGCTTTAAAAAAAATAATGCATTGAAGGTGAACAAAATGATAATCGATTAAAGTTTTATTTTGTTGGAACGTTATGAAAAAAATGTATTTAATTATTGCAAATAAATTGCAGAAGGAAGGATTGGTATTGTAAAATATCCTTGTTTGAAAAAATAATAGTAATAAATATTATTGATTAAAAATAAAGAAAATAGTACAATTATAACTTAGAATTTTTTATATTATAAAGTATAAAATGGTAAGCAGAATGCAAATATATATATATTAATAAAAGTTTTGTTCTATTTTATATATATGTATATATGCATGTAATAGGGAAAATATTTATATTCATCCTAAAGGAAAACGAGCTTGAATTTCTTCGCAATTCTATGTCATTTCTACCAGTAAACAGTTGAACTCTAACAGTAATAGCTATGTGTCTCTTGTTAAAATATATTTTATGATGCAGTAAATATAGTTTATTGGTTGTATTTGTAAATATTAGTTTTGCTCTTTCATATTATTCCACACTTTAGAGGAATACTTTAGTTATATTAAGTATCCCACACTTTAGTTACCTTTCTATGCGCATGTGTGTGTGCACTATTAAGACTATCTAGTGTAATCTAGTGTACAAGCTACCGAAAACTTCTGCTCTGACAGACATATATACGACATATATACTAGAATATTGAGCAAAAAATATTTTCATAAAGATATAACTGTATTTTATTGATTGTTTGTAACATGAAACTTGATTTCCATGCGTCTACTGCATTAAAATTTGCATTTGTTTGGCATCAATTTTGAACTAAAGTGCTGCAAATGAACAGCCCATACATTTTTATTACAGAGATTTAAAAGATTTGTGGTAGTTCACGTAATTCAGGTAGTAGAATCAGGGGAGAGGGGAATGATGGAAAAAATCAGTATTTTTTTTTAAAGGTCCTAAAATCAAGCTGTTAAATATATGTTAAGTAAATTATTGACGTATGTTACATACTTTGGACTTATATAGTTTGAATAAACAGCATTTTTTTAATGTTATCAAAATACTTTTCTACGATGTTAGTTTTAGTTAGGCAAGTGCCTCCACTTTCCCCATGGTGGGGGAAAATGGGGGTAGTACAAAATCACCTGTATATATTTAATAAAATCATATTGATGCTACCAAAGAAAGAAAAGGCACTCAATTCAATGTATTATTAATATATTTCAAGAAAAAGATGTACAGAAAAGATTATTTTCCCAAAATATTTAGCTAAAAGAGTAATATCCACGATTATCAAATTCAGGTTCACTCAGTATATCGAAAATGTTACTTGGTTCGACACAGGTGTGTAGGCAGGGAATAGCTGATGGGGCTGTAGCCACCTCCGAAATAAGTAAACATAAGTAATTAAAATTATTACGTATTTGTGGATAAATTTGAAAATTCCTCTTGAAAAAAATGAGGTTCAGCTATGCACCTGACTATGTCAAATTTAATAGTTTCTGCGACTGCAAAGATTTCGAATTCGATTTGTGAATTTAATTTTTCTTCGTTTCTTTGAATTCATTTTTATCAGCGAATACTTGTAGGTAAAGTAAAAAGTTTTCATTCCCCTCCCCTCCCCCACAAAATATATGTGTTGTATGGATTTTTATAATCTACAGTGCATTCTAGTTTTTTAGTTCTCAGTCAATCCAAAAAAAAAAAAAATCTTTGCTACGTTACTGATTCCACAAAATTAATTTCTACAGTAAACAGGTAATTAATATGTCAATTTCATTGATTATAACTATTGATTCAGGAATATTTAACTAAAGTAGAAATAGAAATACCAATATCATATAGAACTTTCCCAAGTTCATACATACCCCCATTTTACCTTTCCAAGAAAAAAAAATTAGGAATTATTATTTTAATTTTTTTATATAATTCAGTTTTTTTGAAGTCTCTATACTAATATGTATAAAAATATAATCGATTTATGTAATTATAAGGAAAGTTTTTTAATATCACTTGTTAACAGTCAGTATATTTGGAGCAAAAACAAGAAGTTTTGCACACATTAATATCATTGAAATATCCTAAGACATCTATAGAAGTACTTGTTAGGTTGTTGAAACATATCTACATAGAAAAAAATAGTGTAACAGCTAAATGTTTAGGGTGCAAAAAGGTACTTTTTAATATACCCCCATTTCCCTCCACCTGACACTATTGAATGTGTTTATTAACACATATTTTACTGACTATAGTGCATAATTTATTATGTATACTGATTTCATAGTAGATTTAAATGTGATGCAATGCATGCTTACAAACAATTACTAAAAAAGTGAATTTTGAAAAAGAAAAAGTATGTATGCTATTTGTGATTAACATAGTAAAATATAATTATCCCGCTTGACATTTTTGTCTGCATTTACACGTATTATCTCATCAGCACTAAGCTACTTAATGACACTTTGATATTTATCTCGTTTCTCCTCAACCAAATACGCTAGATCATTTTGACGCGTCATACTCCATGTTTTTGTCTTATTGCTCACTCTTTAGCGAGATTAATTGGTGCGTAAGTTTTCGCGGATTATTAAGCGCAGCCCTCAGCTTCCCGAGTGAAATGGCCGACATTATTTTTCCAGAAATCCTGATTCGGTTTCCAGGATCTGGCAACGGCTGACTCCCAGCCATGTTTATAAGGCGAGACAAATTAGGAAGATATTTTACGCTAATACACAGCCGTTCATGGTCTGTGATATATATATGAGATGGTTTTCTTCATTATGGCGAGTTAACGCACTTCATCAACGAACATTTATTATTATTATTATTATTATATTTTTTAAAAAGGAACGAAATCGTTTATGTACTGCTAATATTTTTTAATTCATGAAGAGAAAATGGTAATTTAGGTTAATAAAGATTGTGAGTGTAAGAGTTTTTAAAAAATGATGTTCTTTTTTTTAAAATTTAAAATGAAACGTTAAAGAAAAAAAATCGGAAAGTAAATTAAGGTTAGATCTTTTAGTAACGCGTGAAAGCTTATTTTGAGTTGTGTTTTAAATTATATGAAACTTTTTATGTCTTGTTACGTTGTTCCTGTGATAACGGAAGGTTATTTGCCTGCTTTTTGGTACAAAAAATAGTGCTGTTGCAAAATATTTCAATAACATATATCTCAATAAATATGTTTTTAAAAAGGAATGACGTACTTGATAATCTTTTCATTCTACGCTATTAAAATATTTTCGTACTTAACTGTACATTTTTATAATTGCAAAAAAGAAGATGTTTTAATTTTGAAAATGCATGTAAATTAAAACTGAGGAATAAAATTACATGAAAAAAAATTGTATTGCAGTTTTATTTAAAAAAAGTAATTTATATAAGATAAAAAGTTTATACATTTTGCAAAGATAAATAAATAATTAATAAAAATATTTTTTGATTACATGTCTAATAAATTTTCTTTTTTATTACAGACAATCCAGTTTTGAAGTCTTGGTCTATATGGCTTTCTTTATATTACCTATTAGGTCTTACTAATAAAGGTAAGTTTTAAATGTGTATTATACAGTGTGGTTACAATTAAATTTCCCCTATGAACAACGTTCAGTAGGTAAAACGATATAGTAAATAGCCACCAAACTTTGGCATTTGGACAGCACACTTGATGCGTATAATGAAGTTTAAAAAAAAAAAATCCAAAAAATCCAAAATGCCCACTAGGTGGCGCTTTGCATGGGATTCAACTCTAGAAAGGACTCAAGCTAATTAATAAATATTCAAAAACTGTTGAATAAATGTTGCAAACGCATGTATATTTTAGTCGTTTTTATCGTTGCTCTTAATGTTTTTTTTTCCATGCAAAGCGCCACCATTTTGATTTTTTTTTCGAAATTCCCCAAGCGCATCTCATGTATAGTCTGCATACCAAATTAGGTTACTATCACTTTAACCCGTTTTAGATGTAGAATCCTGTATATAGGGGAAATTTAATTATAACCACCCTATATATATATTCCATATATTTCTCCATTTTGATCTATGATGAAAAAGCTAGTTATTACACTGTTAATCTTCCATAAAAGTTGTGTAGTGTATTAAGGAAAACGTACACGAAGGGTATCTGTTTACGGGGTTGCCTTGTGCAGAAAATATTTTAAAGGTTCTATCGCGTATTCACCGTATATCTGGATAAAACCGCAAAAACCTCCATACCGTTAGATTGCTAGCACCGCGGTAGGCCAGAACTATAGATCTTCACACTTCAGCCACCTATCGTATTCAGCGTCTTATACTCTTGGCCATGGTGCGCCCCAATTAAATTTATGTCTTTCGACTGTTCCGTTTTCATGTGGTGTGCCATTAGAAACATGAGGTATAGCACAAAGAAAGCTTTCATTAATAAACTGAAATCTTTGAAGAATACATTTTGCAAATATTTTTATTTTAATTGATTTTCAAGATTTCTTTTTTTTATATAAATATTAATATGGATACTTTAAAATCAAGTTCACGAAACAGTTGAAAGGGGAAAAGAGCGTTTACGGTGCATTCTTGATTATGGCTATTTAATTGAGGATGTTCAATTATTTTTGAATCGTTGAGTAATTATAGAACAGAATTTTATTTTACAAATAAGAGTTTAAAATATATTTATAAATAACTGCACGAAAAGCTAATGTTTAAATCGACTTTTATATTTTAGAAATTGGATTTTTATTACGTAACTCATCCTTCGAAATTTTGTGAAGCATTTTATGCAGATCATTTTCATATATCGCCCTCCAATTATAACATATTTAATGTTTTTCAGAAGAGTTTTAGGTAAGGAATGTTATTTATCATAAAAGTCATATATTTTTGCTTTAATTTAGCACTAAGATTTTGCAGTGTTTACATCATGTATATATATATATATATTTAGAGTGCCGGGGAAAATTTGACATTTTAATTTGACAGTAATGCGGCTGACAATTAAATTGCAACAACTATTAAGAGATTTCCAAGAAAGTTGGGTGAGGATAATGTTCATTATAAATAATTTGGATTTTTTGGCGTATAAACGGTTGCCAATGGGCAGGAAAACTGAAAAACCGTGAATATTAAGTATATTTTACTTTAACAGAAAAAATCAAGGAAAATTGCAAATGTCGGTATATACCTGGAAAATCTTAAAACGACGTGAAGAATTATGTGAAGCTTGCAATTATAAATTATTTCACATTTTCCGTATGTATGTAAAAATGTAAAAATATGTTGGCATAGTTGCGCAAAAGTGACGAATACGATAGTGCTTTGGAAAAATTTAGTCTAAGAAACGGATGAAAAAGCTTATTCATCCTAAACAGAATGTGTAAAAAAAGCAAAATATTACCCAAAGGACTATTTTCTTTTTCTTTAATTAGATCCACTATTCTGTACCCGTTACGGCAGTCTTGCACACATATCAGATCATGTTAAGAGCACTTTTTAAATCCTGAATACGTCTAAAACTTTTCACCATTTCGAAATAATAGCACGATCATATCTATAACCGCATTTCCATAAAAACATTCTTTTTAAACATAATTTGACTATTAACTGTGTTCAAGCCCGATTCAAATTCAACTATTTTCTTAGCAGTACTGTAGTACAAGATTTCTGGAAGTTTCATAGGCTCGTCAAAACCTAGAACATTGGGTTATCAAAAGATCATTCAGTTATCATTACTACACGTCCAGACATAAATTACCTAATAGAAGAAAAAAGGAAACAATCAAGAGCGTTTCTTTCTCTTCTACTTAATGCAGCGTGAATTAATTTTGGGAAATGTCCAAAGACATTTTATTGGCTCTCTGAAACAAAGCCTAATCGATTATGTAAACTTAGTATGTGCTTAACAAAAACTAATTGAATAAATGTTGAAATAATTTGTAGATTTTCAACTTGTCATTTCCATAGTTAAATTTGCTGTTTGTTTAATGCAAAGCGAAAGCTAGTGAACTTTTTTGAATAAAACTTTTTAAAAAACTTTATGAACGCAACTCATGCACAGTCCGTATGTCAAAGATTGTGGTAATTTTTTCACTCATTTCAACTGAAGGCTGCTGTTTAGAGAAAAAAAATTAATTATATCCGTCCTGTATAGTAAAATTAATGTACATTTTACGTAGTTTCACGTCTGAGTTATTTTCCATGTGTAGTTATTGTCTCAAATGAATTAAAATTATTTTTCTTATATAAGTCAAACGATCCTAAAATGTTCAGTAAATTTCAATAAAATTAAACTAAACACTAAAATATGTCAATCATTTACATACATCCCTTAGTTGGACTGCTGAGAATTTCTGTTACTTTCATCTGAAATCCACTCAAAACACGCACTCACTATGAAGACCATCTTACACAGCTGGTTCTGGAAATTATTACTTGCATTCCTTTCTGCTGGAGGTATATACTGACGGTAGTCGTATAGAAGATAGAGCTGGCAGCGGTATTTTTATTTGGACCACAACCACCCTGAGACTACAATTAAGAAACACAACCTTGACACTTGCTCTGTCTTCAGAAGCTAGTTAATTGCGATTAATACAGAACATGATGCTATCATGTCATATGATTGTGATTTGGGGGAACTATGGATTTTATCGGACAGCAGTAGTGCACTAAAACATCTTAGTGGCTGGTCCTATGCAAACGTTGAAACCGACTTATCTTTCCTGCTCGAACTGAGGAAGATCTCAGATCCATGACGTCCACATCCAATGGATCCCAGCACGTTAACATTAATGGTAATGAGGTCGCTGATAGACTGGCCCAAGAGGGTATTTGAGAATGAAACGGGCACTGGCTGTTCACTTACTTATCAAGAACTATACTCCAATGAAAGATCTAAACTCAGTTTAATATGGCGTATTCACAATATGGTACACAGGAACATACCTTAGCTCTCTGCTCGAAATCAAATGTAATCTTGGCTCCAAGGCTTCTCTGGACAGATTAAAAGGTAGCCACATTAAATGTCTCTCCTTTGATAGTGACAGAAAAAACCATCCCACTTGTAAAACATGCTGTGACCATCCAGCTTCACCGGATGGATCACATTCTGGGTTCCATCGGACTTTCTAAAGAGGACTTAACATCCGATCACCTTATTACGTATTATTGATTGTTTGGCGATCAACCACCCTCTGGAGTTGATATGACATATGTCCGATCTTTCGAGGTTAAGCAACAACAACAACAACAACATATGTCAATTTGATTTTAATTTTTTAATGCTAAATGATGATAAATATCAGTAAGGCTAAATAATCATTCCAGAAAAGTGCTCACAATCAAATTTATGAATCTGTAGAAGCATTTTTAAAAAAACGCTATTAATATTTTTCTTAGCTGTTAATGAGTTACCCCTCCCTCCAAGATCATTGATGGAAAGTGTAGAGAGGCGTACTATCACCTACTTTTATACAATTGTCTTAAATATAACGAACTTAATAAAGAAAGCAGTGCATTACGGGGAAGACGCCTTTGCTTTTTCATGCTACTCAATAGAATGAAAATGCCCGAAGGTAGCTTCATCCAATATAAGCTTCCTCCATAGGTGCGAAAATTCGAGCGTACGATAGCAGCTTTATCGTACTTTGTGCTCGCAGCAAACTGATTGGCAAAGACAAAAGAGCAAGGAAGGAAACTCGCCATGCACTTGTCAGGGGCCTAATGGGCTCTGATTGAATTTGGCTTCTCCGATATCTCCTCTATCGAGAAAAAGAAAGAAATCACAGCTCATTGGATGTAGGAGAGCGAAAGGGGGAGGGCACTGTTAAAAAGCTTTCACGCCATCCACTTGGAGGAAAACGGAAATAGGCTTAGGTAAACTTGCACAAAGTAAAAGAAACGGTCCTACGCTTGAATTTATTGAAAAAATGATAAGTGTGTGCGTGACACAAACCTTAACTAGTCTGTTTTGCATTTACTTGCATGCACTGTGCGCAAAATTAGTTTTATATTCCTCCTTAGATGAATCTTTTGGAAACTTTTAAAAAGAAAATTTTATCAATATTCCGAGCATTAATGTTCACTTACAGTTTTTCAATATAAACGTGCATCTACACGCGTTGCATCAGTCTAAAATATTAAAAGTATTATACGCTGTGCACTGAATATAAATTATCTTTAAATACGTATTTCATATTTTTGGGGAGATATATGGAATGCGACGATACTAGATTATAGTGTGATTTTTCTCTTCTTTCTACTTGTTAATTCTTTGAGATTTGTATCTTATTAGATATGGCAAGAAAAATAGTCGCAGTGGTTTTCAAATCAGGAGTAATGCTTTGATTCATTTCGTATGCTCATTTAGAGGGGAGAATTATGTCTATTTTACAGATATCCCTATAATAAAACACACACTCGAAAACTTTTCTCAAAATGATGTTCAATGGCTTATTAGCAAATTACCACAACAAAAGTCCATTTGTTCAAAATGTTTATTCAAACTTTACCGATAAGATTATTTTGAAGAAAACCTATCTAAATGTTCATTGTTAAAGAACGACAAACTGTATGTATGCTGAGGAATAAGACGGAGGGTGCCATCCTAAGCAATACTTTGTTGGAAGGGGGGGGGATGTTAAAAATTGAGAACCGCAGCTTACATATTGACAATTTTACAATGTGCTTTTATTTGTTTTAGAATACTTTAAATAAACATTAATAAAAGGCTTATATTCATAATTCAAAGCAAATAGATCATTCATAACTTTTAAAACATAATCAGACTCTCGGTTCACATTATTTTAAACAGTCTTTTCATTTGTTCTAAAAGAAAAACAAAAGATAATCGTAATTCTACATAATGGGAAATCTTAATTCGAATATGCATTTAAAATTCTAGGTCTAATCAAATATTCTTAAATAATGTCAAGGGAAGTATTTAGCATGATTAATTTCCCAATACAATTTCATAATTTATGAAGAATACTGAAAGTTTGAAATCTAAAAGGCATTCATTCCGATATATGATTAAATTATCATATATAGAATTCCGAAGAAAACATTTTAAATTAAGGTTGATTTATCAAAACTTCAGTTTCAAAGTAAGTAAAACTTATGTACTACGTGTTGAAGAAATGTATGATATTGTATTAATATTTATTTTTTTAAATTAAATCATTTTAGCTTAAGATATGAAAACAAAAAGTTTTTATTTGTGTATATTTTGCATACAATTATTTACAGGTTCTTATACAACCAAGAGATTGAATAAATTCGATTCAGAAAAATCGATTGCAATGTTTAGTTTCTAGTTCCGTTCAAATAATTTGCGTCTATAGTTCAAAATGTATAAGCATTCTTTTTTTTACTGCCCCATAAATAAACTACACACCAAAATTTATATTAAGGCTGTGTGATGGTGACCTATAAATTTGAACTTATTTGAATGCACCATTTAGGCACTAACACACTTTAAATGAATTGCGTCCATAGGCGAAAATGTAAACGAAATCCATTTTGCAAACCTGTAAGCGAACTATGAACTTTATACTAGGGCAGGCCGAAAATACTATTTTGCGCCGCTTTCCGAAATCTATGAGAGCCTAGTAGGGAAAAGTTGCCCCTTGGGTTGGTTAATAACTCTGTATTTTTTTTTTTTAATCGGACAGTATCTCCAGTCAAATCGGCGTCTTTAAATTGGTGATCTTTCCGAAACAGACATTTTGCTCAGTAAACACAATTTTTTCAAATTTTCGAAATCGATATCAGCCGAGTGCGGAAAAGTTGTGTCTTAGATTGGGTAAAAACCGTGTAATTTTTTTTTAATCGAACAATATCTTCACTTGGCCCCGGCGCCTTAAAATAGGGAATTCGGTCCCAAAATTGACATCCCCCCCCCCCGAAACACAATTTTTGCGAATTTTTGAAATCGATATCAAGCCGAGTGCGGAAATGTTCTTTACGTGAAAGATAAAAAAGCAATTTTACCTCACGGCTGGTAACGATCTCGAAAATCAGGTAAATTTTGTTTTCGGAAAAAAAAAAACGTCTGTTTGGCCAAAATACCCGATTTTAAAGATATCAGCGCCACCTGAAGATATTGTTAACCAACCCAAGAAACAACTTTTCGACACTCGGTTGATTTCGATTTCGAAAATTCGCAAAAATTTTGATTTTTTTTTTTGGGGGGGGGGATGTCAATTTTGGCCCAAATTCACGATTTTAAAAATACCAGCACCACCTGAAGATATTGCCCGATTTCAAACAATATTACACGGTTATTAACCAACCCAAAGGACAACTTTTCCGCACTAGGCTCTCATTGATTTCGAAGATCGGTGCAAAAGTGCATTTTCGGCCCTCCATACTGTACACGCATCAAAATCTAGGGAGATCAGATGATCATGACCTGTAATATACTTACTTACTCAATTTGTTCTCAATCAAATGCACCATTTAGACGCTAGCGCACTTTCAAGAATTTCACACACACATACCTACATACATATATACGCCACCATAAAAATAGCACAAATGAATTTAGATGACCTCAAAACGTGTAAATACATCAAAATCTGAAAGTCACAATAAATCATCTAAATATCAGAAGAAAAGATGTGAGAGAACGATTTTTATAAGGAAGGCAAGTAGAGACGTTTTACGACTAATTAAAATTTCTGTACTAACAATAGAAATCAAAAATTACTTATTTTAACAGAAATAAACAGGCAAAAAAGAAAAGAAAACTGGAATTAAAATGGTTAAAAGAGTTACATTTTAAATAGGGAACAAGTATGCACTAGTTAAAAATATGTGATAAACTGTGTGTTTATATTATGTCTATGTGTAATACTTACAGGGTATTTCAAATATTTCTTATTTTTAAAATCTAAGATTGATTTCGAATTTTAGATTTCAAACATTTCTTATGGATATCATGGGAAAAAAAAAACTGAGTGTAAGATAATAATGTTGCTTAAAAATATTCTTTCATCCATTAAACAGTATTCCCTTTCATTTTCTTTCTATGAAAATCTAAGGTATTTTAATGGTATTGTATCCACTTAGTACCTATTAAAACTAAGTCATCTTCACCTCTACTTTGCACTATTTCATATCGAATGAACCACTGCACATTCACAGCACAGTAAAAAGTAAATGTAAGCTCAAAAGTATCGATCTAATAATCCTTTCCGAATTACAGCAGCCTTAAATCTCTGACTTTGGATTCTTTTGCTGTATTTTATCGGATTTAGGAAAGTTATTTGCGGATCTTGGATCACTGATTAAAAGAAATTATCAGAGTGGATTTTTTGAGCTTTATAACTGTGCAAGGAAAAAGAAATAACGGGCTCATTACTTCGAACGATAGCGATAGACTGATCCACTTTCTTATTAAACTTCTGAAGTCAGTCATTCCATTTATAAAAGCTTCACATATTTTAATTGGATTTCGCCATTCCTATTTTTTTTTCCGATGATCGACCGATGATCGTGTGTGCTTAGTAATATAAATATAAATACTCTTCCAGTTTTTGGCTTTCCTGCAGAATTCTTGCATAAACATCAATCTACCATACTATAAAAAATCCAGGCAAGCTGCTTTTTAGAGGATTGTACATTTGAGTTTTATTTTGTATCCAAAATAAAACCGTCGAAAATTACCGTGAACTTTCCGGTTAGACCACAATACGACCGAGCAACAGTCTGCCGGACTTATCTCAACGTAAGCCCTGACACGACTATTTCACTAAAACTAAGATCGGCCCCGCAGCGCAGGGCTCAAAGCAAGTGGGCCGACCGGCCTCCTGTTATATATATATCAGTTAATATGTTTATATTTTATGTTGCTCAAACTTAGATTTATCACTCATTTACTCCAGCGGGATAGTACTCCATTGTGATGATATTAGCTCCTTTACTAAGCCTAAATACTAAAATTTTGCTATTTTTAATGTTCTATTTGTAAGTTTTAAGTAATTTGCTGCAGGTTGCACGTAATAAGAGATGCATCAATTACGAATATTACATTTTCTTTGCTTACTTCATAAGTACAATTATTGCATTGTATTGTGTCTGTTTGAGGTTATTTTATAAAAATTCTATATTATTCGTGCTGTTTGAATTAGATATTTTCCTGTATTAGTACATATGTATGTAAAGATTAATTTAGTCTAAATGCAGGGTAACTGTTAGATAATAGTTTTTAGGGCTTCTTTAGTTTATAAAATATAAAATATTAATAAGAAGTGGCAATCTGACTTTTACAAACTTGATTTATATGTTTTTCTTCTATACTCACTTCAAACTATCGTACATCTTTCCCCCACACAGAAAAGAAAAGTTGTACCTAATATTTACGAATAGTTTTACTTCAATTAAAGTTTTCTATACTCGTTTATAATAATTTTTGTTTTTAGGATTCGTGTAACTATTGAAAGAGAGATCAAGTTTTTTAAATTACCACTGAAACACAATTACTTATAAATTTATCTACTGTGACTGTTTAATGAGAACAGAGCAGAATTACCAAAAATTACAGGTTGCATGTATATATTTATTTCCTTTTTTAGGAAATTCTACGTATCCAGCTTTAACCAGGCAATAAGCTAAATAATTCTGAAGAACATAGAAAAAAATAAATAATAAAAGGGCAATTTTTTAATTAAGCCGCATCTTCTGAAATTCCCCTGTCAATTCAAAACAAATTTATTCTTGGATTTCGCATTGCATTTTCAAGATTATAGAAGTAAATTACAAAGGATTTTCTCTAAATTTGAGAATTTTCAGACAGAAAGAAAACATAAAATCAAAAAACGCCAAGGAATTCAAAAGAGAATAAGGAAGCTCATCTATATTTGGTCGGATTAGATTAACTCCCTAATTGGATTCTTAGGCTGGGATTGTTGTGTTAGATTGGAAAAAGACGAATCGATCAGCAGTGGTAAAAAGTACTTTTGAAGTTTTTCAAAATTTTTTATTCTAGTTTTTCACTGATTTACTTTAGTGTAACAGGCATTTAAAGAAAATTCCGAGTTTCATTATTATTTTAAATAAAATATATTATAAAAATAATGATTAAATTGTTTAAAAATAATATTTCACAATTTACAATTCCATTGTGGATTCCTAAACATTATTTAATGCTGTGAAACTAAAAGAGTAAGCATCTATGTTTAAATGGTTGGAGAAAAAGGAAATAGTTTATATATGGGTTCTGTTTCTTTAATTGGCAACACTGATAAATTTATTTCTTATTAACAAATCTGGCAGTAATTTTTGTTTTTGTTGTGAGAAACAAAATCCTGATTTCTAGAAATCAGATTCTTCTGTGTAAATTGTTTGAGTTTCTTATACTTTGAAAAGTTGAACTAAGATAGTTAAGCTTAATGACAGTATATATTGAGTTTCTTTAAACTTAAATGCTTCTGTTTAAACCGAGCCGATTTTTATTTATTTTGCTTTGAAGACATTTTTGAGCACACATGTGATCCTTCATTATATTGGTAAACTTCATATTTGGAATCAAGTGAATAAAACACCTGGCCCTCCCGCTCCTCCCCAAATTTTTCTTGCGAAGTATGTGAGAAGAAAGCTTAAAAAATAACAACAACAAAAAAAAAACCACTGACTTTTCAGAATAAGGTCAAATTCAGAATAAGGTTTCATTTCATGAAAAATAATATTTATACTTTTTCATGTTTCAACACAACAAGAAGTATTTTATCCTTATTTTAATGAAACAGATAAATATAGGCAAAATTTTCCATTGGCATTAAAAAAAAATGCAACAGTTTCAGGAAAGAAGAAAATTACTTATTTTGTCTAAAAGAAAAAATAATAAAAAAAGAATTAAAAAAGTTTCGCCATCTGAATATGAAATCAATTTCCCAAGAAAATGTGAAATGGATTCTTTTATTTATCCTAAAAATGTAGACATTCATTGAAAAAACTATTAAACCATTCGTATTTCGTGACACTTTTAAAAAGTAACATTTTTATTTTTATTTACTTACTAGCTGAAGTACCCGGCCTCGACGGGTTAGTGAAAGCAAATTTCCAAAAAGCAAGAACTTTCGTCAGCATTGTAGGAGTACACAGAATGGATGTAGTATGTTGCCAAAGTAAAGAAAGCGAAGTTATGATTTTTATGTATTGTTAAAATATTACAGGTTAGAGAGTAACTAAATAATGCCATTTCATTTGCTTTAGTCGTAATTATGTGATGCGCGAACGAATATTTAGGCATACTGAAATAATTTTCGCAAAATCTCAAAATTTAATCAACATTTTTGAAAAATTCGAAGCCTAGAATTTAAGTTGGGTGACAACCTATCATGTCACCCAAATTCGTTTAATTCCCTGCAGTCTTCATTTCGTGATGCTGGAACAAAATTTCAGCATTTTAAAACGATTTTCGCAAAATCTCCAAATGTAATCAAAATATTTTAAAAATTCAACGCCTATAAATTAAGATTAGCAACTACCTATCCAATCACTAAATTTCGTATCATTCGTATTAGTTGTTATTACGTGATGTTTGAAGAAATATAAACGTATTTTGAGAGAATTTTCACAAAATCTCAAAATCTAATGAAAATGTTTAAAAAATTGGATACCTATAGTTTATGTTGAGCAACCATCTCTCATGTGACCAAATTTCATATCATTCGCTTTAGTAGTTATTACGTAATGCGGGAACAAAGATTCACTCAGTTTTAAACGATTTTCGCAAAATCTCGAAATCGGATCGATTTTTTAAAATTAGATGCTTATAGTTTAAGGTGAGTGACCACCTATCATTTCACCAAATATCATTTTTTCACCTTTGCAGTTATTACGTGATGTGCGAACACAAATTTACGCAGTTTGAAACGATTTTCGCAAAATCTGAAAATCTAATCAAGATTTTTTAAAAATTCGACGCCTATGTTTTAAGTTGAGCGACCACCTATCATGACACCCAATTTCATATCATTCGCTTCAGCCGTTTTTACGTGATGCTTAAACAAAAAAAGCGTCACGGACAGAATGACAGAATGACAGAATGACAGTCAGACAAACTAGGGCCGCATCGGATTCCCGGGTGCTTGAAACGGATAGAAATCGCAAAATTTTTGAATTCCAAGAAATGTACAGACAAAAGTCTAATTTTATTTATATATATTTATTTATTTATTTATATTTTGTTTGATTCTTGAAAATATTATTTGATGATTAATTTGATAAAAGAGTATTTATTGCACTGTAAACTTTAATGAAACAGTAATTTTCTGTAAACTTAAATTTTTCTTAATGCACATATCCTTTCAGATTTTATATACGTGTAAGGCAATAATTAGATCATTTATTTTAAAATTCAAATGAATCTGCGTTTCAGGATTGAAATCTTTTTATGCAAAGGGATCATATGTCTGAATCAGGATCATCTGTTATTGATAATAAAGAAACTATATCCAATTAAAAAATGCTTTTCTAAAAGTAATACGAAGATGGTTAAGCTTTTATTAACAACTGGCAAAATAATAAATTAAAATAAACATAAATCTCTTATTTTTCTGAAATCTAAGTTCAAAACTACAAAAAAGTATTGAATGTTTCAAATATCCTTTAAGTATTCATTGATGTTTTCATGTGCATTACGGAAAATGAGAACCATTGCAATTTCTTGAGCTTTAACTGTCAAAGAAACAACGATGTACTCCCATATTTAGATTTTAATATTTTCTATCAGGTACCGTAGTATATTAACTTGTTTTTTACTTAACGTTTTAATTTTCAGTAATACACAGTATTATTTTCTTTAATTGTTCAATCGCTTCTCCTTGATACTTAGTGGAAGAAAGTTGACATTGAGAAAAACTTTTTTTTTTTTTTTTTGGACGTCCAGTGTTTGAACATCTGTACGCATTTAATTCATTCCCCAGTAGCACAACTAGTTCAAAAGGCGTTCCTTGAAAGTTTTATGAACGTCTTTTGAACTAGTTGTGCTATTAGGGTTATTAAAACATTTGTTTTACTTATTCTTTTTTTTACTTAATCTATTTTTCACGTTATTTGAGTTATATAATATTTTAGCTTCTCTAATGTAGTATCTTATTTTACAGTGTTTCATGCATTTTAAAGTTTCATGCACTTTATCTATTTGATGAGTAAAAATTACAGAGGTCTTTTTTTAAGAAATAGAAAACAATTAAATAACGAAAATATGCTCACTGAAAAAAAAAAAAAAAAACTCGAATGCTTAATTTTCTCCAAAATTTATTCCTGCAGCCTTAAAATTTCTCATTCTTTTTTCTTCCGTCCATGTCTGTAGTTTTAAAATAAAGGCTCGTTTGAAACTTAATCCAGAGGTATTAGTGCAACCATCTGCTGTCAAACTTAAGGCTGTCAAACTTAGACTGTCATTTTTTTAATGGCTTAGCCCATAATGTTTAAGAATTGAAAAATTCCTGAAGCGTATTTTAAAATAAACTGAGTAATTCTGTCTAAGTCTCTTAAATCCTGAAGTTTTGTAGGTTTATGTGTTACACGTGTGCCATTGAATCTTAAAGTTCCTACAAGTTAATGTATCTGTTTCATGTTTTTGTGTATAATTACCTTGTGCCAAGTAATTGAATAGCTTTACATAATTTAGGAATTTCTGTTCTTTAAATGTAAACAATACACAGATTAGTCATGAACTTTTAAATGAAGTTGTAAAGAAAGTTGTCATGAATATTTGTCTTAAATACCTATTATTAAACCCATCATGAAGTTTATTTTTGTTTTTGCTATTCTGATAAATAATTACTAAATACTCTAACTTTTCTGAAAATTCATGAATGACATAGTAAAGTACTTTCCATTAAAAGTTTTTTAGAACTTAATGAAAGTAAAATCCTTTCTTTCCATCAAAGTACCGAATTAAACAGCTTTATATTTTCATTTACAGTTCTTCGCCTAGTCTTTCTTGAAATCAGTATGTTATTATGTCATTCTAGTTGGACAATCGAGTGTAATAAAAAAGATGCAAATTTCTTTTATTTATTACTGATCATTTTAAAATGAAGTTAGCACAACTTTCCCAGGTTTATTGCCTGTATGATGGAGTAAGAAGAACAGCAAAAACATGATATTTTCATAGCTAAATAAATGCAGGCCATTTTAATCACGTATGAGCTGTGAAATTCGTAGCTACTTGCAATTAAAATGTTATGTTAGTCACAGCTTTTAAATTAAAATTACCAGTATAATTAGGTATTAAATTATAAAACATTTTCTTATTCATGAAACTATCATGTATTTTTTCAAACAGAACAAATAATGAAATACGGAAGATTCTTGACTTACGGGAGAGATGTGTACTGAAAACCCCCGCGTAAAGGAAAATTTCGCGTTGTGGAATAGGATAGGTATATTCTACTTTTATTAACAGATATGCAGGTATTTTAGACATCTATAAACAGCCCTCAAACCGTTTTAAACCATTAAATAACTATATATTAGCATTTCCCATATAAAGTATTGAATGAATGAATATTGTGCTGCGAGCGAGGAGTGAAAAATCTGCTTAAAATAAAATTCTAGTAAGTCAATTCGCGTTGTAGCGTGAGTCCACGGTAACTTCATTTTAAAAATAATTAGTAATAAAAAAACCTTTTCATTTTCAGCTAAAAATGTTATCTTAGGCTTAATGAAATGCCCTAATTACAAGTGAGTAATGTGTATTAATTGTTCGTCCCATGGTCTATTCATGTTTAAAACTAAATAATTTCTTTCTATTTCAGTATTATCTCTACAAGGAAATTGTACAAATGGTAGAATTACATTTGAAAGAACGCCTGGTCTGAGATTACCGAGCCAGGCCGCTGAACAAATGGGCCCCTTAGAGTTTCTTTCTGGTACACCACCTACAGCATGTTACAGTAAATGCCTAGCCAGTGAACAATGCCAGGGATATTTCTTTGATCACGATGACCAAAAATGTGTCTTAGTCAGCAGTAGGACTATGCCTCCAACAGGTCCACTGGAACACAGCAGCGCTTGGAGCTATCACAGGAAGATCTGCTTAGGTGGTAAGTATTTGACACGGTATTTGCAATTATAAAACTCGAAAATTACTCCATTATCTTAGAATAATATATTGCTTTCATTAAAATTATAAAATATGAATATCATATATATATAAATATATTTGTAGTATTACAGTTTGCTTGATCAAAGAGTTGTCATTTAATCTATTGACGTAAACGTTTGCTGTTTTGTCATAAGCAGCGTAAATATAAAATAACATGAGATGTTCAGAGAACTCTTGTGAGTTATATATAAGATGATACATAACCAAATTTGATAGGTGTAAATAGTGGATCATAGAGTTTCGTTTTTTAATGCAACGAAGTACCCAGGAGAAACTTTGGAGCTGTTTACTGAAAACAAATGCATTAATTTGCGTAATTGCATTTTTGTGTGCGTAATCGCGTTCCATTGAGTATGAAAGGAAGGACTGGAAGAAATCTGATACCGACGGGCTCGAAGCGGCTGAACTTCTTCAACATTTTGCAGACTAACCGCTTTGCGTCAACGGACTTTTTGCTGTTATAGAGAGTCCTGCAACTTCAAGCCGTTGCATCATGTTTCGTAAGCCTGTTATGCTCTTTGGTCCTTTACTTAACTTTTTCAATCCCCTAAATTGAATAAGGGCAGCAAAGGTCTTCTCGTTCTGCTGGTAAAAGGGATCTAACAATGCTCTCAGACCCAACAATGCACTGTAACGTAAGAGTCATCGGAAGACAGTTGGCCTCAAAAGATGATAATTCTCCTAACCTTTCTTTTTGCACTCATAATCGCAACAAATGACGCGATAATGAAAATGAATGCATTTTATTTCGTAAACTGTGTGTATATTTCAATTGGTGGTGACGTTGGTATCTCTTAAAAAACTAAAAGAAAAACTTAAAAAGTTTTTCTTAAAAATAGAAATCCCATTGTCTATTATGAACGCCCACCGAATTTGGTTGTGTATTATCTAATGATTTAATCGCTGAAGGTTTCTGACCACCTCGCGTTATTTTATAACCACCCTGCATTTTGCATTTACATGTAGCGATCGAAATAAAAAAAATTCCTGAAAATGACTTTGTATGAAGATAATGTTTACAAAATATTCAAATTGGAGAAACTAAGACTTGTCTTTCAAAACATATAAAGGTAATATAATGTTTCTTTGCCAAGTATTTATCCCCAATTAGTACAGAAGAATTCTTAATTATGAAAATAAAATCATGTAAAATACGTAAGCAAACATTTTCCAGTGTTCATTTTTATTCTTTCATTAGTGGGTGGACAGAGACAAATAATGTAGTTCTATTTCAGTAAAGACGAATCGAATATTTTCGTTTTCTAAGTAATTCTGAAACCAGTAATGCATATGGAATAAATTATACCATTTTAAAAATAAATTTCCACAGACCTTGGAAGAACTTACAAAGGAAATCTAGTTCTGTAAATTAGTAATCTCGGACAGCATTACGCTTTCAAGCCCCAATATGGTTTTCAGACAATACATCCCCTTGGGCTAGACAAGCCAGATTCCTTTATTTGTTTCCTCGGTTTCGAAAGGGGTGTTTGTGTTTGACTTGTTCCTAATGGAACTAAATATTAGAAGGCGTTTCTGTACGTTTAACGGGTTTCCGTTTTCTTATTATACATTATTTTCCTTTGCAGATTTCCTTAGGAGTAAGAAAGTGCATTTTTGACACTTATCCAGTTACTCTTATCAATGTTTCCTGCATTTACATTTACTTAAAACATGCTTAATCGAAATTTTGACTCTTAAATTTGCTTACTAAATCAGAAAAATAAGGTTATTTCCTAATGCTTAATAGTTAAAAATTCAATTTCAAAAGTTAATCTTCTGTCAAATCCCATGAGGCATTTTTTAGAATGTTGTTTATTTTTCCAAATGTTTACACTTTCTTGACAAGTTGCCAACATAGTATATATTTTTTAAGTTGAATAAAAAAAGCATGTCGCAACATATTGAGTTTTCAACGCATGGTATTTAGTATATTAGTGTTTCATAGACTGAACTTATTACAAAAAAATCGCATTTTAAAATATTTATTTCTTTAACCACATAAAATTATAACAAAGATTTTCTGGGTATAAGCAAAGCTAATTTTACTTTTAAAAATGTATTGCGTCCAGGACTTTTATTTTAATCTGGAAAGAATACATTTGAAATAAGGTTTATTTTTTAACGTTTATAAAGTTAAAGTAACATTAACTGAAACAATTTTGCTTGTAAAAAGGCTTTGCATCTATTGTAAATTCAGATGGTTATGTTGCAATAATAAAATGACATGTTTTAGAAAAAATATGCTTTGCATTTCTCTTTTTATGACTGAATTAACGGTTATTCTTATCCTTTTTATTGTTTCATCACGGACATCCTGTTTACTACACAATAACTGATTGATTTACAGCATGATACAATGTGTTAGATATTACGTTAGTGTTTATCATTTTTATAGAAAATAGTTAGTTTTAGTTCGAAGATTTACGTTTGCAATATTATAAGGTCTAAACTGGATGCATACTTATTTCTAAGTAATTCCGTCATTTCTGCTACTCTACATTAGTGTGACGTATGCCATATACTTTAAAAAGCAAAAAGTATTCACTAAATTGAATGTGATGTCATTTAAAAATAATTCAGATTTAATTCAATATAAATAGACGTGTGAAAAGATTCCCCTTCCTTCCTTATACGACCATAGTTAGAATAATTCACAGAAATTACTTGCTGTCTTGTTGAATCACCGAAATTTATATATTTATAGACATTTCCTAAAGAATATATAAGTACTTTTCAAAAGCTAATTAATTTGTACCACTTCCCCAAAGCCAACCTCCTTAATTATTTTGATGCTTTTGGTTTATTGCTACCACTGAAATTCAGTGATTGACATATATCAAACATGCCAACTTTTATGTTTTTCCGGAAGATATTCCGCCAGTACTTATTTTGATAAATTTATGTTGCAATAAATCCAAAATTTTTATGTAAAACAAAACTTTTCGAAAATTCTGGTGAGAGATCTTCCGAAAAAAGGGTAAAATTTGGCAGCTATGGATATATATCCGTTATGATGGCGGTGAAATATCCTGAAAACGTTTGCTTTGCATTACTTTAAACGTTCGATAGACTAAGACTCAGTTACAATCGTAATGTTACCAGAAAAGCTCTGAAGCCGCTATAATCTAAGAGTATCTTTATATAATAGCAGCAGACAGCGCATAGCGCGTAAATTATGGTATACTTTCCCGAACTGGCAAAATTACTCAAGTCATTTACTTTTTTTCTATATATTATCCGTCGCAAAAATATAAAACGTACAAACGTATTATTAAACAAGAGTGACTCTTTTGAAAACTATCCATTTTCATTGTTTGAATTCTTGAAGCGACAAAGCGTTGCATACGAAAAGGAATGCGGTCCCATTCTTAAGGATATTAAAAAAAAGAGTACATTTTATTAAAATCCGAAGTGATCAATATTTTATTGCAATTTTGGCTGAAACACTAAAGCCACACCTCTCCAAAACTGCCCGATAAGTAACATACAAATATTGAAAAATATACATTAAGTAATTCCCCCGTTTAGAATAGTGTTCTTCGCTAAAAACGTTAGGTGATAGGAAGTTAGATATTTTTCGATAAAAGGAAGCCTTTTATCGCTTAGATCATTACGCTCTATTCAAACAGGACCGTTCATCCGAAATCGAAATGACAAATACAGCGAATGTGCTGAAAGTTTCAGACAATAGCTCCAGGAAAGGTTGTTCTTGGTTCGGGGAAAGTTCCACTAAAACTTCTTTCTGAAAGTCAAATATTGGGGGAAAACATAAAGGTATTTTATGAATTTAAGTAAATTGAAGTTTTTCCCAGAAGAATGTTAGAACTTGCCTTCACAAAACAATTTCTAAGAGTAAGATAAATTGGAAATTCGCTATTGTAAACTCGCTAATAATAAATAGTTCAAAGACAAAACTTTCTTTTCTTTGTTAACTATGTTTTGAGTATAGATTTTTAAGATTATTGTACAAATACTATTTTTTTATTTATTTTTTCCTGAGCATATTCTTATAGAAAAGGAAGTGCCATTTATAATTGAGAAATTTAGGTCAGAGTAATCTTTATTATCTTTTTATGTTGTGCTCTGGTAAATAAATGATTAAAACATGCAAAACAACTGAAATGTTTTAATTAATTATCAATCTATCTATTTATCTATCAATCTATAAATCTCTCTCTCTATATATATATTATTTAAAGGAACAGATATATACATATGTGAAATTAATATACTAATTCCTCATTCTTCTGAACCATGTGTAAATATTGCTCTCTCAATTTATATTTAATTACTGAAACATACAATAGACTTTTTTTACATGACTTAGCTGGTAGATTTCTGTGTCATCTAGGAGGTACTTGTAGTTTTTGTTTATGTTAATACTAGCTGCGTGCCCGTTCTTCACACGGTAGGAAACGAAATATTTTCTCACATGTGTAATTCGAATTAATTCCAGTAATGTGGAATCTAGAAAAAGCAAAATTATTTCACTCTTGACTTAAACTTTGAGTCATATAAGCAATAACCTGAGATCATTGCAATAAATACAATCACACAAAAAAACACTATGCCAGCGTCATTCCGTATCAAAAAAGTGAAAATGCACCGTTTGCAGTGAACTTCTCACTTTAAAAATGTCTTATTTCCGCAGACATGCTGTCTTTTAGGTTCACGTTTTAGCGTTAAATACATCAGACACTACATGAAATGGACATTTTTTTAATTTTATAATACGTCACCCTCTCTTGCAACCCTTTACTAAAAGAAAAGAGATAAGAGATAAGACTGCGCTATTTATAAAGGCTTTAAAATTGTTTTTCTAGATTATGCAGTTTAATTTTTCTTCTCACAAATAAATCCAGTATTTATAAAAGGAAATCGAGGCAAGCAAAGAAATCGTCTGCTTGGACATAAGAATAACTATGTACACAAAACGAAATCTTTGGAATGAGAAACTTTTTCACGTTTTCAGAAGAGCGCTCGTTGTAATTGCTTCACAACGGGCTTTGACTTTTAGTTGTACAATAACAGTAGTATTTGGCTCATTAAGGCAATAAACAACACATGTTTTAATTCGAATTTCGCAAAAAATCGCTTCGAGATATGGCGCGGGACCCGTTTTTATTTATTTTTTTTCAACTGGCAATTTTAATCTTTGTTACTGTATCCATGACAACCAAACCGCAAGATATCAAACCGGAATTTGTAAGCAGGTGCTACTAAATTAAAATCCTTCTTTACTTAAAAATTCGTAAAATTCTCCTAATTTATATTTTCCCTCCGTTCTTCTTTTAAAAGTGGGCGAATGTGTGCTCCGTCTTTTGCCGAAATATAAAAAAGTTATGACAGATAGAATTCAAGATGCAGCAGTTTTAAAAGTATTTTACGAAAGTCAGCGTCAAATTTAATTTTATTTGAAAAATTCCCAAAAATGTGCAAATTATGTTACACAGGTCCGAACAATCAGTTGTTAAAAGAAAATTTTCTCCTCTATACGATGATGTATTTATTGCTTCGAGGTGTGTCGAGACCCGTCTTAGAGAATTTCCGTACAAAATTTGGTAGGTCTACGATCACCCATTTCGGGGCTACGCAAGGAGCAGACAGAGACAGGCAGACAAACTAACGGACAGTTTACACATTGTTTTATTTATATAGATGTATCAAGTACTATAAATAGCATACATATACAAGAGAATTGTGAGTGGAAATGTTAGTCTTTTCAGAATCAACATACAAATGTAATTACTACTATTACGGTTATAAATTACCAGCTCAATTAATAATTTTATTGCTAGCTTGATGTTTTAAAAAGAAATTAGAACCAATTCTTAGTTGGGAAAATGTGATTATTGATTATTTCCGACGGGTCACATTTCCGCTTTCTACGAACAAAAATTTTTTTAACAACAATTAAACAGCTTTTTTAAAAAAATTTTATGAAAAATTTGTTTGGAAACTTAAGCAAAATCAAAAATACCACATGAGCAGTTCAACTTCACTTCAAAATGGAGGCAATATGACAATTTTTTTCTCAAAATAAATGTCCCTTAACAATAACTCAAATATTAAACTGTTGGAAATTTTAAAACTGTTTATTATCATTATTATTTTATTTCAGAAATAAAAAAGATATTTTATATTGAGAAATTAAAATTTATTTATCGTTACTTTTTATTTGAAAATTAAACAATAAAATTTTAGGAGGGTAAATACACCCCAGAATAGTTCTTGGTGCCTCTATAAATAAAATTAGGGAGATTCGAGAGAGAAGCTTAAAATTTGATGATTTGAGAATTTTTTTAGACAATTTTTATATGCTGGTTGGTTATAGTTAAAATTCCATTAGAAATAGGGTTCTACAGCTGAAACGAGTGAACGGATTGCAACCAAATTTGGTATGCAGATTAGACTGTACATTGAATATGCTCAAAGAGTTTAGCGAAAAAATTAGTTCAGAAAATGGCCATTAGATGGCGTTTTACATGAAAAACAGCAAATTTAACAAAGGAAATGGCTCATTTGAAATGTACAAACGATTAAACATTTCTTTCATAGTTTTCAGAATTTATTGAGTATAATTTGGGTCATTTTTTGAGCTTATTTTACCATGCAAAAAGGCAATACATTTTTTGAAATGAACTTTTTAAAAAACGTCCTTGAATGCGTCTCGCCAACAGTCCATATGCCAAATTTTGTAGCAATCTGCTCACTTTTTACAGTCATAAAATGGTGTTTTTAGGGAAAGTTTAATTATAACCACCCTATATATGCTGAACTTCATTCCGAAAGCTCTCTTAAATATTTATCGGAATATGCAATTTCTTTCCCTTCAGTGTAAACTCTATAAACACGAATGTCAAATATTATATTGTTTGGATGGAATACACTGCATTTTATTTAAAAAAAAATAGAACAAGATTTAAACGCTTTAAAAGCTATTATTATTATAATTATTTCCTGATAATGAATGCGCTTTAAGAAAGTTTTGATTTTATTATCACCTTCATTCTTGTACTAAAATATGGAGAAATTTGATGATAGCTAAATTTAGAAGAACAAAATACATGAAGATAAGAATATTTTGTTCTATTACTCAATATTTAGATGAAACAGAAAATTCATGGACTATCCATGCTTTTGCAGGTCCTGAATATTAATAAAACTGCGCAAGGGTTCTCAAAAAAAAATCGAATTATCCGATGTTAAGAGAAAATATAACTTTTAGAGCATATCGCTGAAGAGAAAAATTCTCCTAGAATGTATAACCCAAGAAATTATATTACACTATGTTATCTAAAACTAAACATACTAAAAAGCAATTTTCTTAAAAAGTCCTCTACCCAAGGCAATCTCTTTTCTGCTAATATTTCTCAGTTACCTTTATTTTGTTACAACCCAAAAAGAAAAAAAAACAATAAAGACTCACCTATATCATAATATAATAAAGGCGCATGAACCTTTGTATGGAAACTAAAGTTTGTTGTCATTCTATTGAGAAGTACTTCGTATTAAAAATAAATATATTTCTTTCATGTTCAATCCTTGAAGCTGTTCAAATATACCTACGTTTCCCTTACTTTTATGTCTCAGTTAGGAATTTCCTGTTAGAGACCCTTTCGGCTATTTACTGGTCAGCTGTAGAACCTCATTCACCGTTCTAGTACAGTGTAAACAAGAGTAGGCAAGTAAATGTCAATATAGGCTCTCGTTCTATTGAAGTAGGATTGTGAAGCTTTTCCTTTATACTGCAATCGAGTTTTAAAAATATATTTTTGCTTTAGATTCAAACGGTAGTGAGTGAATAAGCATTGTTGAAATAATTAAACGCTTAAATGATCTTGTGCTTGAGCTATTTCTTATTAACCCTTTAACGCGCAATGTTCCCACTCTGAGAACACCAAACTCTGACGTTTTGACTGTTGCCAGTCACGAAGAATATATTTGATTTTTATAAAAAAAAGTTGCAGGTGACATAGCTCCACGAGAATCCTTTATATTTTAGCACGTCGTTTATCGTAAAAAATTGTCACGATTATTTTTTAATGCACTGACATCTGCTAAAAAATGGAAGAATGCGAGAACAACTGTATAGATTGCCCGTTGCTGAAGAAAGGGCAGCCGTTGCCATCGCTCAACTTAACTATCAGCAAGATAGCGGACGATTGAAACTTTCATCGCGTGCCACAGATCTAGTGACCCCTTTTTTGACGCAGCTGGCTGTGCCGGCACCTTGCGAAATCTTGCTGGTAGTTAAGTCGAGCAATGGCAACGGCTGCTCTTTTTTTCAGCATTGGGAAAGGGTTGCGCCTCAAAGGGTTAATTTACTTCAAACACCAAACTCTCTAAAATCAGAAAAAAAAACATTATTATCTCATATCCACATGTCTCGTAAATGTGTTGAAAATTACATGAGCGAAGCATGTTGGCGTGAAAATTTTTCAAAAGAACATAATTTTAAAATAGAAACATCCTCATCTGATCAATAGTAACAAAAAGTTTGACGCTCTTAACGCCAAAAACGAGTCGTGCCGGCTGGACACAGTCGAAGTAATGTGCAGGTACGTACACAAAATATGTTTCGTTGGTATACTCAACCGACATAATACACTTATCATTATCTAATGTTTGCATGTAGAGATACAATCACGTCACGCTTTACGCTTTTTGGAGTATTTGGCACTGGACTTGAAATTTTATATTGTTTTAACACCATATGTCATGATGCATTACAATAAACATAATAATGTATATTTAGATGGCAAACTTCACGGTATTATTTTCAGGTGAGTCTTCATTAGGGCAGAATTGTAGATTGGCCGAAACTTAATTTTTTTTCCCATGTATTTTTATGGTTAGATAATATCGATTAAAACATTGTTAGAAGTTGTTTACTACAGAATACACCTGTAAAAATATACTTGCTTTTGAATTTTTTTTTTTTTTTTTACTGAGTAATATAATGGGTTGCAACCGATGTCATTAAGCTACAAAATTGTTCTGAAGAGCTTAGAAAGTTATCATGTGTATCTATTTCACGTTGAAATGATTTCAATTTTTTTAATTTCCTATGGCGGGCCTTTTGCCTTACAGGCATTGGCCACTACTAAGCCCGGAGTTGTTGGTCTCTTATTATGGGGGCACCTAGTAGGTGGACCAACGTCGACCCCTATGAAGGGACGGATACAAGCCACGCCCCGTCGGGATAGAACCCCGACCGCTGGGAGTTGAACCTGAAACAGTAGTGTACTTATTCCCAGTGTCATTATGATGTTATTCATCACTATGAATTAAAATAGTTAACCCGTTGTGCGCATATTTCTATGAGTATGATAAACTAAATAGTTGCACAAATTCATTTCTTTATCCACCATACAAGCTTTACAAGCTCATTGCTTTATCCACCATACAAGCTGTTCGGCCGTTGAAATGAATTTGTGCAACTATTTAGTTTATCATACTCATAGAAATATGCGCACAACGGGTTAACTATTTTAATTCATTGTGATGAATAATATTATAATGACACTGGGAATACATTAATTATAATACAACGTTTAACATTACAAAACGAAAGAGCAATTCAAAATTATTAAAAGGCTGAGCAAATGATTGAAAGCATTGAGCGCAATAATAAGATTTTTGTTTTGTTTTTGTCAGTAGCCCTTGAACATAACACTGATTGATTGTTGTGTGGGACAAACATATACGCCATAAGTACGAGATAAGGAAAAAAAAACAGCATGAAAAGCATCAAGATCACAACAGAAGATCTAAGTCGTTGAGCTACTGTCTTTTTCCATAACGAAATTAAAAGATAAAAGCCACTTGTTTACTAGTTATATCAGAGCACAATGCATAAAACTTATAAAAAATCATGGAATTTTACGCATGTGCTAAAGCACAATTTTATTATCAACAATATTTCAAATTACATTGCTATGAGGAAAAGAAAAATACGTGTGATACAAGGACACATATAGGGTGCCCTAAAATGATTAACTAATTTTGAAAATTTAGAACAATAATAATTTAAAATATACAAATATACCTTTTCTGCATTATTCATTGGATACTATGGATTTAAAATAATGCATCGACTGTTTAGAAGACCAGTTCACGGTATTTCCAAAATAAGCACAATTTCTACGAAGAACATGCGACAGTCATTTCACAAAATTTCAGAAACGTTTTCAAAAATTTGAGGTGGAATATACTGGTGCTTCAATCATGTGTAATTTTTACAACACACTTGGCATTTTAGGATTCTGTGTGTGACTTTTCAGACTGCGACATTTTGTGCTGGAGG
This sequence comes from Cheiracanthium punctorium, assembly GCA_038373885.1. Taxonomy (NCBI): domain Eukaryota; kingdom Metazoa; phylum Arthropoda; class Arachnida; order Araneae; family Cheiracanthiidae; genus Cheiracanthium; species Cheiracanthium punctorium. The sequence goes on along the minus strand of JAWZYV010014207.1, from coordinate 530,418 downwards.
TGGTAGTTATTTTGAAAACATCATTCGCTAATGTTAAAAATTGTCATAGCATCATATTCTGGTTTGCTTTCTAAATTAGACTTTAGGACTAATTTTTGAAATCATGGGTATAAAATTATTTGATATCCTTTGATTGATGCAGCAGAATTGACGTTTCTATCGCCTTTCGTTTATTTACTTTTTTAAAACTTTTTAAATGTGTCAGCCCTTTTGGGACAGCACATATCTTCTATTTCTGTTATATTGAAGATCATTTTGTAAATTTGTTTTTTCTTCTTTTTACATAAGAATAGAAAAATAGATCAAATATCAAAATTAAAATGTAATTCATTTTTATGTACTGCACTTTCATCACGTTTGTTTATTTAATTATTTGAGCGTCTTGGAAATGGGCAAATAATGTAAAGTTGTTTGCATGGTCCCATTTTCATGTATCTTTAAAAAGAAAAAGAATTAGGCGTGCTTTTAATTAGAGAAAAATAAGCAATTAATAATACTACGAACTCAAATAAAAACATTTTTTGCCATACCTGTTGTAGTTGCATTGCAATGAAAACTGGAATTAAGTGAACGGAATTGTACGTCACAGTTTGGAGGGTTACAATACCCTTTTCTTTTCATCCCCAATAAATAATTCGTAAAACTCCCGAAAAATTAGACTCTGACAGTTTAAAACAATTTTGAACTTTCAAATTAGAAGTGTAAAAAACTGTAGAATTCTCAAAACAAATTAAAATGTTTGTACAAATTTAAAGAATTTAGAATAATTCTTCTTGAACAATAAAATCTAAATACACATTTGAAATGTCTACCTTCTTTCCTTTAATAAATTTAAATCCAATCGGGAGAAGTGAGCCACGTTGATACACAAACAACAAAAGTTTCTAAACCAATTAACATCGTGCAGAAACGAGCTGCAAACTATCCAGCGAAAAACAAAAACTTAAAGATTCCTGCTCACAATTTCTAATTAATTTCATGGCTAAGACCCAGAAATTACGGTCACGGTTAATTTAATCTTTAAAGACAAATCAGATACAACTTACCACCAACCCCCATGAAATGGAACTAGATATTGCATTTCGACTGGGAGTTTATACTAATGATACAAGGAACGCCGCATTCTTCAATGATAATCTCTTTCTAAAGACGTTTTCCCGAAACAGAAGGGTAGAGGATATTGATTTTTGATTCAGTTTGTTGGAAAAGCTTATTTCCTGACACGCTGACACTCCCCTTACCTCGTTTCTGGCTTCAGGTTTTGATTTTGAATTGATTATGGGGAAGCAATCGTTTGGTTCTCATGAGGAATTTGTTTTTCAATTTAAAGCCGGGCGTTTTGAAAGAGAGAAATATGCCTTCGATCTGGAAAGTAAAATCTAATAATACTACATACTAATCGATTATGTAAATTTCCATAAAAAGTTCTGTAACAAGAACAAAGTCCATTCAAGAAAGACCAATAATTTGAGATAGTAAATAACTATACTTGCGGTGACGTTTCGACGTTCCTTCAATGTCTATTGTCTTGGGCAATATTTGCAAACGCCTGATGAATTTCTATTACAAGTGTTGGCGATATAGATTATTTTAGTACAAAATAAATAATCTGACATATACATAATCCAAATTTTTGTTCTTTCTTTTTACCCTTGGAATAATAAATTTCTAAGTGAGTAATTGCAAGTTTCTATCTACAGAACATTGCTCAATCCATCCATAAAGAAAACATTGCAGCCATCCGTGTAAATTCACTGAACCAGATGCCTAATATACGTTAAAAATCCCAGCTTGCGCTCATCATAAAACAATCGATAACGTATTTTATTTTAGGTAAGCAAGTGCAATCATCAGTGCTAAAATACTTCAAAATACATAGAACAGTATTGAATTTAGGTGTATATATTTTATGATGTTTCTTCTGTTATACAGTATCCACAAAAATGAACTACACCAAACAAAAGTACTTATTCATTAGTTAAGAGTTTGCTTATTGGGGGGGACGAGAGACAACATGCTGCAGATTTTAAGGACATTTTTAATGACAGAAACAACATTTTTTTTTCAGATGCATAAACATAAATTTTATTTGAATGATTTTTGCATCTCACTTCTTATATAACGTTTATCATTTTCATCAAGTGTCTTAACCAGAGTTGGATAAAAGAAATAAACTATCTGTGCACACAATCCAAAACAATCTGTCAACTCACAATATCCCATGATAGCAGAATACATAGATGGTATATCAACACATGTATACGTATAGATGCAAACGCATACGCAATGCGCTTGCGCTATATATTTCTTCTACGTAATGCATCATGGGGAAAAAAATCTTTACAAAACCTCGGAATCAACGCAAAAATATCTGCAAGACTTTCGAATGTATCAGTGCACGGCGTGCAAACGTGCATATATATTATACGACTTTGGTCTTAACATAGATCTCATAATCCATAGTGAAGATTTATCCGTATTCCCAAACAAATTCTCTTTTGTTTTACGCAACTCACTGCGCTTAAAATTACTAGTAAGAGGGGAATAATTTCTTTTTACTATTACGTAATCTATATCTAAATATACATTCGAAATCATTTCAAGTAGATGAACATAGAAAATCTATAGCATACTTTGGCGAACGGAAATAACTAAGTACAGACTCATGAAATATTACCGGTTGACATTTGGAATTCTCCCAAAACAAACCAGTCGTTCAGTTACGGTTGCGCGGAACAACACAATTAATAAATGTTGAAGTAGAGATGAACTGTGTTCATAATTTATATGTTGACGGAGTTATAAATTGATTGCCAGAATGCATTTTTCTAGAAAATACGTTAAATATGACCCGTTAGAACTTTTTTGCCAGATGAGCTATTCGTTGGCTAACGAATTGAAACATAGGTCTTCTAGTTGCGTCAAAAGATTTATTTTCATGACAAATAGTGATGTTGAATTTACTCTAGCAAAGTACTACTATAACGATACAGAGCAGGACATGTTAAATTTACTGGAAGAAATTTATTTTCGTTGAATATGAAAGTGCTTGCTCGTATAAGTGAAATTCTTATTTTTTTAAAATTTAGATCAAAGGGTGTCTGAAATATATATATATATATATATATATATATTAGTGATAAATAATATATATATATATATATATATAATAAAAGAAAAGCCCGCTAAAATACCGAATTTCTAGAGCTACGCAATTTTAATTCAGTTGGAACAAAGGAATTCGCTTTCAAAAACTGCAATTACTACACGGTCCCTTGCAATTCCTTTGTAATTTTGAAGACGGTCCCCGTGCTAGTCAATCTGGCGCGTCTTAAAAGTCATAACAAACCTTGAAAAACCGCTGGCCAGATTTTGGGATCAGCCAATAATTGCAACATGCATGGGTCATGTAACACGACCTCAAAAGTTAATAAAAGGGGCTGGCGCAGCCCAGCAGCAATTTTTTCTCGTGACCGCAACTGCCATAGAAAGATGTATCACCCTTTCCTTATCACCCAATAAAATTATGTAATCGCAGCTCGACTCATTCTTCCACCGAAAGCCATAGCTTGCCAAGGATCATCACAGCACGCGCGGGCGTTTGCCGGTCAGGATGCAACAATAATGGTTCTAAGCCAGAGTCCCTAGCCTCCTGGCCTAATAACCAACGCCGAGAATGGGTCTCAGCGAAGTCTCAACAGCCTTGCCTCCTCCGGTACACGACAACAACCTTCCCCTAGCCGTTTATGCTACATATATATAATTTTCGATATATATACATTGTTTATCTCGGAAACAGTTTATATATACATATTTATGTAAAGCTGTCTCGTTGAAATTTCGTCAGAGTTAAATCTTTTTGGTTTAAAATTTAAAATATCTCGAAAACATGGACGTAGGCAGAATATTTTCCAGAGAGGGAGGGGGGGACGACAATGATTGTTTCTGCATATGGTTCCATGTTGGAAAAAACAACAAAAAAACTGGTGGGGGGACAGCATAGAAAAATCTAGAAAAATCGAGGGATGCACAAATGTCCCCCCTTGCCCTAAGGTGTCGATGAAAATGCTCAAAAATGTTTCCTGCGTAAAAAAGAAAGCTTTCTTACCTGGTCAGTACTCTTGTTTTCTTATCAATTCTGTCAATAAATTTAGGAAGTATTTATTACTGGCATTTTATTTATACCTCTTTAAACTTCAAACTGATTTTAAAGTAGAACTTTTAAAGAAGTCAGAAAAATATTTACGTATACATGCCAGTACATATTTGTATCATATAACTGTAAAATGATTTTATCTGTTTGAACGATCCAGTAAACAGCCTATTGATCATTGTGTAAAACATATTTCTGCTGATTAGTTAAAAAATTAAAATTTTGAAGAAAATAAAAAAAAAAAAATTAGAAGGGTGGTTTTGTGTGTAAGAGATATCCAATAACTTAATTATATGAAGAGCTATCACAAGGCTTGAGACAAAGTTAAGAGAGTCATATAATTCATAAACCAGTTGCCTTATGATACCGTTTGCTTCACGATTTTTTTTAATGTGAAATTTGCTTTAGTAAGATTTAATCACAATGCCGTTCTTAATTTATATGTTGAAAAGTTTAATAACATGTACATAACATTGACAAAAAATGGCGCATTTCTTAAAATCATTTAATTTTAGAAGTTATATTGGTCATTTAAAACTATCACAGCATATGACAGCAATTTTGTTTTAATATTTGGTTTGAGTTAATATAAAATCTTTGTACACGAAGGATATATTTTCGATATCAAATATTTTGATGTTCAAAAATCATAAGTGTTTGTGCATCAACAATAATGAGAAATTATATAAGATTTTAGCGTCTGCCTGCATTAAAATTCTCGGTCCTGAGAACTTCTGGTAAACGGCTCTTATCGCTATCCACTTTTGGAGCATCATAGAGATGGACATATTGAAACACATTCATATTATTTTGATTTCTGGTGATTATTGTAGTGGCCAAAAATCGTATTCTACGTGTCGAATATTTTGTTGCATAGAAAGTGTATAACTACAATGCAAGATAGAGAGTTTAATGTATCTCCATAGTTTAGCATGGCTTTGGTGGTTTCTCGCCAAATACTGGTAATATCGCTTGACTGACTTCAGTTTTGGAGACTCATTTTTGGTATCAGTCTTGGCGATATTTCTTCAAAAATTCAAGCTTAGTGAATCTTGGCGCAGTTTTATTAACGAAGCCTATAATGTTTGCTTAACTGCGTTGGCACTATTCACCTCATGAATATACATGACCAATTAGGAACGCTCCTGGAATTAGAATTCCATCAAAAGTACTAGCAATTTTCAAAAAAAAAAAGCTAAAAGAGCATTTTTCCCCATTCTCAGTTCAGTTTTGAGTCATTATTTATACCGCAAACTGCATTGAGAACTGTGTATAAGCGACGACTTCTCGCATAAAGAAACTTATTTCCGAGAGTTATTTGCGAATTCTTCACTGTTGCATTCTGAAAAGCAGTTGAGAGTTCCACTCTATTCCCACCGAATTTCATACTGTGGAAGGATTTTACTGAATGCGAAATATAGTGTATGTGGAAGATTGTGTGATAAACTGATAAAAATCCAGTTACAGCTTATTAATATCTGTGAAGTGCGCATTGGAGATTATTTACTAGAACATTCCATATACGCTGGACATTTGAGCTACGATCCTGAAAGCTGAGGAGTCTCCTTCAGCAGTATTTAAGAACTAATATTATACTGTGTTATGAGGGAATTGTTTAGTTACAGTATTATTTACGAATTGCATGTTTCTTATTTTCACATATTACTCATGAAGTTCTCAAATCATTATTACCTTATATCCATACAGTTCAATATTTTTAAGTGATTAAATACCTCATGTTCTGATGAGCACTGAAACCAAATTCTTGCAACACTTACTACAGAAGATAGACCAGAATGTTCACAAAACCTTTATCATTTAACCCTTTGAGGCGCAACCCTTTCCCAATGCTGAAAAAAGGGCAGCCGTTGGCATCGCTCGACTTAACTAACAGTAAGATGGCGGACGATCGAAATTTTCATCGCGTGCCACAGGTCTAGTGACTCCTTTTTTGACGCAGCTGGCTGCGCGCGGGCACAGCCAGCTGCGTAGAAAAAAGGAGTCACTAGACCTGTGGCACGCGATGAACGTTTCGATTGTCCGCCATCTAACTGGTAGTTAAGTCGAGCGATGGCAACGGCTGCCCTTTTTTCAGCATTGGACAATCTACCCAGCTGTTCTCGCATTCTTTCATTTTTCAGCAGATATCAGTGCTGTTAAAAATAATCGTGACAATTTTTTTACGGGGAATGACGTGCTAAAAAATAAAGGATTCTCGTGGAGCTATGTCACCCACTGTATTTTTATAGAAATCAAACCTATTCTTTGTGACTGGCAACAGTCAAAATGCCAGAGTTTTGTGTTCCCAGAGCGGGAACACTGCGCGTTAAAGGGTCATGGTAAACCAGTACATGCATTTCTTCATCATGGTAAGGCTTTTGCCATAATCAACGACACCAAAATAAAAGTCCAGATAAAATATCTATTTTTCGCTTCATTTCTTTTTGGTCTGAAAGAGCAGACTATTCCAAATCCATTAGAAGACGCCGCCACATACCACAGATAAGTTCTCAATGTATGCCAAACACGGGTAAATCGTGTTTTTAAGGTAATCTCGCTTGTTCCGGATCGCAGAAGACTAATTAATTCCGTCATTCCGGAAGGCCATGAATTATGGATTCGTCTTGTTTCGGACAAACGACATCGCTTAGCCACACTCGCCAGACGCTTTAATGATTATTCCATGGCGATTTCAGTGGTTAAGGGAAGTTTTGTGCTTGAGCCCTCGGTGTCTGGGAATAGGCTGTGAGGTCTCGATTGAACGTTTCTTCTTCAGTATGAATATAACTATGATCGTCTGTTAAATGCCTGCCATTAGTGGTTTGATAACTGCAGAGAATTTGGTTTCCTTATCTCATTGAATGGTTATATTATTGCGTGACTTAGGATGTAATTATGTTTAAATGAAAAATCAATCAATTACTCACTGTGTATGTGCGTTCAGTGATAATGACGCATTTACATACGAATGCTTCGCATGATAGTATTTAAACATATGAAATTTTAGGAAAGCAATGTTAATAAGTTTTATTAAGTTTATGTGTGCTTTATATTGTACTAGCTGAAGTATCCGTACTTCGCACGGGAATGAATGGACTTTTCGATATTACGATTTGTTGTGATTACTATTTATTGTAATAAAGAGATATATCAAAATGGATATCGCGTTATATTGTATTCATTAATCATCAATACCGAATTTCAAGGCAATGGTTTGTACGGTGCAGAAGGCGATGCGGAGTAGCGCAATCTAGTGGGCGAGTTTTAGTAAAACGGATACGGCGGAAATATTCTTCGCATTCAGATATCAATGTATACGAATTTTCATGATGATCGCTTGGACAGTCCTGAAGTTCATGTGTGGACGCAACATCGAGTGGCAAGTTATAGGAAAATGGATAGCGCCAAACTCTTCCCCGTGTTCAAATATCTATGTATACCTATTTTCATAGCGATCAGTTACCATCTAGTGGTCAGTTAACCATCTAGTGATTAATTAAAGTAATGATTTGCTACAGCACCGTCAAGTGACCAGTTGTAGCAAAATGGATAACGCCAAAATATTCTCATTGTTCAAATAGCTATGTATACTGATTTTCATAGCGACCGTTTGAATGGTCAAGAATTTGGCCTGCTGCAGGGTCATCTAGTGGCGAGTTAAAACAATAATGCATTGCAGTGCCATCTAATGGTGAGTAACATCAAAAGGAACACAGTTAGAATATATTCTTCGTGCTCAAATGTGTAAGTATAAAAAATTTTATGCCGAACGGTATAGAGGTTGATGCGTTGCAGTGCCATTTAGCGGCAAGTTACAGCAAAATGGATAGTGAAAAATATTCCCCGTTTTCTAATATCCGCGTGTACCAAATTTCATCGAAATCAGTTGGACGATATTCGCATAGCAAACGGCTAAACGGAATAGAATTCGACGTTCTCCTGCGCCATCTAGTGGCACGTTAGAGGAAAACGGATAGCATAAAAAACTTTTCCATGATAAAAGACTTAGGTCAACCAAATTTCATGGAGATCGGTCAAACGGTGCTGGAGTTTTTCAACCTCATACACACATACCAACATTCATTTTTATCTATGACCAGTGTTATTATATATACCAGTCTCAAATAAAATCCAGTTTCAAATCTAAGTATCGCCAAAGGGCCAAGATACGCCATTTTGGAAATTTTTTTCAGGGAATCATTCGAAGCATTGACTTAGCAGCAATAAAAATGGGAAATGGCTTGACCGCCAATAAGTAAAGCAGGCATTTATTTCAAAAGTGGAATTCCTTAATAGCCGCATTTTTAAAATTATCAACGTATAACGTGTTTTATTCATCGTTACTCCGATGTACTAAATGCGAAGATTTCAATTTTCTGAAATTTGGCGGAATTCCCCTATTTTAAATCAATATACTCAATTGTCGAGAATTCTGAAGATAGATTGCTCGAAATCCCTTAATAACTGCATTATTTCTGCACGGATTACCAGAATTTAACGCTGCATTCTAATAAAATATATGCACTTGTTTTCAAAAATCTATTTCCTTAAGCTCTCAGTAAATTGCGCCAAGCCGAAAACTGTGCAAACCGCTAGAACTCACTTTCTGAAAATCGGCATATTAGCCATTTTTCGCCAAACTAAAAAATTTTACATATTATCCTCGAAAATCTTCATTTCTTATTGTTTTGCGTATAAAACATTACATTCCTGCTCTGATTTCCCATGCACACGATATTATAATTTAAAAAAATAACCTTACAAATATAAACTTAAAAAAAATTATTATTATTCTTTTATTTTTACTTTAAGAAATTAAAACATTTTATTCGGCAAAATCGCCACACATGGCAATAATGATGCTTATTTCATACTTTTTTCAATACAGGGTTTACAATTACGGAAAGCTTTCTGCGTGGAGAACATAAAAAATCTCTTAAATCGGGAACGGGCGGACTTTCAAAGTTTTAAAGTGGACTATAATTTATTCTATATTATTTTACATATCTGTGCAAAATTTCAGGCTGATAGGTCCATTTTTGTGGATTTGTATACTAATCAAATCCACAAGCAGAATTTCATTTTTATTTATAATATTTTACAGTTCGATAGCATAGTAGACAGAGTTTTTACTAAACTGATCTTTTATGTAAGATTGCATTATTAAAAAAAATGCATAATTAATTTATTTGCATTGATGTTTTTATTAATTATTTTTACTAATATTTTGCCCCGTTTCTTTCAAATGATAATGATTCAAAGTGATATAAATATTGATCATATATATATATATATATATATATATATATATATATATATATATATATATAATGTTGTTTTCGTCATTAATGATCCCGATAGCTAATATGACATGTATTAGTAATGCTGTTTCATAAATATTTATGAATTACATCATATATATAGTATAAATATTAATATTGTTTTTTGTTATTAATCATTTATCTTATAATTAAAAGTATTCCTGAATATCTTTAACTGTAAAAGTAACTTTATTTTCTTAAAAGAAACATGTCTTTTCACAGGTAAGCCTTGTCACAGACAGTGGGCGTTTGACAGAATCCCTGGAGTTCAGCTTTTTGGGTATGACGATAAGCCACTATCGAATATAGAATCCAGAGATATTTGCTTAGAAAGGTGTAGTGTGGAAGATAGTTTTGTCTGTCGATCAGCGCGCTATGATCACACAAACAGAACATGCATGCTCAGCAGGCATGATAGAAGAACAGCTCCAGAAGCTTTCAGGAGGTCTCTGCATCAGGTGGAATACCTAGAAAATCAATGTATAACAGGTAAGGAATTCGAAACAATTTTTTTAAAAACAAGCCACCTAGTATAATTGAATTGTTTTACTTTTACTTAACTTTGCCATATTGCACTTGCGCATTATTTTACACATTCATTGCACTTTGAATTCGTTAAAATCGTAAAATTCTTTTTAGCGTAATATTTTGCAAATTAGAAATGCATTCTTCATAGTTAAAAAAAAAAAAAGTAAGTAGAGCATAAAAGTAAGTAGAGCCTGTAAGATATTGCTAGTTCAGTTTTATCATGCCTATCTTAACTATCAATCTATAAAATGCACCCACATATGAATTTGCGTGTGTGTCATGATAATCCGATATTCTGAAATTTTTTTAAGGGTGTTCCTTCCGAAAAGCCATGGTCTTCACAGGACTACTGAACAGCTTTAAAAGCAAACCAATGTTGTAAAATACTCAAAAAAAATTATGCCTATAGGTTCGTTGTTTATAATAGTTCACACTACAACGTGTAAAGAGACATTCTAATTTGTGTACGGCATGCTTCAAATTATGTAAATAATGTAGAAATCTCTGATATGGGATTAAGCCACAGTACACTGAAAACGATACAAGTAGGACTGTCTCCCAGAAAATGTAGGGACCAAAATATCACTTGCAAATATGATTGGGATGGGGGGACAGAGCTTCCCTTTACCACAATTCCCGGTACCACAAAACTGTTTATTTTTCCAGAGATGGATTGGTTAAACAACTGACCATAGCAACAAAATACGCGATACACTTTACAGGAAAGAAAATGCATATATATCCTATAAATATACCGTATGGCTATAATCATTTAAAATATTCTATTATATAAATTAAAAGTACAGTAGACCCCCCTCCCTCCATAAAACGGACCCATAGAACACGGATCCCTAGAACAAATGCCCCCTAGAGAGGAAAGCCGCGGCTCTTACTTGTGACGTTGCGTTGTGTTGTGGGATTAAGGCCGATTAGCTACGCATGGGCTCTAGGTCTATGAGTGGGGTGCCCTCCGTGGGGGTCTTTCTAAGGGGTCCTAACCCGTATTTACGCTAATTACTTGTGACGTCAGACCGAGTTGGTAAAGCAAAGCGTTTCCATTGGGTTTCTCCTCCCCAATGGAAACGCTTTGCTTTACCTTCTCTGTGTGACGTCACAAGTAAGCGCCGCGGCTTTCCTCTCTATCGGGCGTTGCTAGTACACGGCGAAAAAATTGCGATCGGGTTCTCTATAACACGCTAAAACAGACTAGTATATCACTGCAAATTGAGACAGATCGTCTGATTTTATTACGCTTTAACTCTAGTAATTAACATGGGTGCCGGCAGCATAGGGCAAGGGGGGCGATACCCCCCCTGGATTTTTGTATGCAGTGTTTTCCCTTCCTTTTTTGCTCTTTCCAACATGGTAACCATACGTTGAAGTAGTCTTTGCCCCCCCCCTGGAATACTCTTTGCCCCTCCTGGGAAATATTCTGCCGGCGCCCATGGTAATTAATCCAACTTTTGAGTGGCAACACTAAAAGAAATCATCGCCTATTCCAGAATAATAGAAGCAGAAGCCGGCGTGGCGTTTCGCGGGCCGCAACATACGCCTCAAGCAAAAACATCTCATGAATTACGGAGATCGTCTGCTTTTTCTAATTGTGGTGTACATTAAACGTACCTGAAAGAACTTTTGTGTGATTTATTTTATTCTATTTCATCTTGAGAAAGAAAGCGTTTTATGAAAATAAATCTGCGAATTTAAACCTGAAGTAATTTAGAGGAAGTGCATATCAGTTATCTCTGGCGGATACTAATATCAAGTAAGTAGTATTTAAGTGAAATGTGAAATAAATTACTCAAGTAAGGCGTGCAGCGGTTGAACAGCGTGGTTTACACTCCAGGTGGATCATAGCCCAGGGACCGTACAACATGGATCCCTAAAACATGGATTCCTAGAACACGGAGTGTATGTACCGTGTTATAGGGGGGGGGTCTAGAGTATAAGGTTTAATTTATTTATTAAAATAAGTTCTAATCAGTAGTAAAATATGAACAGTAGCATTACGCATTAATTTAAAAACCTTAGAACTAAATGAGGATAAAATAGCGAATTCAAAATATACTGCTAAACTGTATATTTACAGTGAATACTTGATACTTGAAGGATACTTGAATTCGGAATAAATAAACCTAAGTCAATAAATGTAATTCTATCCTATTACGAAGCTGATTAAATTTGGGTCATACCTTTTCGAAATAGGTTAAATCAGAAATCAAGAATTATTTATATTGCTACAGGCAGCTGCTCAGCTTTAATTATATTTTAAAACTCTAAAAAATTTTATATGATATATATCATTAAAAATCCCATTCAGTATATATCTTTGTTTTGAAAAATAAGTAAATAAATGAATGATCTGTTGTAACACCAGTTAAGATGATGTAAAAAAGGATCCAATACCACTTTCTTGTATGTCTATTAAATTATACATGACTTTAACGCACTTTAAAAAAACATGTTTCAAATTAGAAACATGGTAACTTTTGGCGATGTCTCGCTAAATATATCATATCTCCAAACAGAATAAGGTTTTCAAAACTTCATTTTGAGTTGGAATTCGGCGAAATTTGGACAGGAGTAGCTAATCTTGGGAGATTTCGCACATAAACATAGAAAAGACGACCAGTAAACCTTAATGAATTGACAGTCTGTTGGGTGGCCCTGAAAATGAACTATCCAGTCATTTGTAATCAAAAAGGACAGGGAAATATGTATGGATGTGTAAGAGATGCTACAAAATTTCCACACTATATGGCTTATCATTAATGAGTCTTTTGGCATACATGCATACGTTTGTATGTCGAATAACTCCTAAGATGTACGTACAAATATCACACCAAAACTTGTCAAAATGAAACCATTATTTGTAGAATTGGATAGTGCATGCATTCATATTTTCAGATGCCATGCATTAGTAAATTCAAGAATGGTCAAATTCAACTATTTGTCATAAATGAATTATCTGTTTTTTTTTTTCAATTACAAGAAGGCATTATTTATCATTGTAGAATAGCTTAAAAATGTATTCAAGGAAAACTTTATAAAAAAATAAGTTTTATTTTAAAGCATGCTTATTTATTAATAATAAACAACAGAAATTAAAACTGTTGATGAAATTATGTGTATTTTTACGCTGATATGGGTACACGAAATTTAAAAGAGGCAACAAACATTTTCTCTATGTAAGATTATAAGATTACTAAGGGGAGAAAAAAAAAACTTACATAGAAAAAAGTTTTTGACACCTCAGCAAAAAGAACAATTGAAAGATTAAAAAGTTTCCATGTTATCTATAATCTATTATAAGTTTAAAAATAGATGTTAAAATTTTTAGAGAGTTATATTTATTGCACTTAAGTATAGATTAAAAAAGACAAGGGAAACAACGTAAACTATCGGAGTTTTTTCTTATAAATTTATTAAACCTAAAACCTGATAATATTGACATATTTTGACGTTGACTTTAAAATTTTTCTAAGTACTCATTAATATTATGAGGAGGAAATTCTTGCTTCGCTATATTTATTAAAAGCAACATTGGGACCGAATTACTATTCTAATCCCAAAAATCCATACAATAATTTATTTACTACATTTAAATTATTACTTTTTAAAACTTTATTATAAAAATAATTTAACACCATATCTCGTTAATTATAATACTCATTATTATTATTTAGAAATAAATATTAAAATAAACTTAACGAAATGTTCAATTCTTTTAAGCTGATAAAAACTAAAATTGTACTTTAAGTATAAAATTTGGCAATGCAGAAACAGTAAATTATAAATAAATACATTCTTATAATTTTCTGAATACTAGTTAAATAAAACGAAAACAAATACTAAATATTTGTTATAGTTTAATTAAATTTCTAGATGCGCTTCGCATGCATTGTGGCTCTTAATACTAGATAAATGGTAGTTTCCATAAAACTTTTAATCAATTGGTTGTTTTGAGAAACATCATTGATTGATGATAATTAAACTTATAAATGGAGCGAAATGACGGAGTTTGCATTATATTTTAATAATACACTGTATCTAGTTTTATTTAAGTGAAAACTGTTTATAAAAAAAGAAAACCTTCGTATTTAATATCAGGACTTCATGTTTGCGTTAAACGTATTTGCTTTAAAAAGGTTAAAGCATTAAAGTATTTATTCATTTTATTATAAATTGAAGATATAATGAAAAGAGTATACTAATGTTAAATATTTTTCTGAATTTTTTTAAAAATTTATATCTCCGTTTTGAGTTCTTTGCTTCATTATATTATGGATTCATTTTCCTTATTACTAGCAATTAAAACTATAATACCCCCTTCTCCCCCATAAAAAAGGAAAGTTTTTATTGGTGATTTTAGAAAACGCGAAGATTTTATTTTGCGTTTAATAAGCAACAGTAAATTATAAATAGAGCGTTTTCTCGGAGCGTTTAGAGAGAACATGGTAAAAGAAAAATTGTGGCGTATTTCAGAATTTTTAGACGTAGATATTATTTTTAAATTTTATAAGAATGCAAAGCGTTTCCTAAATAAAAACTTATTTTTAATGAGAATATTTACACTTAGATTTCTAAAGTAATCACAAATGGAAACAATTATTGGGTAAAAATTTAGTTAATGATAAATTATAGTTTTGCTCATCAATAAATTATAGTAACTAGGAGGAACCTTAAAAGGTTGAAATCTTAGATAAACTTGCATACATTTTAAGAAACAGAGTCAAAATGTGGCTGTTTATAAAAGCATATTTATATAAATATAACACTAGAATGCAAATTTTGGAAATATTTAAATCAGATAAAATTTTATATCACAAAAAATAAAGAATATAAATTAAGAAGGCTTCTAAGACATAAATTATCAAAGAAGAAATAAGTAAACAGTCGTTATTTATATCATCATAATAATAGCAATAATAATGATAGCAACAGTGAATCTTCATTATTTTTTAAAACTTTTTAACTATTTCTTTAAAACAATGTGAGTAAATCAGTGCAATAATGTACGATTTATTTATTTTTTTAATAGTTTGCATAAAGCATCTATTATTTTAGAACTATTATAGACATTTAATTTTTTACAAATATTTTATAAATAAAATATTAATATTCTATATATCAAGTTTTAATTTATTAAAGTACTGAAAAATAAAATCTTAGAATAACTAACTATCTCTCAAATTATTTGAACTCTCAGATTTTTTTACTCCAAGATTATACAGTTTCTACCACCTTTGAAATAATTAACTTGCCTATTAAGAAATAGTTCCACTGTAAATGATTAAATTTAAAATGCATTGAAACGGTGTGATAGAAGCGCAACCCGCTTTTCTTTTCAGTTTCAAATTATCCACACTTGAAATATTTACATTCTTTGAGAAAATGTTAAAAATTCAAAGCAATGTATTACGTTAGTTTGTTAAAGTAAGCTAATTATTAATAATTAAAAAAATATTTGGGAGTCCAATCAATAAATTTCTCATTTTCAAGAAGCATTTACTAAAGAAAAAATAAAAGTCTAGAGAATTATTAAGTAATTTCAGATTTCGATTTCCAATACTCCAAGTTGTGTTAATATCAGGGTGGGACTGACTTAAGTATCGACAAAATGTTTCATTTATATTGCTAAAAACAAATGAAAACTTTTCTTAATTTAGTGTAAGTGAATTATTCAAAGACTAACACTATTACATTTAGTTCTTTACTAAATAAACTAAATTATTCTACATTAGAATATTTTTCGACATGAGCTCTAACATTATGTGCATTTAATGATGTTTGATAAAGTGATATTTTTAAAACAGGAGTACAAATTTAGTTTAAGTAATTTTTATTAAATGGATAATTTTTGTCTTTATTGCAAAAAATGCATTGAAAAGTTGAAATGCAAAATAAAGTACAGAAATAAATCGTTAATTTGGGGACATATCTTCAATTTTAAGTTCAAAAATATGGCCAGATTGATTCTATCACATTTTGGGTTGGAATTATATTTCTCTCATGGATATGTGTATTAACTTCTCAGCCCCTTCATAGGGGGGCAACGCTAGCCGCCCGATGGGTGGTCCCATAGTAAAATGACCAGCAATACGGGGCTTAGTAGTGGCGAATGATTGATGAGCAAGTGCCCACCTTTTGGGGGAAGGGAGTGGGAGAGATTGTTTTAGATTAGAATTTTCATTTTTTAAAACATTTCATGCAAATTTTTCTTTTGCTCTAACACACTGTTTCTGTAGAACGAAGTGCTGTTTATGTATTGATCTGTTTATAATCTTGTGACTTAAAGTCTTTTTACTTAATGTTTAAGTATAACAACGATAACAGGGAAAGTATAGAAAAAAAATTCAATCATATTATTTAACACTGAAATACAATAGCATTGACATAATTCCAATTATTTGAAATATGAACGCCCATTAAGCTAAATCTCAAAACCTCTACTTTGCCGAATCATGTAAGCATAAAAAAGCAAAATTATTTATGCAGTAAAGCATTCCATTCCTAAAATCCCAAACAAGTATATGTACAAAACGATTTTCTCTTATTTTTCTCAGGTGGTTATGAAAAATCCTAGAGTTAAAAATATGCCAGGTAATTAAATAAATGCAAAAATACTATCCCTACACCTTGAAGAGCTATTAAGAAATAACGATTTCGCTAAATTTAGCCGTTTTTGTACATTATTTGCATTAAAAATTAATCTTTAATGAATTATACAGTTGTGCGGCTTCATTTTGCGATGTAATTAAAGTAACGACACATCTTTTTTTTTTTTTTTTTTTTTTAAGTAATGCTCCAACTTTTTACGCTGGAAAAACTTCATAATGCAACACGTTTGTTTTAGTCTTAATACGTTTAAAAAAAGAAAGAAATTTTTATTAACAAATTATGCGAGTAAAGTATGCGAGAAAAAGAAAGAGGGGAAATGTTAAAAAAATAAAATAATCCTTTTAATAAACAATTTACAAGCAAAAAGTGAATTACCAGAAATTAAAATGAACATTAATAAAGCATCAAAGTAATTCCAACAAGTAAAGAAAAAAAAAGGACCGCAGCCTTTATAATAAGAAGATAGAAAACATAATGAAAATGCAAATTCTTAGTTTTTTGTGCCTTTTTCATTCCTTTTTTTAAGTAACTCAGGCATCGGCTTTATTTTCCTGCTGACTGTTCTTCATTAAAAATTTTGTCACAGTTCAATGAATCAAAATTGCAAATTATGGTTGACAGCGCACAGTATCCAAGAGACTGCTCATTTTTTAAAATTACAGTAATGGATCCTTAAACAGAAATTATATTCAATTTAATTTCTATAAAGTATCTTCCTCATTTGTTCAAACAAAACTTTGTGGTTCCGATATTTTTAAATCAATATATTCCAGAAAAAAAATTTGTTTCATTAATTAAAAATAGATGCTTCTTCTGCAAAAAAAGCACCTTTATAACTTTTTTCATGTTTCTATTCTTCATATTTTTAAATATTTAAGCATAAGGTTTTGAGGGAAATTAAAAATAAAAGAAACGAATATATATAGTATCCTGAAAAACTACTGATGCGTTACAGTTGTTTGTCGCTGAAGTACAGAGTAAATAATGGAATTACAGAATTTGTTTTATTTTCGTAAGGAATATTAAAAATAAATTTATCATAAACAAACACTTGTTTTGTTTATCAAGCAAAAACATTTTTTATAAAAACAGTAATTTTGTCACTTTTTTACTGTTACATCCTAAAAATGCATTGTAATTAATTAGCTGTTTTTTTTTACTTTTTTATTTAACAAGCAATATCAGTTACTCAAAGTTGTAATCGTGAAAAAAAAATGTGATAGTAAATCTTTTATATTTTAATGAGTCCCTCATTATTTGTTGCTATTTCCATTAGAATACAGGCACATCATGAAAATAAATATCAGTTTCTTTATATTTATGAAGTTTAATGACGCATTTAAGAACCATTTACAAAAATTAAATTACATAAATGGTTTTAAAAACGTTTGTAAACTGCCGTAGTGTAACTAATTCAACTTCATTAGAGTAAGTTTTTAGCTTGAAAACCCACATATTAACACATAAAGTTTTATTTGAGCCTTCGAGCTCAGATAGCTCTTTATTCAGATATCATAATGTTTGCCATTTCAGTCAATACAGTCAGTACACATATTAAAATCTGTAACTGTATTTGCTCATTCGTCATTTAATATCTACTCTGCTGTTTTTTTACTTAATAAAGATAGTTAAAAACAAATTTTAAAGATTTCAATCATTTCATCGTCATTGTACAGTTGCTAAAAACTGGCGTGAAACCTTTTGTTTACTTTCTGTCACAAGTCATGTTCCGTCCGCGTCGCTCTTTGATTTTTCCTGTTAATTTTGTTCAAGACCTTGGTGACATTCTTGATCGTTCCATTTATTTAAATTTTGCGGTCAATAAAGTAACCGTCGAATTCGACGGGTTCCAGCTTGTGGCCAATAAAAACATGATGGGGCACACGGAGGAAAGTTGCATTTAATGGAAAGTAGAAAAGATCGTCAGGCTGACCAAAGATTGATCATTTTTAGTATGATTCACCTGCTAGAAGTATTCGATAATATTATTAACATGGGCTAGAACAATTTTATTATTGAAAAATTTTTTGTCAATGCCTTGAGAGTTTGCCTTGTTTCATTTTCATACTTTACTTCATGACTAATCATAGTAATGGGTATTCGCAATTTTTTGTTATACTTCAGCAGTTGCATTTTACTTTGTTCCTTAATTCTAAATAAATAAATTGTTTTCTTAAACGTATTCCGTTGTAGACGAACGGTATATTTCTTATTAATAAATACATTTTAAATTCACGCTCATCACACAAGATTTTTCATCAATTAAAAGAAAGCACATGCAATAGAACCTCTTAAATAAAGAGTTTTTCATTGTCAACAGGTATTGTTAAATTATTCGTATGTAAAGTCTAAGATTTCATTTTTTAATGTAGTACTTTAGTAAGTTGAATGAAACTAGGAAATACGTATGCACTACACAGTCTCGTGTTTTAATGCTCAACATATAAAATCTGGTGAATCAGTCAGTAATATATATACAATAAAATTATATTCCATTCTTTTACAAAAAATCTTTCTGTAAAAAGAGTAACATAGTTGAGAGTATATCTTAAAAAATTAATGTGACACTCACATGACATTCAATCGCAAAGGAAAAGCATCCATATGATTCCTAAAATAA
Source organism: Cheiracanthium punctorium (assembly GCA_038373885.1). Classification (NCBI taxonomy): domain Eukaryota; kingdom Metazoa; phylum Arthropoda; class Arachnida; order Araneae; family Cheiracanthiidae; genus Cheiracanthium; species Cheiracanthium punctorium. The sequence goes on along the minus strand of JAWZYV010014207.1, from coordinate 511,175 downwards.
AAAATTACTATGAAAATCGTAAAAACGTTCAATTAATAATTTTTTATAGCAAGGGTAATCTCATGTAAATTCAGATTTGCAAAAATGATAGCATATGTTACAAAAAACCTACAAATACTGCTTTTTTGGAAATAAAAGTAGATATTCAATATTGGAACAGCATTCAAATTGACATTTTATTAAGATTTCCTTATTTTTAAATATATTCCTGTGCTTCCCAGATACAAGTGAGGTCGCACGCGATCTGAAATATATTAATACTTAATTGAAAAATTAATTCAGTAAATAAAATCAATTTAAAATCTGATATTCATTTCACATGTAATATTTCTTAAGCATTATTTATTTTAGATACACACACACACACACACACACACACACACACACACACACACATATATATATATATATATATATATAAATTTTCGAATCTTAAATAAATATCGTAGAACCACCAACTACATAATTCAGTTTTCTTCAATCTGTTTTTTTTATCACATATCATTTTAGATATCGAAAATTTGATATCATTTCTAAAGTGTTATTTTTCTTTTCCTTTTTTCCCCTTTTGGTAGCATTTTTATTTATTTTCTATTTCGAAATCGTGCTTCATATTTTTAGCACAGAATTTGATATTTTTATTCACTTATTCCAACCCTTCATCTTTACAAGGACTAGGATATATCTTTCGTTCAGGAGTAAAAGTAAACTTTTATGGGGCAGCGTGTAAATAAATAAATATATCTATATCTATATATATATTTATTTATAATGTACATTTGTAGTTACTCAACGAGGAGTATGCAGTTTTGTAGTTTCCTGTTTATTTACGGGGAAATTTTGAGTGTTTATCTTGAGGTTAGATATTTGAAATTTTATGATCTCGAAGTGAACGATCTTTCGCAAACTGGACTACGTATTGTACATTTTCGCCAAATACTTCAGAATTTTACTGAAAGTTTTGGAATTGTTGAAATTCTTAAACATGGCACTTGCTAAAATGAAATGGATCTGTAAGATATGAAAGAAAAAAAAGATTAAAATTGAAGAATTTTGTTTCAGTGGTTATACTGTAGTTTTTTTTTTTACTGATTGACTTTATGATTTTTTTAATGCAAGATTTCATGAAATAACTTTTTTCTCCCAAGCTACTTCTACATACTTTAAATCTGTATGTATGTCACTGTAAAATAAAATGAACTATCATGAATGTAATAATTTTTATTCAACATTACCTATAAATAAATTTCGTATATTATTTAGATACAAATCTAAGTACCACATGGCATTAGATACACTCTCCGACATGGAAAATGCGATATCATGTAATAGTGAATAGAATATTATGAAAATTGATACAGATGATGCATACCTTGATGAGTAATTTTATTGAGGAAGAAATTACTTTATTTCAGCAATGAGATAGAGAGTAATCAGTAGGAAGAAGAACCGCCTCTCGCGGCGTTGCAAGCAGCAACTCTACGAGAAGCTGATTGAATTAGTGTACGTATTTTATTGAGGAAGAAATTACTTTGTTTCAGCAATGAGATAGCGAGTAATCAGTAGGAAGAAGGACCGCTTATCGCGGCGTTGCAAGCAGCAACTCTACGAGAAGCTGATTGAATTAGTGTACGTATTTTGTTCTAAGAAATGAAATCCCAAACATGAACTCAATCACCGTCCACAGTTCGTCCTCCGAGTGAGGTTAGGGCAGAGCAGACAAACGACAGATAGTCATATTCCACACATGCACGATGGGTGAGAGATCTGGTGACATTGCAGGCCAAGGAAGCCACTAGGCATATTGCAACGCTTCTCTGCAAATGAATGCCACATATGGTCGCGGGTTGTCCTGCTGGATTATACTATTTTGCAGCCTCTGAAAGTAGGGTAGCACTTCCACCTGAAACACCTCATCAATATATTGTCGTGCCGTTAGTGTGCCTTTGATGCGTACCAAAGGGAACCTGCTATCGTGACTGATGGCGCTCCAAGTCGTTAAGCCACGCTAATGAGCAGTAAGGCGTTCAAAAATAGTGGTCGAATTTTCTTTATTTCTCCAAAATTCTCGAACTTCTATGTGGCAAGCATAACAGATTCGTCAGTGGACACCACACTGCGCCATTCTGTCGTCCAAGCTGCTGAGTCCCAAAAAACATCTCAATCTTTCACGTCTATCAGTCTACGTGAATGGCAGTGTTTTCATTAGTCGACTTGAGTGCAAGTCGCTTTCTACCAATCGTTCTGAAACTGTTCTACCAGATATTGGAGTATCCAAGATCCCTGAACAATCCGCAAAATGCCGAGAGTAGATGTCTGTGAGCCACCACTACATCTTTTTCTATGGGTAGATCTGTGGGTTCTGTTGTACGCCTAGATAGATCTGAAGTTTTACGGCGATTCATATTTCTTCTTCGATCAGTGCGGTGCAAATTCTGCGTACAGTGGAAACATCAACGTGTATTTCAACTGCGATACAACGATAAGACCACGTAGCCAACCAGCCTGACGGAAGACGACAATTTGATCACGTCGTACAATCGTCCAATTACCTTAATTGTCTTCGGCGTTGTCTTCCAGATATCTCTTAATCCACGAGTACCCTCTGGAGAATAATTTTCTCAAGCTTCTGTATTCCGTAGGCGACAGAGAAAAGCGACTATTAGGTGACCAACTGTTTCCTTCCCTCTCGCTCCATAATCACGTGGTAATCTCACACGTCAGATCATCTGCATAACTTATTCAGCTGCGCATTGTCTAAAATTTGCATATTTATATGAATGAATCTTCATGGTGTTGCATTATCTATGTCAGGTAGTGTATGTACGAATACAATTATTTTTAATTGAAGATAATTAATTTGAAATTTCTTTATCCAATAAAGTCATATAGAATTAGAGTATCTCTATTCAGAGCGGTGCACAGCAAAACCTACTGATAATAACATTATCAAACTTTCTTGAAAGCTCAGTGAGCTTATAAGCGATAAATTTCCGTGTGAAAAAAAATCAAGAAATCATCAAACGGTAGCATTTTTTAATATTTTAATATAAACAAAACATAGGCAAACAAACTCAGAATATATTACAAATTACAAATGATTTGGTCATGTAATTACTGCAAAATATGCTTTTACTGTGAAAAATTATGTAAAACTATAATAAATTTCATACCGTTAACGGATATATTTTTAATGTAATGAATTATTTATTATAATTTAGGGGTTAGAATTTCTTTATAACAATATGCGTATGGAATAGCACATGCCGTTGAAAAATCAAAATTTTTTCGTTCATTTTTGTTCTCGCTCTAGCAAGTTTCTAAATGACAGCTTATGGTGTAAATTATCTGCCTTTGTAGTTGACAAGTATAGCATTTACCCTTCAAATATCTTCTAATTTGTATTCTAATGTTTTTCAAAAGCCCAATAGATTGGCAATGAAATGTATCAAACCGCTCATTAAACACGGCGCAAGGGAATTCAATGCCAGTTATATGAAATTCTTTGGACACATTAGACATAAATCATGAAAAACATGCTATAAGAAATATTTTTATTCTTTAACCTTCCAGAAGTTCATACCTATCTTTGCGAATAGAAGACTGTGACAGGTTTAAATATTAATTAAAAGCATAAAAAACGTGTTATAGACAACAACACATATTTTCTTATGTATAAAATTCTGTACTTAAAATATTAAATGTATTACAGTATATTAGCACATATACCTAAATATATTATTTTTTTAACTAAATTTTAAAGTTATTTTGTAATATGTCAGCTATCTGGCAAACACTCATTCTAACACATGGAAATTTTAATACTTTATATAAATATATTTAAACTTTAATTATTCACCAAAAGTTGTGTTAGCAACACAGCATATACATTCTTGTAACTTGATCAGTTCTCCCTTTCACTATTACTAAGTTTATTTCGATATTTATGCGATATTTTTAAATTTCTCACGTATAAAAATTCACTTCGTGAACATTTAGTATTTCAAGTCAGTTTTATTAAACGTTCTGTTCCAAGAACAATGTAATGAAATTAATCTAAATATTGTTTAATCACGTTGGCAATCATTTTATTATTTAATATACATTTAAGAGACAAAAAAGCCTGTTTTTTTAGAATTGTAACAGTCACAAAATATCTGCATGAGGTAGTTTCTTCGGTGAAAATGTTTTGTACGTTATATTTATCGATAAATAAATAATAATCTTATGTTTACCACCGGCATGAAATTTTATCTTACATATCATCTTTCACGACGCAATTAAAAAAAGTGATTTAATGAAAATAGTTTTTTAATCGTATTTTAAACAAATTCCTCAGTAGAATGCATTAGATTTGGTATATCAAACAAATCTTTATGTCTCTTAGTACTTTACAACTTATGTCTGAGATTTTGATGCATACATAAAATAAAGTGTTATAATTAGGTACGTGTGTTTTTACATGTATTTTATATACGTGTATTTGTTTTATATATGTGTAATATGCGTGTATTTTATAATACCTAATAAAATACATTTAAAGTTTCATACATTATTCAAACCATAAAAATTTTCTTGGGTTTGAATAAAGCATTTATTTAAAAACTTACGATTAGGTAATTAAAAATATATTTTGATTTTTGTTAAGATGCGTGCTTAAATCGTTCTTTGCGATAAAACTAAATTCTGCCATGTTACACTCAAGGGTACGCACGACAAGCTGCATAAGACATGTGTAACTACATAAATGTATAATGATTCCACTAGTAAATAATTTTTCTCCCACAATTTTTTTACAAAGTAATTCCGTCCGTTTTGTTGATTATGCATGATATTTTATACAATATTTACATTAAAAGGAATGATGAAATATGCATGCTAATTGAAATATTTGCTTGCTCTTCTTAATCAGTTGCCGTATTTATATGCAATTCATGTTTATATTATTGATTTTATTTCTATTATGTTATGCTTTTTTAAGTATTTTTAATGAAAATGTGCATTAATAAATGTATATTGTGGCATGTTGATATTTATAGTTTTGCATGGATTTCAAGCTACAGCTCTGTTACATCTGTCTAAGGGTCAAACTAAAAACAATGTTCTAAAATTGCATTAAATGTTCTGCACGTGTTACAGACAACAACACATATCTTCTTCTGTACAAAACCGCGTACTTAAAATATTAAGTGTATTATAGTATATTAACACATATATTTAAATATAATATTATTTTACTAAGTTTTAAAGTTATTTTGTAAGAAAAATGAACTTGTTCGCCATTTTTATCCCCATTAGCTTCATTCGTGTCCAATAATAATTTATTCATTCGAAGCTATAAGTGTTATTAGTATTTGTATTTATCTTTAACTGTTATTATAGAAAATATCACAAAAATATCGGCTTGGGTATGGCACATTAATGTTTTAAATAAGATAAATTTCAGGAAAAAACATATGTAAAATGATCTTTATACATCGTGAAAAGTTTATAATATAATTACTGCATCTAGATCTTTATCGATTGTCAGATAATTAATCAAACATTTTCATACGAGGAAATTGCGAGTCCATTAATATCCATCAAACTATAACTAATAAGGAACTATCCAAGCATTTTTACTATAAAGTAATTTTAAAATATAACATAGTTAACGCAAAGTTAAGTAAAAGAACTATACCGTTTTTTATTATTATTATTATCATTACAAAACTCCGCAGCAATATTTAAAAGTATTCTATTAGTAGAAAATAATTTGCATCAAGTAAAAATCTGTGTTTCTTAGACGTTGATGTACCAATGTTTTGAATCGACAAATTATTAATATATTTAGTTGCTCGATTCATGCATAAGGGCCTTTGGCTTCATCCATACCGTGCGCTTATTGACCTTTTCCGGTAGCTGGTCTAAACTGAAAATTTCTATTCGAAAGAACATGCGAAGTAATAAAGAAGCTACTTAATATTTCATTGATCTTAAACTAGTTCTATCTTAATTTAATCCATTCGTCCAGTTTGCCTTAGGTGATTTATGCTCTTCGCGCACACTTTAGAGATTTTGTCCCTCGTGTATGGGTTTGTCTTAATGCAATCCATACGCATACACACACTAACAGGTTTCAGTTTCGAATACAAATAACGGGTGAATTACATTTTTTATAGTAAATTAATACAAATAAAGCACTTTTAAATCTCAAAAAGCTTCAAATTTGTTTCTTTAAAAGCTGATATTGAAAATTTAATTTAATTTTCATTTGCATTATTTTTATAGTTATTAGAATTATCATCATCACCATTAGAATAATAACTAAATAAAATGTTTTTATGTTTTTTATTTCATTTAAGTTTTTTTATATAAAAGTTGTGTTAAGGTTGTTATTATTATTATTATTATTAATATTATTATTTTGTGCTCGAGCCCAGATCAATTCAAGTCAATTTTTTCAACGTTTACTTATCAAATCATCATTTTTATAATTCTAAAAGATAATAAACACATGATGTTTTAAACTTCATTTACGCTGTTTGAAAATACTCAATGTGCTAATATTGTTTTAGAGTATGTATCAAATAGCATAAAAAAAGACATAACTCAGTACTATTAACCAGGAACTATCTATTTATGCCATATCTGTCTTAAATGAACATTACATCTTTAAAAAGGATGATAGAAATGCAACCCATGCATACAACCCAATAACCTTTGATGACATAAAATTAAAGCACTAAACAGAGGGATTTTTCGAGCAGTTTGAAAATTGCGTTCCGCAACACAGAAATGTAGCTTGAAATTGTGTCTTCTTTTGTATGCTATCCTGTGTGGTAATCTGAAGATATCGCCCCATCTTTTCTCTTACAGAGCCGTCCCGTTGCATGTTCCATCAGCAGAACGGACGGATGCTCATGCCTGGGGGTCACGTTCAGGGTACGTCGGCGGTGTCGCGGCACGAGTGTGAACTCGCCTGCGTGCACCACACCGACTTCACGTGTCGATCTTTCGAATTTGACCCTGATTCTAATAGGTGTCTGCTTAGCCCCGACGACTCGTACTCCGTGCCGGAAAGGCTGGGATCCCCGAGTGCGCAGGGGCGGTATTTCTTTGAGAGAGGATCCTGTATCGAGGGTAAGATGTTTTAATGCACATATCCATTTCCGTGACTTTTGGTGATGGGCTATACCAACGCCTCCTAGAGATAGAAAGCCTTACAACTCCTACGTCACTAAGCTTCGACGTCATCACTAGGCCTACATTTAAAAGTTTTATTTTCGCAAAATAAAACTTAAAAATTTCTGGTGAATTTACCCATGAATAGCAATATTTTAATAATTTTGGATAAAAAATGTAATTTTACGACAAATGGCAGGTTTTAACCTAAACGAATTAGATAATATGATAGGGAAATAGATCATAATTAATAATTTTGTAGGAGAAAGTTATTTTAATTTTAATGTTTAATTTAAGATATTTTCTAATATTTGTAGCATTCACCAGAAATTTTAATTAGTTTCACTTCGTGAAATTAAAACTGTGATGACGTCACTTTCGTAGGCCAAGTGATGACGTCGAAGATTGGTGGCATAGGAGTTGTGAGGCTTTCTATTTGTAGGAGGCCTTGGCTCTACACAAAAGTTCTAGTAAAATACGTTTCTGATTGCGGCAAACTTGCCTTCTGCGATCAGATAATTCGCAATCTTACCATTGAATGGTAGACACCTTAAAAACCAATCATGGTGAAGACCGTATGATGCAATCTCAACAGTGTAACAAAACGAAATGTAATTTTTTTTTTTGCCAGCAGTGACAATTTCTGCACTTAGTAGAGCACCATAATTTTGAAACTTTTTCCGTGATTAAAACATGTGTATAAAATTAACAAATGTAAATGTATTTACCGTAGGTATCTTCTTTTAAAACATGGATAAATAGTGTACTCTGTTCTCAGTATAACTTTTGAATTAGTACAGCGTCAAGAAATTTGGATGCAGCGTTAAATTATAGAAATTAAAGACGATAAATGTGAAAAATAGATTGCTTTTTTGAAATATCGCCAAAAATTCAAATGCTAAATATCTAATTGAAAAGGACTGTGCTGTTTGTGGATTAAAAAGAACATTCCAATAGTTCAAAGGTTTAAATTAGCCGTTCAGTTGTTCCGCATTTGGGGGCTGATATATGCCCGAAAATATTCGAACATACTGTTTTAGACGTTTCGGTGTCAGCTACGTCACAACGTTGACAAACAAACGCACAAGACATTTTTATTACGGATATAAATTCCAGGAATTAATCAGCATTCAATTCATGTACATTCTGTTTTGCTATAGGTGTCTCCATGGTATAGTCAGTGAACTGTACGGAAAAATATATTGAACTGATGAAATAAATAGCATAAAAATTGATTTACTTAAGCAGGCATTCGCTTAATCACATTTTTAGAAGTTAGCGAATTTGTTGTTTGCTAACAGAGCGGATTAGAGAAAAATATTAATTTATGATATACAGAGTGTCCCATGAGGATTGAACAACTTTCAAGGAAAGGTAAGACAGGCCGTGAGGATTAGAATCACATTTAGCAATGTGGGATCGGAAACATCGTCTTCGTGTAACTTGTAATACTCACTTTTAAATGAGTGCTGAGATAACAGCGAACTTCCCGACCATTGTTCGTAAAAATGTAACTCACTTTCCGCAGAAAATACGTGACGAAAATCTATAGTTTAAAATTTTTGATTCATTCCAGTGAGGACATTTTAGAAGACGGGACCATTGTCTATGAAACTTGGTTAAGAAATCCGACAAACACGTCAACCCTTTTCCCAAAGTGATTATTATTAACAAGAAAGGAAAAACAGTATTATCGACCCTAAATGGATCTGCGGTTCCCATTCCTTATTATGTGCCATACCTCCCTTTAAGTTTTTCTCAATCATTATGGGAACTGTATATGCACAGAGTGGAAAAGAACGAAATATTTCACAATTAAAGGTATATATATTTATTATTATAGGTCCGACACTGTTAATGGTAAAAACGTTTTATTGAAATCATAAAACAGTCAGAAACCAAGACCTTGCTACTTTCTAGATTATATTATAATATACTAGCTGAAGTACCCGTTCTTCGCACGGGAATGAATGGACTTTTTGATATTAATATTTCTTGTGATTACTATTTATTGTAATAAAGAGATATAGCAAAATGGATATCGCGTTATATTGTGTTCAATAATCATGCATACTGAATTTCAAGGCAATCGTTTTTACGGTGCAGAAGGCGATGCGGCGTAGCACAATCTAGTGGCGAGTTTTAGCAAAACGGATACGGCAAAAATATTCTTCGCATTCAGATATCGATGTATACGAATTTTCATGACGATCGGCTGAATAGTCTTGAAGTTCATGTGTTGACGCGACATCTAGTGTCAAGTTATAGGAAAATGGATCGTGCCAAACTCTTCCCCGTGTTCAAATATCTATGTATACCTATTTTCATAGCGATTATTCGCACAGTCAAGAAGTGATACACTGCAGGGCCATCTAGTGGTTAATTAAAGTAATGATTTGCTACAGCGCCGTCATGTGGCGAGTTACAGCAAAATGTATAACGCCAAAATATTCTCATTTTTCAAATAGCTATGTATACTGATTTTCATAGCCACCGTTTGAATGGTCAAAAATTTGGCCTGCTGCAGCGTCATCTAGTGGCGAGTTAAAATAATAATGCATTGCAGTGCCATCTAGTGGTGAGTAACATCAAAAGTAACGCAGTTAGAATATATTCTTCGTTCTCAAATGTGTAAGTATAAAAAATTTTATGCCGATCAGTCGAACGGTATAGAATTTGATGCGTTGCAGCGCTATTTAGCGGTAAGTTACAGCAAACGGATAGTGAAAAATATTCTCCGTGTTCTAATATTCGCGTGTACCAAATTTCATCGAAATTTGTTGGACCATATTCGCATAGCAAACGGCTAAACGGAATAGAATTCGACGTTCTGCTGCGCCACCTAGTGAAAAGTTAGAGGAAAACGGATAGCATAAAAACCTTCTCCATGATAAAAGACTTAGGTGAACCAAATTTCATGGTGATCGGTGAAACGGTGCTGGAGTTTTTCAACCTCCTACACACATACCAACATTCATTTTTATCTATAACCAGTCTTATTATACGTATATACCAGTCTCAAGTAAAATCCAGTTTCAAATCTAAGCCTCGCCAAAGTGCCAGCATACGCCATTTTGCAAGAGTTTTTTCAGGGAATCATTCGAAGCATTGACTTAGCAGCAATCAAAATGGGAAATGGTTCGACCGCCAGGCATTTATTTGAAAAGTGGAATCCCTTAATACAGCCGCATTTTTTAAATTATCAACTCTAACATGTTTTTTTCATCGTTACCTCGATGTACTAAATGCGGAGATTTCAATTTTCTGAAATTTGGCGGATTTCCCCCAAGTTAAATCAATGTACTCATTTGGCGAGAATTCTGAAGCTACATCGCTTGAAATGTCCTAATAACTGCATTATTTCTGCACGGATAGTTAAAATTTAATGCTGTATTCTAAGAAAACCTATACACTTGTTTTCAAAAATGCTATTCCCTTAAGCTCTCAGTAAATTGAGCCAAAAAGCCTAAAACTGTGCAAACCGCTAGAACTCACACTCTAAAAATCGGCCTATCAGCCATTTATTTTTCGCCAAACTAAAAAAAATTACATATTAGTCTCGGATATCTTCGATCCTCATTGTTTTGCGTATAAAACATTTCATTCCTGCTCTCATTTCTTATGCGCACACGATATTATAATTAAAAAAATAACCAAAAAAATAAACTAAAAAAATCATTATTATTCTTTTATTTTTACTTTAAGAATTTAAAACATTTTATTCGGCAAATTCGCCACACATGGCAACCAAGATGCTTATTTCACACACTTTTTTCACTACAGGGGTTAATATTACGTAAAGCTTTCTGCGTGGAGAACATAAAAAATCTCTTAAATTCCGGGAACGGAAATTAAGGGAACCCTTCAGGAGGAAAACGTTTTTAAGTGGAGTTTCAAAGTTTTAAAGTGGACTATCATTTATTCTATATTATTTTACATATCTGTGTAAAATTTCAGGCTGACAGGTCCATTTTTGTGGAATTGTATACTACCCAAATCAACAAATTGACAAACATAATTTCATTTTTATTTATAAGATAACCTACGCTTGTTTTTAAAAATACCCTCTCATTAAATTGCGCCAAGCGCTAGAATCATAGAAAATCTGACACACTTTCATATTTTTAAATACGCACTAAAGTGCTATATATAAAAAGAGTTATAATCCATGGGTCTTCCCTATTTTCGTTCCTTCTTTCATTAAGTTGGAAAGTGTATCATTATTCATGAGTGTGATTAAACAAAATTAAAATTGATATTTCTAACATCCTTTTTTCTGGATGTAATACATTAGATGCAGAAAAGCTGCTCTGAAAAATGCACAATTCCAACTGAATGAAAATTTCAAAAACTTATACGCAGGTGTATTCATAACCCAAATAGCAGACGATTAAATTACGATAAATAGCGCCAAGCGTTAGAATCCTCCTCAAAATCGCGAGAATGCTGAAGATAGATCGCTTGAAATCCCTTAATAACTGCATTATTTTCGCAGGGATCATTAAAATTTAACGCTGTATTCTAATAAAACCTTTGTACTTGTTTTCAAAAATCCGTTTCCTTAAGCTCTCAGTAAATTCGCCAAGCCGGAAACTGTGCAAACCGCTAGAACTCACTTTCTCGGCATTTGAGCCATTTTATTTTTTCGCCAAACTAAAAAATTTTAACATATTAGCCTCGGAAATCTTCAATTCTTATTGTTTTGCGTATAAAACATTTCATTCCTGCTCCGATTTCCCATGCACACGATATTATAATTTAAAAAAATATAACCTTACGAATATAAACTAACAAAAAAAAATCATTATTATTCTTTTATTTTTACTTTGAGAATTTAAAACATCTTATTCTGCAAAATCGCCACATATGGCAACCACGATCCTTATTTCACACTTTTTTCACTACAGGGGTTACAATTACGTAAAGCTTTTTGCGTGGAGAACATAAAATATCTCTTAAATTCCGGGAACGGGTGGACTTTCAAAATTTTAAAGTGGACTATGATTTATTCTATATTATTTTACATATCTATGCAAAATTTCAGGCTGATAGGTCCATTTTTGTGGATTTGTATACAACTCAAATCCACAAACAAACAAATAAACAAACAAACAAACAAACAAACAAACAAACAAACAAACAGAATTTCATTTTTATTTATAAGATTTGAATGTATGGTGTTCATGTTAAAAGCATTTATTTGTAGTCACTTTTAAATTAATTAATAGCATGGACAAAACTAAAGAAGAGGGGTACGGGAAACGTCACTGAAAGCAGTCTATCGAACTCTCTTCATTAAGTGTCTTCACTATTTGATAATTAAGTAATAACAGGACCTGTTTATTTCAAAAGCATAGGCAAGTTTGAAGGGTAAAAAAAACAGTAATTTAGAAAGTTCCAACTGTCTGAAAAATTTGAATGCATTATAGAGTTTAAAAGTAGAAAATACTGGTTTAACACATCATTTGAAGATTAAATCATATGATCCACAAAATATGAGGCATGTGACTTTATGGAGATGGGAAATTATCCGCTTAATTTATTTTTACAATAAAATCTTTACTTTTCTGTTGAGATTATCATCATAGTAATCTTGGCACTTACCAATCCCATTTACATTCTTTGACCATAGAAATTAATGGAGTGTAGTTGGCTGTTAATGAATTAACTTTATGATAGTGCTGTAAAATTATTTTCACATAAATAAAGATACATAAATTACTCGTATAGAGTGTTATTAACTTCGTAAAATTAAGCAATTACTGCAGTCATAAAAATTACTTTCAAAAAAATATTTTTAAAACGACTGTCTTTCTATAGAAATGAGAAGTCGATAATTTTAATATTTATGTATGAATTTAAGTATCATCAATGCAATTAATTAAATACGTTTGTCATTATTTGTAAGTAGTAAAAATCAAGCATACTTTCAAGGGTAATATTTTTATAATCCAGGATTAAAAGTTGTAAAATTACAATAATAAAAATATAAAATTACAATTTTCAATTCGATTTCAAAATGAGCTACATATTAAAGCTTTCATGGATACTTTTGAGGTCAATTATTTCTGATTTGGAGTATCCCTTTTCCCTGTAAAAGAAAATACAGAACACCACTTTTAATTATAAGTGACATACAGCTTAAACTATGAAAGTAGAAATGTATCATTTTACTTCGGAAACAATTTTCTATTAATATGAAGGTATAAATTTTTTGGTTTAGTGTTTTAACTTAATATTAAGCACAAATTATAAGATGTCAATGATGATTTAACAATGTTGCTTGATTTTTAAAATTTTACTTGATCAGCAACATCCAGGAAGAAGGTTTTTGGATGTACACATTATCCACAATTTGCACACGATAAGTGGATAAAGGATCGAATTTTCTCAAACTGTTCCCGTAGTTTGCTAGGGAGATATTTTGAACATTTATTATTAAAAAATAATTGAATGTAAGTTTTAAATTTAGCAGTATTAGAGACTTCGGACTTTAAAAAGAAATGTTCATATTTTATGAACTGCCGCATCTCTGAGATAATAAATGAAGTACGTGATTTATAAAATGCAATTACTACATAAGTAATCGTGAGTTTCTCTGCATTTGGTCAGTTCCTAACTCGCATTCCAAACATTAGCTGTCCGAAACAACAAAACTTAACCTCATTTTCCAAAATCTCTACCCCTTCAAATCTTGTTTCTTCCTACGCGTGTCTCAAGGCGTTCTCCCCTCCCACCCCCTGTCCGGCTCTCTAACAAAGGCACGTTCTTCTTATTAAGTTTAGTTGCTGCTTGAAATGCATGTAATGTGAAATGCAGAGACCCGTAAGTGAGTATTCCGACAGTAATTGGAAGACCATATTGCCATTACGTCGGACCCTGATAATGACGTCCTGAGACACCACGTCCGGGCTCTTTTAATGAGACACGTCCTGAAGTCTCCGAGCGTATCGCATTCCGTATTTCCCGAAGACACCTTTTAGCCGAAATAACTCATCGAGGCACATAACAGGACCCCCGATTGTGGGTTTATGAAGTTATTTATTATAAATTTGAACTCCCCCCCCGGACTTCTGGGGTTCCAGGAGTGTAGGACTGTATTAGGATTGAGTGTAAATAGTTAATAAGCACTTTAATTGGCGGAAAGTAATGTTTGCTTACAGTTACGAGATTTCAAAATAGTTCTCTTACTGTAAATCTAGTTCTATGAGGAATTTTGCCTAGGTGTTCGCAGTAAACAGTTTCTCTAAAATAAATTCCTACAGCTAAGTTCGTGTTAGGAAATATCCCCTCCCCCCCCCAGCCTTCTTCTGGTTAAATGATTCAAAAAATATGAATGTAACTGAATATTGCACATTTTCTATTCATAATTACTTTTTTTCGTAAAAGAAATGTTTTCGGTTAGATGAGTCCCAAGCTCAAAAATATTTATAAAACTTAAAGATAAGGCACAATGGAAATTTTTAAAAAAATCCTTCTTTGATTTTATTCTTATCACTTTTAATAGCATACATCGATGTAAATAAAAATGCGCTTATGTGTGTGCATGTCCAGTTGTGTATATACAGGGTGAATCTAAACTCTTCGGCAAAACTTTAAGGGGTGATAGGGAACATATTAAGGATCAGAATCACATAGCAATGTGGGGTCGGCAACGTCGTCTTAGTGTATCTGTTAATAATCACTTCGGAAAAAAGGGCCGAAACAACAATGTGCGTTGCGACCATTGATTCGCCAGAAGCCAATGTATTTTTCTTCGAAAACAGAAGACTAAAATGGATAGTTTAAAAAGTTTATTTTATTTCATGGATGAAATCTTTGGAGACGAGCCTATTGTTTATGAAACTTGGTTAAAAAATGAGACGGACACTTCAATGCTTTTCCAAAAGTGATTATTACCGGGTAAGTTAAAACTGCGTTTTTCACCCCAGATTGCTATGTGATTACGATTCCTCATCGTGTGCCCTATCACCCCTTAAAGTTTTGCCCAAGAGTTTAGATTCACCCTGTATGTATACATCTAAACGAATTGGCTGATCGGTTCGAAATTTTGGCGATAATGCGGTGAAAATTTCTATAAAAATCCAGTTATGGTTGCAGCCCGGGCGTGAAAAATGTGCTGCTGGTGGAAAAAAAATTGTGAAGTTCCTTTTTCAATCTGCAACAATTTTCGGTGGTAACAAATCCTCACGAATAATTGTTCTTGTCGAAGCTCAGAATAGCGAGTGCTGGAAATCAGATTTTGAAAAATTCGCATTTTGTTTTTTTTGTTGCTTAACGTATTGTTTTCTGATCCTCAGATAAAATAATACCGAGTTCTCCAATGTCCTGCTTTTTTTGCCCATATCTTGTTATATATTTTTATTTTCTGAGTCTCATAATACTAGGAATGATATTAGCTTTCGATGGGATGGTGAATTTAACAATTTAAATGGCAACAATATATTCTGTTACTAGGCCGTTAACATAATTTAAAAAATAGAGTGTGGTATCAATTATTTATTTATTTATTTAGCTTCAACAAATAGGAAATGTATTGAGCGCAGTTTTTATTAATAAAATAAAAAAGTTATTTTGGTGCCAAAAGATTAGGTTTTACATACGTAGTTCGCAAAAATTCAGAAAGCATCCCCTCAGTCTAATTACTTCTGAAAATTCTTTTATTATTTTCATACTACCTGATGATATCTTTATGATGATTAGTACTCTTTACTATCCTTGTATTCTGATCCGTGCCTGAAGCTCTCGGTTAAGCAGCACAAGGAGCAAACTTTTACAAAGTATAGTGAATTTTATACTTTTAAAGTTGTGATTAGATAGTCTGATTCAAATGTTAACCTTAGGAGTGAATCGATTGGGTAATTATGAAAATTCCGCCCCCATTTGGTAAACTTGAGTTATGTGTGTTGGCAAAATACCTGCTTCCTCCCGTAAGAAGAACGGGTACTTTCAGGTACTTGCACTAGTTTATTTTATGTTCTTCAAGTTTTGCTTTGGATTTCATTCACAAAATTTGGTAACTTTTTCCGCTACAAATCTTTGAATAGCAACGATTTGTGCAAAGTTTCTAGTATGAATGAGCAATTATAACAGCATGAATATTCGTACTTACATGTCAACAGACTTTTTTATTTTAAACTTAGTGCATTTCGTTTTTTTTATATTCTAGCGAAAGTTTCCTTTTAAGAACACTTAAAAAGTTTCAGATTGTATTCATGTAATCAGATTGCAATCTGAAACTTTTTAAATGTTCTTAAGGCAAAACTTCTTCAAGAGCCTTATGTTTTCACTGTTTTAGGTATTAGTACATTTAATAGAATTCGGCGTGACAGTGTTCAACCTAAGTTTGTTGGAAACTTCTGGTTTATAATTATGTGCTTAACTGAAATTAGGGGCAGAATTTATAATTGGCAATAATTGATAAATACTACATTGACTTTCTTTAACATACACACACACGAAAAAAATAATAATTTAAGCATAAAAATGTCCTTAAAAACTTTTTATAACGTTATTATAGTAGTAAAATTAATGATTTTTATTCCGCTTTCACCTTTTAAAGCTTTTTTTTTTCATTTCTTTTTTTTACCCGAAAATAAATTCGTACTTTTTAAAAGCAACTGGAGTGTAAAATCTTGGTTCGTTGAATTCGGACGAAAATTAAAAAAACAAAACAAAACAAAAAAGAGCATGAAAAAAAGTGTTCTGCATAAAAAAAGTGTGAAAGTAAAATCACAGAGATGGATAAAAATTAATGAATAGCCTATTTTTTATACGTTGTTTTACATAAACTTTAAAATCTTAACTTTTGTGCTCTATCTGAATCTCTTATTGAACGTGAAAAATAAATGATAATGATATGTTACTATAATTCTTGAAATTATAATAATTTTTATAAATACTAACGGAAATCTGTTTATGTCTTATACACATTCACACGGCCGGACAGATCGGTAGGGAAATATGAATAAATACACTAAAAAATCCTTATAAATAAAAATGAAATTCTGTTTGTTTGTTTGTTTGTGGATTTGAGTCGTATACAAATCCACAAAAATGGACCTATCAGCCTGAAATTTTGCACAGATATGTAAAATAATATAGAATAAATGATAGTCCACTTTAAAACTTTGAAAGTCCACCCGTTCCCGGAATTTAAGAGATTTTTTATGTTCTCCACGCAAAAAGCTTTCCGTAATTGTAACCCCTGTAGTGAAAAAAGTGTGAAATAAGGATCGTGTTTGCCATGTGTGGCGATTTTGCCGAATAAAATGTTTTAAATTCTCAAAGTAAAAATAAAAGAATAATAATGATTTTTTTTTGTTAGTTTATATTCGTAAGGTTATTTTTTTAAAATTATAATATCGTGTGCATGGGAAATCGGAGCAGGAATGAAATGTTTTATACGCAAAACAATAAGAATTGAAGATTTCCGAGGCTAATATGTTAAAATTTTTTAGTTTGGCGAAAAAATAAAATGGCTCAAATGCCGAGAAAGTGAGTTCTAGCGGTTTGCACTGTTTCCGGCTTGGCGCAATTTACTGAGAGCTTAAGGAAACGGAATTTTGAAAACAAGTGCAAAGGTTTTATTAGAATACAGCGTTAAATTTTAATGATCCGTGCGGAAATAATGCAGTTATTAAGGGATTTCAAGCGATCTATCTTCAGCATTCTCGCCAATTGAGTGCATTGATTGAAGTTGGGGGAATTCCGCCAAATTTCAGATAATTGAAATCTTCGCATATAGTACATCGGAGTAACGATGAATAAAACACGTTATATAGTTGATAATTTAAAAAATGCGGCTGTATTAAATTATTCCACTTTTCAAATACGTGTTTTACTTTTTAAAGGTCGAACCATTTCCAAAATTGATTGCTGCTAAGTCAATGCTTCGAATGATTCCCTGAAAAAACTCTTGCAAAATGGCGTATGTTGGCACTTTGGCGAGGCTTAGATTTGAAACTGGATTTTATTTGAGACTGGTAGCTATATTAATAAAACAATGTGTGTAAACTGTTAGTTTGTTTGTCTGTGTCTCGCGTAGCTCGCAAACGGGTGATCGCAGACCTACCAAGTTTTGAACGGAAATTCTCCATGACAGGCCCCGACACACCTCGAAGCGATTTTTTTCAAAATTCGAACTATTTTAAGAAATATTGATAAAAACGTATTGCAAAAGGCTAATTTTTGCTTTCCGCCATTTCGTAATTGTAACCCCACAGTCAATTAAGCGACGATTAAGCTTATCTAGGTTGCCACATTCGGCAGTTCATTAAATGATTCAGACTCTTGAAGTAAAAATAAAAGAATAACGATTTTTTTTAATTTTGTCTCGATTATTTGTAAGGTTGTTTTGAAATTAAAATATCGTGTGCATGTGATATCAGAGCGGGAATGAAATGATTTATACTGAAAAGAAAAATAGAATTTGGAAATTTTCCGAAAATAAATATGCAACTTTTTAATTGGTCGAAAAACAAAAGGGGTTGATGGGTGATTTTGAGGAGGATTCTAACGCTTGGCGCTATTTATCGTAATTTAATTGTCTGCTATTTGGGTTATGAATACACCTGCGTATAAGTTTCTGAAATTTTCATTCAGTTGGAATTGTGCATTTTTCTGAGCAGCTTTTCTGCATCTATTTCTAATGCATTACATCCAGAAAAAAGGATGTTAGAAATATCAATTTTAATTTTGTTTAATCACACTCATGAATAATGATACACTTTCCAACTTAATGAAAGAAGGAACGAAAATAGGGAAGACCCATGGATTATAACTCTTTTTATATATAGCACTTTAGTGCGTATTTAAAATCTGAAAGTGTGTCAGATTTTCTGATTCTAGCGCTTGGCGCAATTAAATGAGAGGGTTTTTTTAAAAACAAGCGTAGGTTATCTTATAAATAAAAATGAAATTCTGTTTGTCAATTTGTTGATTTGGGTAGTATACAATTCCACAAAAATGGACCTGTCAGCCTGAAATTTTACACAGATATGTAAAATAATATAGAATAAATGATAGTCCACTTTAAAACTTTGAAAGTCCACCCGTTCCCGGAATTTAAGAGATTTTTTATGTTCTCCACGCAGAAAGCTTTACGTAATTGTAACCCCTGTAGTGAAAAGAGTGTGTGAAATAAGCATCTTGGTTGCCATGTGTGGCGATTTTGCCGAATAAAATGTTTTAAATTCTTAAAGTAAAAATAAAAGAATAATAATGATTTTTTTAGTTTATATTTGTAAGGTTATTTTTTTAATTGTAATATCGTGAGAGCAGGAATGAAATGTTTTGTACGCAAAACAATGAGGATCGCAGATATCCGAGACTAATATGTAATTTTTTTTACTTTGACGAAAAATAAAATGGCTGATAGGCCGATTTTTAGAAAGTGAGTTCTAGCGGTATGCACAGTTTTAGGCTTTTTGGCGCAATTTACTGAGAGCTTAAGGGAATAGCATTTTTGAAAACAAGTGTATAGGTTTTCTTAGAATACAGCATTAAATTTTAACTATCCGTGCAGAAATAATGCAGTTATTAGGGCATTTCAAGCGATGTAGCTTCAGAATTCTCGCCAATTGAGTACATTGATTTAACTTGGGGGAAATCCGCCAAATTTCAGAAAATTGAAATCTTCGCATTTAGTACATCGAGGTAACGATAAATAAAACATGTTATAGTTGATAATTTAAAAAATGCGGCTGTATTAAGGGATTCCACTTTTCAAATAAATGCCTGGCGGTCGAACCATTTCCCATTTTGATTGCTGCTAAGTCAATGCTTCGAATGATTCCCTGAATAAACTCTTGCAAAATGGCGTATGCTGGCACTTTGGCGAGGCTTAGATTTGAAACTGGATTTTACTTGAGACTGGTATATACGTATAATAAGACTGGTTATAGATAAAAATGAATGTTGGTATGTGTGTAGGAGGTTGAAAAACTCCAGCACCGTTTCACCGATCACCATGAAATTTGGTTCACCTAAGTCTTTTATCACGGAGAAGGTTTGTATGCTATCCGTTTTCCTCTAACTTGCCACTAGGTGGCGCAGCAGAACGTCGAATTCTATTCCGTTTAGCCGTTTGCTATGCGAATATCGTCCAACGAATTTCGATGCAATTTGGTACACGCGGATATTAGAACACGGAGAATATTTTTCACTATCCATTTGCTGTAACTTACCGCTAAATAGCGCTGCAACGCATCAACTTCTATACCGTTCGACTGATCGGCATAAATTTTTTTATACTTACACATTTGAGAACGAAGAATATATTCTAACTGAGTTACTTTTGATGTTACTCACCACTAGATGGCACAGCAATGCATTATTATTTTAACTCGCCACTAGATGACGCTGCAGCAGGCCAAATTTTTGACCATTCAAACGGTGGCTATGAAAATCAGTATACATAGCTATTTGAACAATGAGAATATTTTGGCGTTATCCATTTTGCTATAATTCGCCACATGACGGCGCTGTAGCAAATCATTACTTTAATTAACCACTAGATGGCCCTGCAGTGTATCTCTTCTTGACTGTACGAATGATCGCTATGAAAATAGGTATACATAGATATTTGAACACGGGGAAGAGTTTGGCACGATCCATTTTCCTATAACTTGACACTAGATGTCGCGTTAACACATGAACTTCAGGACTATTCAGCCGATCGTCATGAAAATTCGTATACATCGATATCTGAATGCGAAGAATATTTTCGCCGTATCCGTTTTGCTAAAACTCGCCACTAGATTGCGCTACGCCCCATCGCCTTCTGCACCGTAAAAACGATTGCCTTGAAATTCAGTATGCATGATTATTGAACACAATATAACGCGATATCCATTTTGCTATATCTCTTTATTACAATAAATAGTAATCACAACAAATATTAATATCAAAAATTCATTCATTCCCGTGCGAAGAACGGGTACTTCAGCTAGTACATTATAAAAACATATGTAAAACTTAAAAGTTTTAAAATCGATACGCTCTCCGACTTTTAAGTCCTCAAAAGTACACTGGTAGAGTAGTTTAGTACTGTAAATAGTGAAGTAGTCGTCAAAATTTTCTCATCAGTTTCCCGAGATAATTAAATTCTGGACCAAAGATAGCGTCATAGTCTAAATGCAGTCTCATTTTTTGCGAGCGTAATCGCCTGGGAATCAGAATAGCTCCTGTGATTACTCGATTTGACATTTTCCATGAGATTAAAGTAAATAAAGGGTGCTGTTATTGTTTTCATTAGAAAATCGTAAAAATATCTGAGAGCAGATCATTCACTTGACTGGACGCACATGTTCCGCAACTTCACCACGTTAGAGAGAGCCTGTAATTATTTTCTATTGACATAAATGAAAGTAACTAAATTTTCTTGCTGCATATCAGATCTTAGGTGTGTCTTAATTAACCTGAATTCTGAAAATTTAAGTTAAGTAAATTCAGGAGTCTTTAAAAAATATTACTATGCAGTGAAAGTTTATGATAAACCAGAAAAAAAATGTAATCTATCCACTATTTTTAAGTGATTTTTACCGTACGCTGAAGGTATAAGGTTAGCTCGAGGTAGAATAACATCCAAAAAAGAAACTCCAATCAGATCTGTCAGCATATGGCATTACAGGGCGATAGTTGATTACTTTAGATGCTGTTTAAAAATCCTGTTTTTGATTTCGGAAGAGAGCATTTTTATAAGTAACCAAACTCTGTAATGACTGTTGACGCTGAACGCTTTATTGATGCCGGACCTCTCTATTGCTTGTATGCTGTTGCTATCGATACATAAAGATCTAAAGATATCTCCACATCGGGATAAAACTAAATAACGAGGATGGATCTTGCCGTTTCGTAAGACCATATCAGCATCAGCGTCCTTTCACATTTCCAATTATTCCTTTTTTTTCGGCTAGTACCTAATGCCCGCGGTTTCATAGAGAGCTGAGGTGAATGACATAATGGTCAGGGTGGAGCCGGGAATGTTCCCGACTGCAAGTGTGCCCCGGGGGGAGGTCGTTGAGGATGGACGGTTATAATTCATAACAAGACTCCGAGGACCACATATTATGACGAAGAATTAATGATGTACGAGAGAAGAAATCTCTGTATAGAACAAGCGTCACGTTCCAGAGAGAGAAAAAAAGAAAGTATCGATACGGTAACTGTTCTTTAGGGTTTAAAGTGTGAGGTCCTTTCAGATATAAGGTCCTTATATGTGAAAGCACTACTGTCGCCCGCATTATCAATCGCTGCGGCCAGAATGCGTAACAGCGATATAAAACATGAGCGTGATGCCAAGTGCATGAAAAGAAATGTACAAATACAAAACTGATTTGTGTTTTGATGATGAATGGGGAATATTGAATGAATGTTTTCGGTGTTGATAAATTGACGACAGAATTTCTCGAACTTCTCAATCAATCCTCATTCTTTAAAATTAAACAGTTTAAATTTACATTTGATTTTAATTTTATACCTTATCAGACAGCGAAAATAAGATGGAATTCGAAAGCTTGAAATGCTGAGTTAAAAATATCCGAGCGAAAAAGGAAAAAGATAAAAAAAATGGAAACAAATGATAAAAGTAAAACATACAATAAAGATATCTGCTGTTCTTGTTGTCGTGTCCAGGGACAGAGGATTGTACTATCCCCTGAAATAGGTGCATTGCCCCCGAAGCGGGTGGATTTGCGCTCGCTAGTCTCTAATTTTGACCCAATTCCGTATGAGGGACCAACCACCACCTGAAATAGTCACCCCGAGTGGTAGCGTTAAACATGGAGGACATTGGAGACACGACGGGTTTTAATTCCACCCCTTAACGTGCACAGTCCCATAGCATCTGCGTCGAGAGGGAGTTGACCCTCCCAAGCACTGGCCAAGACGGATGCTGCTTCACTTGCTGTATTCTTATGGGAACTGAGTTTAGCGCCTAGACCACTGCGGGACAAATATATCTGTTATTTAGATAAAATGCTAACTTAGAACATATATACCTTCAGAAACAATATACGTGCATTTGTATAAAAAGTACCTAAATTATATAATATACAGGTATAGAACGATAGCCACTGTATTGTCGTCCTGCTCTGGAAGATGGGGAGGGATTTACAATTAACATATAAGTCTGTTACTCTAATGTTCTGTCGATAGACAGTAGGTGAATAGCCCCATACTGTCCAGTTCTTTCAAAAATATTCCAAGCCCACATTAATGTAGAATTCTGTAGTTCAATAAAATCCATCTAGTATGTTTGCACGTACATCAATAAAACGTCTGAAATGTCAGTCTTCCCCATAATCACTCTTAAAATGCAGCAAATGCAGCTAAAAAAAAACTCCAAATTTTAAGATATGTCAGCAGTAACGAAGTTCTATGGAAAATTTTTGATTTTCCAATTCATAAGAATCATTCCACTGTTGTGTGTTCACCTAGAAAATGGACAGAGTGTTTTTCTCTGCTGATAATACTGCTGAAATATCACAGACACTACACTTACACTAAACTGATGACGAAAGGACCTTACCAGACGACTAACTTTTGACTTTTTAATGAAGATGATTTTGCATTTATCATCAGGTACCAAATTACTATATACGGAACAATACTCGATGGATTTTGAAATAAAGTTGGGTATAATGTTCCAAATCATCCTGGTATTATTGCTCTCGATAATCTTAATACAATGCACTCATTAAACTCCGAGTGCTTCCATCTCAGACCTATTATCATTTACTAATTTGAAGACATTTGAAGTACACGACTGTGAAACATTCAAAAAGACATACCAGTTCAGGGAACTCCTGGAAAATGATAATCATTGGAATGCAGCACTCGAGGAAGCTGTCTAGACAAGATCTGCTTCTATGATAAGACATTTTTTGCAGTACTTCTACATTCATGTAATGTATCCAATCCAGTTGTTTTATTTTAGAATCATAAGCAACGGCTTTCACAGAATTTACTTCAGCGGAAACACACTACTTGATGGGGATTTCTGGGACACACTTCCAGTCATTCCTAGGGGTACAAAAGCTGATGAAGTTCAGACATTTTTGAAATCTTCTTACCTATGAGTTCATGATATTGAAACTTCAAATATGTAATCTTATTTAACAGGAGGCATATGTGCACAGTCATTGTTACGAGGTGTTCAACTGACGAAGAGTCCAGTAATCGCCATTCCTTCTGTAAGGCAGTTTCTAAATCTCTGAGAGTGGCTGGAGGTAGGAAACGTTTACATACAGTACGACCGAGAGCATCTCAAAGATTTCAATTGGATTAAGGTCCGACGAGTAAGCCAGCCACTCCATACGCGCAATTCCCCTCACTCTTCAGAAAGTGGTCAACGATGGCAGCTCTATGGGGCCGCGCATTATCGTCCATTAAAATGAAAGAAGGACCAAATGCTGCAGCTTAGAGTTTCACAACGAGGTTTTAGACTTCATCTCGATACTGTACAGGCGTCACAGAACTTCATCTGTAGATGTGCAGGTCGGTGCGATATCCTAATGAAATCCCTGCCCCCATGATTCTTTCTGTTATGCGTTCGGACCAATTATGTGTTCCTTGTTCTCTCCAATTCATATACTGGCGGCACCATTTTAATAGTGCCCCTGTGGATTGGACAGATTAAGAAACACAAACAACAGACAGATTAAGAAACACAAGAAACTCAAAGATTACATATTTGAAGACACTCGTGGTACCCGTGCGTACAGACCATTTAAGACAGTTATGAGACAGATATCGTCTTACCAATGACTGTTAAAAACCATTAGATGTCGCACATGTGGAAGTCGATCTTCCGATTCCGCTTATTTACAGCGTTGTCGGCAATATGATTACAGTTATTGAAATTCGGAACCAATTACGTTAGGACCAAAAACACTTTTTTCATTTTAGCGCTTAAAGTTTACTTGCCACAGAGAGTAATATTGGATTTGAGGAATTTAAAATTTTATATCTGTTCCTTGCATAGCGACCAGACATTTAGTCCTAGGGCTATCATATTTAATATAGGGATTTGGGGGGAAAGGCCTTGACGCCTAAACGTTCTTTTCGAATTATACATTTTTTTTTTAAAATTTGATGTTATATGCAATTGTTATAAATATTTTAAGATTATTATTTAATACAGACCTTTAAAAGTTTTCTTCGTCCTGTGTAAAAATCTACACTATTAAGCTTATCGGCTTGGAATTTTACGGACATGTGTGAATGACATATATATGGTCTTAAAAATTACAGCAATATAGTTGTACAAAGCAAAGTGAAATTAATTCTTTTTAAAATTTAGGTTAGCTGTTGTGATGTAAATTTTACGTTATACGGGAAACAAAATAATTATTTATTTTTTAACTTATGTTCCAGTCGGATTAATTCTATATATGTGTGTTGGAAAAAAAATGAACTTTCTCCCTGACGACCGGGTATTTAGCTTGAATAATATAAGTCAGCGCAAATAAATAATATGAAGCTTCGCTCTTTATTGAAATATTTGATGAAATAAAATCACTTTTTCTCCGAGTATTTCAGAAAAGGATCTATATAAGAGTATTTCGGAAGAAAATTTAAATTTTAAGAAGGAATATGGATGAAATTCAACTCGTAAATTCTTTCTAAATTACTGCATATTTATACCATTATGCAAAATTCTGTCACAATTTTCAGAGGATCATCATATTTTCCAAATATTCTTTTCTTGGCATATCCAAAGTAACCTATTTATGCGGCGTTACATAAGTTTCATATTTCCATCTTTGTCAAGAAACCGCGGGACTTTTACACTAGAGTACCCTGGAATCTTTTGTTGTGCTTTATGCACTGTAATAATTTGCGTTTCATTTAAATATTTATTGTATGAATTCTGTGTAGACGCGAAATTTCTTCGAACTGTCCATTGTATCATATAGCTGTTTCGTTAAGTTTGAAATTTCATTAACATCTTCGCAAACTACAGTTTATCACCATTATTATTATTATTTATTTATTTTTATTCATGCCAGGATGTCTTATTTTGGAGAAGTGAAAGATGTTATTTTCGATCTGAGCACACAAATAGTTTCACGACTAATATTTGCATCATAATTATAAACCTAACTTAAAAAGAATAAATTTCATCTTGCTTTGTAGAACTTTGATGTAGTTTCCTTGGTGTCTTCTTGAACTACTTAGAATAGCTCTTCACTCGCGGATCAAAATTCATAGCAGAAAAAATAGTTCTAAATAATGCGGCATCAGGAGGGACTTACTCTTCTAGGAGTGTATATGATCTGTGCATGCAAAAACCCACTTTCTGGCAATAAAATAAGTTGCATTAATGACATTACACTCCGTAAAGTTTACAAAAAATCATTAACAAATTCCATATGCTAATTTCAACATTATAGTTACCGCTGCATTAGAATCGCTTTTTGGTTTAAATTGGTAAGCTGAACTATCCAGAGAAACTCGTAGTTATTCGTTAATTCTTGGATAAACGGACTTAAAATATCAATGACATATTCCGGAGGAAAAAAAAAATGCTTCCAACGAAGTAAAATAAAACATGGGTTTTTATTTTCCTTCGTTGGACGCATTTTCATTTTTATCAGACGATATTTTGAATGGTTGAGGGAATAACTTTTTTTTTTAACCGAGTACTTACGACAGACTTAAAATAATTTTTTGAGGGATCATTTCATTTGTGGCAAAAGTTTTAGTCACAGCTTTGCAGACATGATTGTATTTCAAAGAATATTTCACATGGGCGATCAAAGGATGTTAATCTTACTCTAATCTAACCTATATTTTCAATAAGAATTTTTCTGATTTTTAATGGAGCTTATGATTTTCTTATGTTTTTTCGCATATCTGTTCCAAATTTTGCGATCGATCAGTCGAGTCAAAGAATATTATCCGAATACGATTACACGCAAACACATTTATACGCTCATTTTTGTTAAATTCACTTTATGCGTTCATTTTTAATAGATATTTTGACTGAGCAATTAATTAAAACCAAACGTTTATCAGTATTTTCCCAACCTGAATTTTTTTGTGAAAATAAAAGTAATATTTCTTTTTTTTTCCCAAAGAAAGAAAGATTACTAACATTTGAGAAGAAAAATTTTAGTGCGTACGATATACTTATAAAGATACGTTTTGTTTTAGTCTAATGATTATTTAATTCTTAACTTTAATTACTTTCAAAGAATAGTTCATTATTTCTGCATTTAACGTGATCACGCTACTAGAATATTAGAATATTTTACCTTTAGTTTTAAAAGACTTTTAAATTTACCTGTCCACTTTGTCCACCAGTCATAATAACATTCTCATGCATTCTTTCGCATGACGTTTTTTATATTTTTTTTTTGCTTATTAATTTTTGATATTTCTACCAACTTAGAACTTTTAGTGTAAATTATATATATATATATATATATATATATATATATATATATATTGCAATGTCGAATCTGAGAGCTTAAATTATTACAAAATAAATGAGTTATGAAATGAATCAAATACCGAAGTCCACATGTATTATTTCAGATTGCGAAATAGAAATTACTATCTATTTAAAAGTTACAAAGCCTTTTTGCTAATAAGTTTGAAAAATTATTTTTTCGCAACCTAATTAGAGCGCACACCAAAAATAATGGAATTGTTTTTCGCTTTTCCAAATGAGATAATTAGCGTAATGCACGTCTATATCCCTTCATTTTCCGAATAAAAAGCTTTGTAGAAGGATTCTGGGACTCAGTTTTCGTAAATTGTTTAACACATACTTTAAGGGCATTTTTTTTTCATCATCCGTAATGTTTCTTTGGATTCCATTTTTCTAATGTTTTCATTCTATGCAGAATCTGAGTCAGGAATTCAGAATACTCAGAGTTAAGTGCATTTTTAAAGAAAAAATACCAATTATAAAAATTACTTAATTTTTTTCTTTAATATGTTAATAGCTTTTTTTATGCCAATTATTTTAGGTGGTATTTTCTATAAAACTTTAGAAAATACCTTTGCTTATGCATGGACATTTTTTTCTTACACATCACTTGATGTTTATGAAACAAAGTATTTTATTAAAATTAGGAACATATGTTGCTGAAATGATAGGTACATTCTTTTTCAAAATGAAACAAATATCTCTAAAGGTAAATTAAAATAAAAAATAGCAGTAGCTCGTTTTAACAGCATGAAATAGTTCTTTATTAATTTTGCTTTTTTTATAAGTCTTTCAATCTTTATATATATATATATATATATATATATATATATATATATATATTTTCCTGAATAGAATTTCTTAGCAAATATTTCTATAGTTACTAAAAGAAGAAAACCGTCATCGACTTTTTGTTAATTTTTGATATTTCTACCAACTTAGAACTTTTAGTGTAAATTATATTTTATATATATATATATATATATATATATATATATATATATATATATATATATATATATAATACTTAATTTATAACTATATTATCGCCCTTATTATTTTTCTTTATTTTCTATACGCTGTGTATTATCATCCAGTTATTTCATAGAACGCATGGAGTTTTAAAATTGGCTCAGCATAATGTTTTTCATATACACCTAAGACTTCAGTATTGCATTTACGAGAAAAGAATCTAGCTTTAAGCTTTAAAAGCACATATGGATGTAAATGACATTCTGCAAAATTGAACCGGTGAGAAGGATAACGGAATAACTTCATTAATTTTTGTTTCGAGAAAACAACAAGAAAACTGTGTGTTTCATCCTTTTATTTTTGTTCTAACTAAAATTTTCACAATTAGCGAGCGATTGGGAACATTTATACCGACAATGTTGCAACTATATACAAGTAATGCAATTTCATTTTATTGATCGAAAGTCCTTTAGTTATTCCCTTTGACTTTTGACTGACATTTTTGATGTCTTATTCCTACCATTGTAAACAGAGGAATATATTCCTTCTTGTAATATCTGTGAGTCTTGCGCTCAATCAAAAGTTTTTCTCTGTTTAAAATCTACAAAAATTGCAGTTATTCCCTTTTATTCTACACGCTCAATTATGCCTAAATGTAAATCCGAACCAACCCTTGCGCTTGGGTGTTGTTTGGTCCAGTATTCTAGCCAGATTCCTAATTGGGAATAAATAAAAAATGCCCAGACAACTGCACCTATTGGATCCATAGTTTTCGAGAAATATACGAAAAACAAAGTATGATGTCACATTCTGTGCAAGGAACAAATCAATTTATTTGCCACATCAACAGCCGCATTTGCAGATTATAAAGGCAAATTCTTAAGTGTACCCCGTGCATATCGAGGCAGGATTGAGCACGCCATAAAATGTGTGGGTGCATACGTCTCAGCAGCGCGGTGTTCACCGAAGTAAAAGCAAATAAGTCCATTTGTGTAGTCGCTACATCTAGATGTACCGATTATTTCAGACGTCCCTATGTTAAAAAAAAAAAAAAAAAAAAAAACATTTTGAACATTATCCTTTGAAAAGATGTGTAAATACAGCTGTTCATGCGCCCAATAAAATGTTTTTTTCTTTGCATCAGATGTGACGTATTACTTCATTTTTCATATTTTTCTCGAAGATTATGGATCGTTTTGAAACGGTTCTTGGGGCATTTTTTATGCATTCGCTACGAAGAATCCGGCTGTGCAGAGTTTGGACGGTATTTATGGGAAACACTGTATATTATATCAATGTGAACCAGTTTCCCTTAAAATAGGTCCGTCAGATGTAACCAGCCCCTATGTCAAAGCAGCATGTCAAAAATAACTAAATATTTGTGAGAAAGCTAAGATTTTAATTAAACAAGTCTATTTATTTTCGAAGATCTGATTTTAATTGTTGCACTCCGCTGAAATTAAAGTGATTACTTTTTCAGTTAAAAAAATGGATTAATGCTGTTTTGTTTACTTAAATTTTTGTAAGGAAAGAATATTTAAGCATGCATATTAAACACTCGAGTTTTATAAAGTCACGAATTGTTATTATGTGTTCAATTCAATGACTGAAAGCCAATTAATTTTTCTAGAACTCTAAATGAAATTATTTTCTCGTCTCCGTAAATTATCCATTGTAAAGGAAGGCGATAGCGTATTTTTACTTCTGTAAAATTAGCGAAGTATAGAGTTAAGAAGTTGGAAAACGTTTTTCTAATAAATACAGTAGTGTAATTGGGAAAAACAGAATACAATTCACAATTTTAATAACAAGGTATGAACCTACAAAATACCGGCATTGCACAAAACTTATGTATCTTGCAAGTTCGGAATTTCTGAAGAATACAACGTGTAAATCTAATTTTAATATACAAAATATTTCCTTCCTATAACGAAATATTTGAAAAATTTCATAATACGAAATGATTTTTCTAAATATGCTAATATGAACTATAGGGTGGATGCATTCAAGAGGAAAATATATTTCTTGTGTTAAATTTATTTTCCAGAAATTTATGTTTATACTTGGTAGGTTTATTTCTTAGCAATGCAATTTCATAAACATTTTATATGTAAATAGACAATTTTCAAGTTTTATATTGAGTGATGTACATTTTCTTAAAGTGTACTAAATAAAACGCAATTGCTATTGCATTTTTTATAATAGATATGCAAATTTTTAATTTTTACACTGAAATGAAGAAATGATATTACATGTTTTACTAAAATAATAATTCACACAGGGAGGATATACTTAAATTTCTGAGTAAAAATATTTTACTGCAGTTGTTAACTTTTAATAAACTATTTCAGAAATTTTATGGTAAAAAGAAATTTTACAGATTTCAACGGCACACAGTGGAGTATTCGTATCAAAATCCTGGCCAAAAGTCGAAAATTTTAAATTTGTTTAAAAACAGTAATATATATGTTTTTGGATAGCCTAGTAACTGATGCATCATGTAATGCATGTTTTTCGACCATAATTCATATCCAAAAGATGCAACACTCGGTTTAAAAGCAAGTTTCTTCATTTACGGCAAGAGATTTCAGCGTTTTCTATTACTTCGTCTTGCATTTTTTACAGGCTCTTTAAATTAATTTACTGGTTTGATACTTAGTATAATTATAGTAAAATATATGTATTTTAATTATATGCATCTATTAGCTTGAAAAAATAATATGACTTTATTTTAAAAAATTGTAAACTTTTTTTTTCTAATTTTTTTTCAAAAATTCACATTTCAAAAAGCTTTTTGAAGGGGTGTCGCGGCTTTTCGCGCCCAATTTCAACTATAATCGTAATTATTACAGTATTGAGTGTCTATTCCAAGAAAAAAATGTTCCCCCAACATCCACCATTTTTATTAAAAAAATTATTTATATAGCGCCATTTTTATTTTTTCGATAATTTTTCGACGGGTGATCGCAAAAGCTATACAAATATACGCACTTGTATTTCTCATAAACTATAAATTATGTGCAGGTGTTTGGATAAAGGTATATAAAATTCATTTTAGTCAAGATTTAACATCAGTATTTTAAATTCAGTATGTAATTTCTTATTTTTCTGATGTAAATTTGCTATAAGAAGAAAATTTCTACATATTCCAAAATTGCCCTTTCTTAGTCATGTAAATAGTCCCATCTATTTACAGCTTAGTTTTCCATTTATGTAGTAAATTGTGTCCAAAACAAAAACTCCCCATTTTTGGTTCTGAAAGGTTGGCAACTGTGACTTCGGGTCATTGAAGTGTGAGTGTGTAAACAGAAAAGTGCTGGCTTGAAATAAATTACTTTCTCCTCGAGCTTGGAATGAGATTTTATGGGTTTGCAAAGGGGGGTATCTTTTAAGCAGTGCCCTTATATGATCTGCTCTAGATAAAGGCCAATGAAAAAGAGCGAGCCTTATAGCAGTGAGACCCTATAACTTCTTCTTTCAGAGGAGTCCGATGGTGCTCTCTCTCTCTCTCTCTCAAAAAAAAAAAAAAAAAAAAAAAAAGGAAGAAGGAGAAGAAAAAGAAAGTGATTCTGAGTGAGAAGGACGAATATCAGAGTTCAAAAGAATCGGAATGAAAAAGTTAATCTTCAGAAGTCATTAGAAAACTAAGATCCAAATAGTAACTACATTTAGAAAAGTGGAAAATCTGAAAACTTTTATGATAAAAATTGATTTATAGATAAGTAGTATTATATTTATAAGTATTATTATAAGTAAAGTATTACATTTATATATTTTTATTGTGGTTAAGGCAGCGTTTCTCAACCTGTGGGGCGCGCCCCCCAAGGAGGCGCAGAGCGTTTCCAGGGGAAGCACGAGAAAAACCAAAGAGCAAGTAATGATGCACGATTTTTAAAAATCGCCTAATTTATTCTCATTTTTACTCAAAAATATATCCATTTTCGCTTAAAATGTTCATTCAAACTTTACTGATAACATTATTTTGTAGAAAATTCGACTAAATGTACATTGTTAAAGATTAAAAAACTGAATGTATGTTGAACAATGTGAAGGGGGGGGGGGTGCTACCGTAAGTTAGCCTTTGTTGGTTGGGAGGGGGCGAAGTTAAAAGGTTGAGAACCGCTGGGTTAAGGCACGGCTATTTTCCTCACGGGAAGGTTGCCTTGGCGAAGGGCTTTTTAAGAGACTCTAATGCGTATTCACGTGACATCTGGAGAAAATCGCCCAAAACTCCAGACCGTTAGATCGACAGCCGCGTGGTATTACATTTATAAGTGGTATTATACAAAAGCAGTACTTCCCAGTAAGGGACACTCCCCGGACAAGACATTTGTTAGAAACCAACTTCGAGTCGTTTAGCGATATATCGCCAAATTTGGCGACAACACGCTTTTTTATATAATTTAAGAAGTATATAATACTAAAAAGTAAGTCAAAAGTCAACAGTAATGATTTTAACGTTAAAACACATGAAAAATATTTTTGGCCAGGATTTTGACACAAATACTCCACTGTGCGGCACCCTGTTACAGCTAAAATTACCTAGCATCATCCGTGAATATAAGTAGATACCTTCTCAAATGTATCAATTTTTCGTGTGTTAATTTGGTTCTTATTCGAGCTCAGATCTATTTATGCCGTAGTTCACATAATGAACCAGTTTATTGACTGCAGCAGAAACTATTACTGCATTACTTCTAAAATTTTATTCACCTTTCATAGTTTAACACGTATTTGAATCACTGTTTATGTCTTATTATAAATAGTGTGTATTTTGTGATTCGTGACATTTTGGTTAAAGTGATGCGATTAAGGGCGAGATTCAAGTGAAACTTCATTCGAACGTTTTGCGCGTCGAACAGGGGAAACTTCGAAAGATATATCAATGTTTCTTATTCAACTGAAACAAGCCAATCGTGTTTTGATCATGTGACAACGCGATAGGCTTTTTCATTGGAAGCATTCTGCCAAAACGTTCGAACTGTGGACTGAAAAACGTGCGATTCGAACTCGATCGCGCGCGTTTCACTTGAATCTCGCCCTAAACATCGCAACTGTCGCGTTCAGTCCCGAATGTTTCATTAGGGTGTACTTCAAACTTGCCCTTTTAGGCGTAATATAAATTGCCTGTAATATCTTGAATTAATAAAATATCACAATAGTATACGCCTGATGATAAATGCTTCATTTTAAAATGTGCACACACACCAAAAAAAAAAAAAAAAAAAAAAAAAAAAATGTAAATAAATAATTTTTTTTTAAAGTTGCTTCCCAACTTTTCAGTATTATGTAGGTTGGTTATAATTAAATTTATCCTATAAAGAGTGTTATTAAGTTAGAAAAAAATAATCCTAAGTGTGTTCTACAGCTAAAACGGGTGATCGAATTGTAATCAGAATTATTATTCAGACCCTGCATGAGATTCACTTATGGACTTTTGAAAAAAAAAAAGTTCAAAAATGCCTACTTGGCTTTATGAAAAACAAAAACAATAAATTTAACGATGGAAATGTCTAATTCAAAATATAACAGCAATCTCAATATTTTTGAGTATTTATTTACTAATTTGGGTTAATTTTTAAGCTGAATTCATCATGCAAAGCGTCACCTATTGGGCATTTTTTTTAAACTCTTTTTTCAGAATCTTCCTTCGTACATCTCGTGTAGAGTCTAGGTTGCAAAGGTGACAGTCTACTCACTCCTTTTAGCCGAAAATTGCTCTTTATAGGGGAAGTGTAACTATAACCCCGCTGTATAAAAAGCTTCACAACAAATACGGAGTTAATGTAAGACTCTTCTGAATTTATTAGGGATTTTTTGTATAGCGGTTTCACTCACGGTAAAGCTAACCTTAAATGCCATGCACAGCGCATGCGCACGAATAAATTCCGTGGTCAAAGCACTCCGAATAGTGGATAGCGTTAGCGTTAAAATAGGAAAAAATAGTAAGCAGAAACTCCCTATCATAGTGTTTAGGCTTCAAACTATAGAAGCATTCAAACTCATCTTGTTTTAATACATAATGCATACTTATTACATCAACACTATAAATTACATATATTAAAAAAAACTGCATTGGATTTAATCTCTTTAAGAAGAAATATTGTCGGACTACAGCTAAGCATGTTCATAAGTTTGCGTGAGATACATCTAAAGCATGGGTTCCCAACGTGGGCGATAACGCCCCCTTGTGGGCGTTTGAGGCTTTCAGGGGGCGGTAAAAGACCCAGAGAAAATTAGGGGGCGTTGATATGGCATGGAGGGACATGGGAAGATTAACCAAATATAGTCTAAGAAAGTCTTAAAAATCACTCTGATAATTCATTTCTATCACGTGTGCGAAAATTCACATATTTCGATATGAGACTTCGCTGTTGAGAGAAAGAGATACCTTTCTAAAACTTTTATTCCTCCTTTTTAAATGAAGAAGAAATTCACTAGAGTTTCAATTCCAACTATATCCTATCTATTAGTAATTTTTTTAAATTTAATTCTTGTTTTCACCATGCATTATGTACACTCTTATTTCTCTGGAGTGGGAGGGGGGGCGGTATTGAAATATTCACTAGAAAAGGGGGCGCCAGTTCAAAAAAGGTTGGGAACATATGATCTAAAGCATTTTCATGAATTTTTTTTTTATATAATCATGCTCATCTTCATTGCCTTTGCTTATTTATACGTTACTGCGATTACTCAATCCCGATTAAAGAGTAGAACATAAACTGGCTTACATAGTTTTCACGCGTATTCATGTTTCTGTGTACAAGGAAAAAAATGCGTATCCAATAAAAAGATGACATAAGATATTTGAACCAATGCACTTATTTTGTATATATTTGAAAAAACCGTGTTTCCTCAAAACGATAGCTTAGCAATGTATTTATGGTTCCTCGTTCTCTCATTACTCATACTAATTGCACCCAAGTTCTTTTTATTTTCACTAATTGTGATAAATTAACATTACTAAAAAAATCTCAAAGAAAAGCTTCTGAAGAAACCTTGCTAACAAGTTGGAAAACAACAGTTTACTGTTTTTCTACATCTCTAACACACAATCTATTTTCCTAAATGAAAAATCATTGCCCAAACTACCATTTCGGTTTCACTTGTATTCTTCTCATTTTTATTTTACTTTCTTTCCTTCCGTATATCATATTTATGTGCGGGCAAACATTGATCATGCAATTAAACCACGCCCATTTCTTTCTGAGCAATTTGAAATGTTTTAAAAGATCACTAGGTTCCAATACCCTGGCGATGCTTGAAAAAAAAAAAAAATGCAATTCTTCCCGTCTCCTTTTCCCCCTCCTTTTCTTTTGGATGTGTATTTTTGTCTCAGCCACTCTTATTGCTACCAGAAAATATTTCATTTGTCATTTAAAACAATATTTTGGATTCTAGCCAGGCACGTCGATTTTCTACAGCCGATGGAGAAATTCGCCGTAGAATGTCAAGATTGTCAAAAGAAGCCATGCAATTATATTATTAAAAATTATAAAAACAGATGAGAGTTTTTATTTTGTTAAGTAATTGTTTTCTGGATTCATCATTAAATGGCTTTTCAATCTCTTCTCTAGAAATAACTCTTGCAATTGTTCTTCGATTGCGAGGGTTGGAAGTTTTGGGAAAACGCGTTTGAATAAACTTATGCAATAATTTTTGTTATTTAATGTGAGTGAAGGTCAAGGGTTCTGATCTAGCGCTCGACTGTCGATCTAACGGTGTGGAGTTTCAGGGGTTTTCTCCAGATGTAAAGTGAATACGCGTTAGAACTTCCCAAAATATCCCCAAATAGGCAATCCCTTACGCAAATTCTCACAGAACTCACTTAATGAAATGCTCATAAACATTTTTTTGTTAAACCAATTCTCATAAAAAACATGAAACTTACCCTTTAAATTCTAGTTCGCAGGATTAAAACATTTTTTTTTTCTGATTTCAGAAATTATTTCTTGTTTGTAGAGAAAAATTGTATTCATTTTTCTGCAAGTTAACAAACTTATGTATGTATATATATAGCTACGACTTTGATAATAATAGTGAACTTTTAAGTAACGCATACTATTGGGTTGTTCGGCAAGTTATTTCGTTTTTTAGGAACACGAGAAACATATATGTCGTGTATTGAGGAGTTTCAAATAATTATGCATCGTCGAATTCGATAAATTTAATCTGTCAACGATCTCACGAGTGGTTATTCGCTGGTTTTCATCCATTGATACCTTTATCGTGTCTTCATCAGCTTCAACATCAAAACTGCCGGATCAAAATTTTGAAAACCAACTTTGGCACACTTGTTCTCTGAATACATTTTTTCCTTCCACACATGGGATATTTTTTTTCTTTCTTAAACAGGATTTGTACAAAACTCAGAAGCAATTGCACTTTTTTCGCAAGCAAGCTTGCTCTATAAGTAGTCGAATATATAATGATTATGCGGCTTAAGTGTCAACTTGGCAGTTAAAAAGTTATTTAGTCCTCTGTTGGGAACCAACCCTGCCCATCTGCATGTGTTTATAATGTTTCGCAATATTTTCTACGAGAGTTACAAACGTCGGTGAGGGAAATTGTTAATTGTGCAATTTGATCGCTCGACACCTTTCGAATGCTTACATCGTCACTCATTTAACACTTGTATTGCAAGAAACTTCGTACGCATCTAGCGAGTGTTTTTCAATTGACGAGAATGTTCCTCCCAACATTTCTCCTGGTAAAGCTTAACGCATGCTTAAAGATTAATTTACTTATATAACGCATGAACGTGACCTTTTGTTTGATTGTTGCTTTTTTTGAAGCTCTCCAGTGTGCACGTGCACATCCATGAATTTTATGCGATGGTCCATGGTGAGACTACAAAATTTCGTAACAAACTATAACCTGCAAACCTATTATGTAACATTTGCAAGAATTAAGTTTATTTTTGTGCTGAGTGACCATTTTTAAGAACTATTTTAAAGCTGTTGTTTGAAAAAATAATCTACTTCACGAGTGTTATGAGTATTTATCGGAAAAAAAAGGCAACCGCATTAGGGATAACCGCTCTAGGAGTAACCGCTCTAAGAGGCATCTTCAAGATTGCAGATGCCTCCTCACAACCTGCACCACACACTCTAATTATATAACAAACAGCTTTATGAATACCTGTGAAAGAAATTAATCACAGAATTAAATCGTAGATTTTTCTGGAGTGTGACAAGTTTTGTTAATGGTTGTTAATGGTAATAAAAGATTTTTAAAGATTTTCTTTCCATTGGTCCTAAGTTTGTCGCACTGAATAATTAATTTTGTGAATAGCCACCCGAAAAAATTCTGTCTGACAGAAATTGTTAATTTTTACTCTTATTCAACAACATGCCACATTTTGTAGAGTTAATATTTTAAAATAATATTGTATTTGTAATAAACTGAATATTGTTCCAGCAAAAATTTTCAATAATAAAATGTTTTCAAGGAGATATACTGTTATTCAATTTTACTTATATACATATATGTTGAATGTATGTTCCCAATAGCTAGAAAGCATTTGTCTGTTTCATTTCTATTTGTGTTGTCGTAATTGGAAAACTAAGCTGGCAGCACAATTAAAGAAAACTGGAATTATTTTATTCCATTTCCTTTTAATTTACATATTATATTCTAAATGTAAATTCTTTTAGTATCTCCTTAGTATAATAAAACCGCCATTTCGGGGGGAAATTTGGAAAAAAAAAAGATTTTTTTTATGCACAACTTTGTGCTCAATAAATGCAAATAATCCAACTTGAAAAGAAGAATCTTCTAGTAGAAAAAGGTAAACGCATCATTCTGAAATATTTAAAACTTAAAATATATTACAATATTACATGTTTATTATATTATTGTATCACAAATCTTTCTCTTTTATTCTTTATGTGTTCAAATGTACATAAAAAATAAGACATAATAAGACTAGTAGGAATAATTTATCACCATTCAAAAGAAGAAAAAGAGATTTATCGTTGTATTTTTACTTCAAGAGGGTTCTTTTCTTACTTCAATATTCGTTTTTTATTTTTATGCATAAATGGAACTGGGCTCCTTTTTTAACAAGAAGATGTAGAAGAAACTATTTAAATTTCAAAATATTAAATTGAAAAAAAACTTTTCTAATCGCAAATTTCCACGTGCTTAACCCCGATTTTTGCAATTCAAAAGCCGTTTGTTCTGATTAAAAGGCAAAGTTATTCAAATGTATGTGATCCATTTGTAGAAAAAACATCAGAAAATAATGTATTTATGGAATTTTTAAGTGTATAGAAGGGCTCTTATAGCTCTTGATTTTCAATTTGAAAAATGTATTTTGATCAATGCATTGTCGTGTTATATGCCAAAGATGGTTTTTACTTTTTCTGAGATAAAATAAGTTACATTTCCTTCAGTTTTCTACAGAAAATCAAATAATTTTATATTTTAAATTTAATTAAGATTTCGTAATTTAAACAACAAACAAATAAATATTTTCTTCAGTAACTATTTTATATTTGTATGCGTTTGAAAGATTGCTCGATCGCGTACAAATATAAAATAATTACTAAAGATATAGATTTGATATTATTTTATTCAATATAGGATATATCCCCCCCGAAATTTTTCGATTTGTGATGAAATTCCGTCTATTTATGCATATATAAGTTCATATACCCCTCGAAAAAATTTCCAGGCTCATATCCCCTCCCTGAAACAATTTCCTGGCTACGCACCTGGTCTTATTTCTACATCATACTGTTTTTTAGGCTCAAGTTGTAGCATTAAATACCTAAGACACTACATGAAATGGAGCACCATTTATCTCTTTCCGAACATGTACCATATAAGGAAAGTATTGTAATCATGAAAAAATTCGACTTCCAGATTTTGGTGTATTGACACGTTTTGAGGTCTTCTGAATTCATTTATGCTATTTTCAAGAGGCGTTTTTAAAATAGCTGCGCACCCGCTCTTCATACGAGAAGAAGGGAATATTTTACTACTAAAATCATATCTGCATGTGACAAAACAGAATTTCATTTTTTTAAAAGTTCAAGTAATCTCCTCTGTTGAAATTACTGCGGAATATATTAACGCAAATTAGAATTACTTTTCGTTTAGTTGGTTGTAAGACAACCGTTGAAACAGGACACTTTTAATTTCATGAAATATTTATCAACGTGGTACATTGCGATTTATTCATATTAACTTTACAAATCTAATAATACTACCTATTAAGTACATTAATACTATCTATATTCGCTTCTCCCTCTTCAAGGCTCCCTTTAAAGAAACAGCTTAGATTATTTGGCCTCAATGGGATCTTTTGATTCTGTGGCGATTCTTTGCAATTTACGCATTAGCATAAATAATAATCATTTCACATAATGGTTGCCATTAAGGAAACTCTCCATATATATTTAATTTATACATAGTTTTATAAGATGGGCGTATTTAGCGCCGCAAACCATTTCATCTTACTGTGGGGAGAAAATATCCAAGGGGTGCCATTTTAACTATCCATGTATCTAATATAGCGATATCTTTTATATCCTCCATAGTCCTGTCTCCTGAAAAACATTAAACTGTGTAATCTCGAGGAGCTACTTATTCCCACTTTAATTGTGACAAGGCGTTAGAGTTGCAGAGTTTACAAATTTCACGCATTTTTTTATTTATGACGTCACTGTTTGACTGCCGAAAAGGATACCCCGGTAGGTTGAGGGAGTTAATTTCGATATTTCGCGTAATTGTTTTCAAACGGTATCATTAAAACTTTGCGTTATGTAACCTTTATGGAGGAACGTAATTCAACGTTAAAATAAAATTATACTCGCAACCTGCATGCGTATGTTAGGCAACGCCTGCGCTAAATTAAATGCCAAAAATAAAAATAGTAAATAGAAAAAATTTAATATATCGCGCTTTGAAACGAACTTTGTAACTTTTAAAATGAACATTTTCAGCGCCGTGAAAACATTTCAATTTTTAAATAAGCACCGGATTAAAATACCACTTCTAATAATAATAATCGTGAATTTCTTAGTTTATTTCTACAAACAGCTTTAAGTTTACTTTATCTAAATATGTATCGTTTTCGATTTCTTTCTCTCTCTCTCTCTCTCTCACTCTCTTTTCTTGTTCTATCCTATTTTAAATTTTATAAAATTTATAGGTAATTTCCTGTATGCGCTCTGTTTGTCATACATTATTAAGAAAATTTTATGCTAAAGGATTGCTTCTTTGCATTGAAATTTATACATATAAACATACAATTTCTACTATATTATTTTTTTTGAACGAAATTGGATTTTTTTTATTATACCGATCTTTGACATTCAATCGATTCTTTTAAACATATTGAATTTCCTTTATCATTCAAAATTATTTAAATATAAAGTAGGCTTTCATTTTACTTTTGGTGACTATTGAAAATGCTACTATGACGGACATCTGAAATAAATATTTTCCGCTGTCCATAAACAAAAACAAAACAGAATTATTTTAAAACATTTATTAGAATACAGAAAATTTTCAGCTACTTCTCAAGATAAAATCCTCTGGAACAGTAACACCTGTCATACTCGGGATACATTTTTGTAAACCGTATTCACTAAAGTCATATAACTCTGAATGGAGCCAGCTTGCGATACCTGTCTGCAGGTCGTTATTACTGGGAAAGTGATGTTGACCGGATGGAAATTTTTCAGATGCAAAAGTAGGTGAAAATCGATGGCATCAAGATCGGTATTATAAGGGTGATGGTCAAACACTGCCCTCTGGATCATCTGGAGCAGATAATTTGTGCGATCAGTCGTATGAGGGCGAGTAATGTCGTGGATCAACTCAACAACCGTTTTGAGCAAATTTTTTGTTTCTACAATGTTTTAGATTCTTTACGACGATTCTGCACAGTTGAATACACTAATATATTTTTCCTAGATAAGAAAATGATAGATTACTTACATGTTAATTATGCACAACTTTACATTAAACTCACTATTCTCGTTTTACAGACACAGCATTAGATAAACCACCTAAAAGCCAAACAGTGTGTATTTAATACTCGTGCACAAAAGCAATTCTCTACAAATTATTTACATCAGGTTTGATGTAAGTTTAAAAAAAGAAAAGTAAAGGGGGCACTAATAAAGCAACAGCATATTAGAATAAGAATAAACTTATTCTAATATGCTGTTGCCTTATAATAAATATTATAAATTTTATAACTGAATGTTCTTACTCTATAGAAGTGAATCTTCTAAATGAAAATGTGTTTGCTTTACACTTGTCCATTTAGAACTTTTTACCTTCTATTTTAAAGTCTACGCCCAACCATGCTGATTCTTTATTTCAAATCTCAAAGCACTTTTCAAGTTGATTGATCGAAAGAAAATACTCATCCATAAAGCACTCCTTAATTTTTTGTCCCACTAATATAAAGTACGACGGGATATATGTTGGTGACAGGTGACAAAATGAAAGTTAGTTCACTTCTCCCGGTTCATAAAAATTTAACCAAACACTCATAAACTGAAAAAAAAAGCGTTTTTTAAAGTTTATGAGTTTTTTAGAGACGGTTGGGAACGACGCATAAATAAAACAAAGGGAAAGAAATGTTAAACATATTTTAATGAAAGTTAACGGTTTTTCAATTGCGTTGAAGTTCTTGTTTTTTATGTTATTTTTTTAATAAAATGTACGCGTGAATGTTCTCTTCTGTTTAAAGATTTTCCTTTTTTTAGATTTCTATAAACGACACAAAATGCTTCTCTTAAAGAAATACTTTTCAACACAAGACACAAAAAAATGTCATAGCGTATAAGATGTAACCTCTGCTCTTTTGAATTATTATCCCTCTGTTACTCTCGCATTTCTTTCTTTTGCTTGGAAGAGCGGGGAATTTTTTCCGAGTTATCTTAGGTATTCAGTCAAAAAATACTCTATTTTATTTTTTTTAATAGAAAAAGATGCATAAAAGGTATTGTACATAAATTATTCCCTTTAAACATACATATTGTTCCCTTTTCTTCATCCTGTGCTAACTTCCTGAAGTGGTTAAGACATTTGGGGATGAACGGTATGGAATGACGTATATCATTCTTAGTTAATATATGCTTTTGTCAAAAAAAGAAGCTTATGTGCGATTTAATGTCTTATATAGTTTATACAAAGAAAATAGTTTTGTCCAAAATTACACAAACAAATAAGTTTATTTCTGAAATGAAAATTTCTTTTCAAATTTTAAAGAATCATTTATTATTTAAAAACTGCTAGTGATAAATTTTCAACTGGTAGAAAAGTTTCTTTTTCTTCATGAACGTAAAAGGGTGCTAATTGTCATAAAAGTAGAATCGCAAAAGGAAAAAAAAAATGTGTACACTTCAGCATATAAGAAAATGCTTTGCAGAAATTTTATTGACTATAAATTAATTTTTTCTT
This sequence comes from Cheiracanthium punctorium, assembly GCA_038373885.1. Classification (NCBI taxonomy): domain Eukaryota; kingdom Metazoa; phylum Arthropoda; class Arachnida; order Araneae; family Cheiracanthiidae; genus Cheiracanthium; species Cheiracanthium punctorium. Next base: position 468,172 of record JAWZYV010014207.1, on the reverse strand, counting down.
AAAAATCAGTCTATAAAAGGATTCATTTCCTTTATTGCAAGCAAAGAACAATATTTTCTTTTCTCATTTAACAGCTTTCGAGCATGTTCAATTCATATTAGCTTCACATAATATAATGCCACAAATAGAATATGATGATTGCAGAAAAAAGTGTTATTTACATTTCATATAAATAAATTATTGTTTTCGTACTGCTATGTCAAATTTTATATAATTACCGTTAAACTTTTAAGGAAAAGCTTCGAAAATGATTTCTAGATATTGTTTGTATGTTGATCATCTTTAATTTCAATGAAATTCAAAATTCGATGCAGCAGTAGTCATGATCGCTATTTTATCGTTTTAACCCAGTTTTTTGTACAGTTGTATGATTTGATACATTCCGATTTCCAAAAATCTACAGTCTGGCAATGCGCCCTATGTCATATGATCAATGAAACTTACTTTAACAATTCGATGTACTTTTCATTATTATTTCCGTCACCAATGAACACCTAAGAACACATATAAACTATAATTAATCAATATTTCCAAAAGAAATCTTGCTAAGTTAAGGATTAGAGTCTTAATCTTCGGTATCTTAATTTTAAAGAAAACCATCATTTAAAGTCACTGAATTTACAATACCCCCAAACTAACATTTTTCTTACGTTTAATATAATTTTTATTTTTCAAATTGTTATAGGATTAGGTTCTATTTAAATCACATGTGTAAAACTGGCAGTAAATAAAAATTTTGGGGGGAAATTTTAAATATACAAATATTTCAGAAAATAATATTTGTAATTTTTAATTGCTTCGCAATGTAGTTTTCAAAGCTCGGTATTAAGTGGTCCACATCGCCATAAGGACCATAATATTTCTCACAGTACATCTTTTTCGATAACGCTGCTACCTAGTGTTAAAACTGGTATTATAGAATACCATTTACATTTCTAAATTAAATTTTACAGGATTTTGAACAAAATCTCCAAAACCATTATAAGTACATAATATAACTAATTATAATAAAATGTCACTTGTAAAGAAAATATTTCACTTTTTGCTAGAGAAAAAAATATTTCTTTTGTTGTTATGGAAAAAAAAATATTTTTTAAAAATGTTCCAAATAGAGGTTAATATGAAATAGTCGGGTGATATGGTGTAGATGGTTTATACGGCTGAAAAACTAGCTATACAATTCTTCATACAATATAATTATTTTAAACTATAAAATCATATTTCTAAATATGTTCAAAGCATTTCTGCTTCGACTCTATTTTCATTAATGTTCAAGTCAAGTGTATACTAGTATGTTAAAATGTTTGGAGACGTATCACTACAACAACTCTTGACAATCATAAAACATACTTTGTAGCGAGCGGTATGACAGCAATAAGCTCACTACATTGACAGCAGTCAACTCTCACTACATTGTAACACGGGAATCTTTCTTTAGTTCATGCTGTTCCCTTGCGTCAACAGCACATAACTACACTGTAAACTCGGTATTCCGTAATTCCCGACTATTCCATTGTACCCTCCTCACCTCTACATATATGTATGGCGGGAAATAAAAAATAAAAGCGCATCCTATATGAGAGACATTCTTTCTTCTTATGTGAATAAAGCAAACGAGATTTTTATATTAAAAATAAGTGCAACATATCATGATAATAATCGCACATATAATAAAAAAAACCATGTTTTTTTCTAAAGTGAGTTACACTGGGGAATTATATAACACCAACTCTTAGTCCTTCAATAACTGGCATCATTTGTTCCAGAGTAACTTTAATGTTCAAATATGTTAACACTGCTGTGTTACGTAACCACTATCAAACGACCAGAGGTTGTCCTGCATCTATTTAACATTTGCTCAGGTACGTAAATCAATTGATTCTGTCCTGAGATGAGATATGCGTTCGGATTACACGGAGTACAATCTTCACAGTAACTTAGTCACTGGCGCATTGTGTCTCGGGAAGCATTTCGGAGCTTAGAATAAATATGTCACGAAACTGTAGAGTCTTGCATGCAACTCGTGTCGTTCTTTTTATCCCTCGTGCAAGAAGAATAAAGGCGAGCTTCCCAAGTTGAGGCCTTATCTGATTTTCGGAATCTTTAGGGAGTGATCATTGTGTATTCAACGGATGCGCCTCTTTGCAAGGTTGATGATTTTTAAAAATATACAACTGCCTCTAGATTAACTTTGTATTCGTGCTTTAAGTGAACGACCTAATGACACTGACACTTAGCTGCCTGGTGAGGTGAAAGCCGCACTGTTACTGTTATTGCTAAAAAAGATGTAGGGGAAGGTGGCCCAAAATGATCCCCTTAAGGGGATAACTTGCATAAAATCGCAAACATTTTAAATAAAACTTTGGCCTTTTGCCACAGTATTTAACACTATATTTGCATAATAATCATATTTTGATAATGTCTTAAACCCAAACTGAACAACGAAAAAAATAGAATATTGAAAAAGAGTCAAAAGGATCATTTTACCCTAGCATAAGGGCAAAACGATCCTTCATTTGAAAAAAATTGTAAATTGTTTTTTATTGGCAAAATAAAATATGTAATAGTAATTCTGACTATAGATAATGAAACAGACTAACTTTTACGATTATATAGCATGCATAATTTTATTTTTATGAAAATTTTAAAATAAAAAAGTGCACAAACAATAAAATGGAATATTTAAAATTTATAAGTCAAAACTGATAGCCTACAATAAACGCATAAATGAATTAAATAATGTAATGGGGAGTTATGCATTGTGGCAACGTCTGGTGAACTTACATGCTGGGTAAGACCTGGTACTGGAGTTTCTTCAGTCGATGGATCATTTTACCCGGCAGTATGGCTGCCCACTTTAAGTCATATTACTAGAACACGTCGATAAGCATAAAAAATTAATCAAGTGTAATTCACATCTAAAAACATACACTATTCAATAAACCAAGCCATATTTCTGTGCATTAAAGACTGTATTTCTAAATAAATAGGAAAGTTAGTGCTTACCTTATAAGAGATAGATAAAACCCACTATTTTGAAGGAAAGACAGGTAAAAAAATATACCGATCGCTTAAATATCCCCATTGCTTCTTCTTGAGTTGGCACAGCTAGTTTATGTGTTACCTAGATGATAGCGCTGACTGTCTGCCGGAAGAAAACATGTTGTGGATCATTTTGCCGGCTAGGATCATTTTCGGGCACCTAACAGTTTATTAAATATGTGTGCTTTGGATAAGTTATTAGTTTTACTTATTCAAGATAGTTCCGCATTTGAATTTATGTGTATTAACTATGCTTTCACTAAGCGTTTATAGTAAAAAAGGGGTATAAAACGAACATAACAATTACAAAACGGCCATCGGATGAACTAAATTTCTTCTTATGCATTCGTCTGCTTCTTTTTTAGTGAAAATGCATTACTATGAATTTTGGATTTTGAAATATCAACGGATAAGATCATTTACTTTGTATGCAAACTCTGCATGGGAGGATATTAATATAAGATATCTGTGAATAAATTTTAAGGTAAAATTAAATCATTTTTTTATATATATTTTAATGTATTAGAACGTATCAACTATTTTTCTAAGATATTAGCTACAAATTGATACCGCTATTCGATTATTATTATATCTTATAGAGGAAATCTTAACAAATGCACAAAAATCTAGTTCTGTCTGAGTGCCTACAAAACATATCTACACAAAAGGTACTCAAAAAAGGTCAAATTTTCAAACTTTTACATTGAAAGTCAATTTGTGAGATTTTAAACTTTATTTAAGTAACAAACTATGTAAATTTAGTCTTATGAATATGGAGATAAATTTCAATGTAGTGTATCAGATACGATCTCTTTTGGATAGGTGGCAGCAATCTATAATATAGATATTGTTGCAAGAAATTTACATTTGTAAACCAGTTTACCATGCTTTATTTTTCTATTGATTTATGTCACACATTTTTTAATTCTTATGATCATAATTTTAATGATGCCAACTTTCAATCGAGTGCAGCTTTGAAATGTAGCATGGCGATGGCTATCCACTGAAAATAAAATATGTTAATACGGGGCTCTATACCTATTTTAAACTTAATAAAAACGTAATAAAAATAACTTAGAGTAACTGAGTGTAATAAGATCACCTCTCTTACAAAGACTGCACGCGCAACTGGAATGGACGAACGGTTTGAGATGCGAGATCAGGAATCTAAGTAGAAGGAGAGGAATCATAATAGTAAAAAAAAAAAAAAAAAAAAAAAACTCAAAAAGTCCAACACCAGAGGTCTCCTTCTCTGCTATGTGGTTAACACATGTGCTTGTGTACAGCTCTGTGCAATCAGATTTTACTGTCTAAGTATCTAAAACGCAATTTGTTCCCGTAGAAAAAAAAAAAAAAAAACTTTTAAAGCATTCTTCCAACTGAAGGGTGCTCAAAATACCATATACATAGCAGAAATGGGAAATGATTCTCAATATCTGATCTGTTTACGTGACTTCATAACTTGCTCACAGAACGTTGGCATCCGGCGAGGAACAATTGCTAGCGATGAATATCATTTCATTGCCACGATACTCGACTTTTACCCTCCGTTCTCTTTAACACATGTCATTCACCGAAGGATGGTGGGTCTGTCAATGTTAAAGTTATTCTCGTCTGCAGTTTTACCATTGTTCTATTCTAGTACCTGCAGATCATGCTAAATGTTAAGCATGATGTGTATAGATGGAAGAGATTTATTCCCCCTCTCATTTAACAGGATATACATCAAGAAATACAATTTAAACCTATCTGCACAATGGAACATTTTCTTAGCATGCATGTACATTGACTTACATTTCAAATATGTAGATAAGTAAGGCTTTATTACAGTTCGAAGGAAAAGCTATCTTCAAGGGAAGGTTGCGTAGATAAAGATTTATTTGCGATTTTTTGTAATTTTGCTGCGATTATGTCCCTCAAATTTTTTTGTTACTGCATACGGTACTCAATTTCGTGACTTCAAATATACAAGTTGCATAAAATTCCTGATCATATTTTAATGATATTTTTAATAAAACAATACATTAAAATTTTATTTTAATATTTTTGTTTGCATATATTCATTAATAACGACAAATCTTTTTTCTTTTGTATTTTTAAAACTCAAAATACAGAAATATATGAAATCATCTAGGCTTATAAGGTCATATTTTTATTTTATTTTAAATATGTTGTTTTTATAATACCTTTTAATAAACACTACTTTCCATTGATTCATACCTAAAAATGTTTAAAAAAAGGTTTGGACCCCTAAATTTAGTGTATAATCTTTAGAAATGAAGCAAGAAAAATAAGAACGGTAATTTAAAAAAAATAACAGTTTATATAATATGAATAGCATACAGTTGACGCACTAGAGAATCCATATAAAAATCAGTATAAAAGAAACGACAGTATTATTAATCTAAATATGGGGGGGGAAAGGGAAAAGAAAATATCTTTAGAGTGTTATAATTTCAATAGTATTAGCAAATATGATGATCGCAGTACATTCAGAGTATACTATTAAAATTTAAAATAATTCTGATTTAGATTTCTAAGTAATAAACAGTTTCGGTTTAAAAGTTGAAAATTGAATTTATCTGTATTCTACGCGAAATTTAATACGTTAAACATTTATAAAGGAGTTGATTTTCCATTTCAGTAAATGATGTTTTTAAAAGTATGTTTTGGATTCTAATTACCGTGACATTACAACTGCAGACAAAAATGCAAATGCCATCTAAATGTTTATAGCCCTAAGGTGAATCATGATGAATACCAATGGCTTTTATTAAAATGAAGTATATAAATCCTGTTACAATGCCTTTATGCTAGATCACGAATTTATGTAACATGGCATATAATGTAATCTGACGATGACACAATGCTAAAATATTCTCTCAACACATCCATCATGCAAAGCGTAATAACAGGTTTTTACAGCAACACTGTAGTCATACCCATTCAGTTACGAATTGACCCACCAATTACATCGCTGCGTTAAAGGGTATATCCTGCACAACAACAGCTTTACATCAATTGCACTTCAAAGCATAAATCTGTATGATTATAGTGGAAGGGGGGCGTAGCTATTGTTAAATTTTATCCGCTCATTCGAATCAACTTAGCCTAACTTGAAGAGTTTAAGAACGCAGATGTGATCAAGAAGCCTATTTAAGAAGACCTGTAACGCTTCAAACCATGAAATGAAATACACTGAATGGCTCAAAACATCGACTTTCATGGTCTTCAGTATAAAGGGATCCCATTTTGCTACCCGTCATTTCGAAGTTGATCCTGTCTTCGTAATAATTCATTGCAATTTGTGTAACATGTGTTTTTTCTCCCCTAAAATAATTTACGTACATGCATTCCTTTTAATGCTAATCTATTTTGTGAAACGAATCAAAATAACAGAAGTGTAAAATTAACTTACCTCCAAAGAAATTTGCTGTACACTTACTCACTAACACACATACACGTTGGGTATGTTATGGGAGACTTTAACGAGGCTTTCAAAAATGTTTCTAATAGTTTACGTATGTATATATCAAAAACTGTCCAAAAATGTAATAAAAACTATTAAATCAGTAATACGTGGTATGCAAACATAGCCTTAGAACAAAATAAATATTTTTAAACAACTTTCAGCGTAAATTATTTCATTGTTTTTAAAAGGTGATTTTCCAATTTTAGTACATACATGAATACTAATAAAGCTCCTCATTTTAGGGAACAATTTCATTACTCAGAACTTACCTTGAATAATTATAAAAATATGGGCAATATTCGGTTCAGAAAAAGTTATATAATTAAATGTATTGATGGCAAATTAATAATCATTTCAATTGCCTTCAAAACAGAAAATCTATGAACAACTATATTTAAGACCATCAAGCGATGAATTTACAAAGCTTAATATTAGATATTTTTTGTACTTTCTAATATATATTCGAGTATGCACTGTATTTACTTTTTAAATGTAATTTTAAATTCCTGCATTCACCAATGTAAGAAGGTAAATTAGAAGTGTTTTATCCTTTTGTTACAAGTATGTGCATTTACTTGCACTAATATCTCTCGGAAAATGTCGTTTTGGTAGTTGTGCAGCTTTTAATACCTTATAAATGGTTCAAGATTCAAAATAATTGATAAATGTACAAAGGTTTTGTAATTATGGATAAAATTTTCAAGAATCATAAGGAAAGTTCTAAACTCCTTAGACAGGAATTATTACAAAAAAGCCGAATTATCTTATAATTCGGCTGTGTACTGTGACACACAATGTGTTACGCTGTGTTAGCAGCACTTGTTTCTAAGTGTAAAATGATATGTTAAATCTCTTAAAATATTCAAATTACACAGTCTGACTTTAGTCTGACTTTAGCTTTTGAAAAGAGTCTGACTTTAGCTTTTATTCTCCCTTGCATATCATCAATCTTTCTGGTGCACTTCAAAGGCGAAAACTGAAAATTGTTGTAATAAAACAACAAAAAAACATATTTTATGTGGTTTAATCTGATGCCTTTTTAATAAATATGTCTTTGTAACTTATTTTAAATTCAGCTAACAGTAGATTCATTTAGATATATATTTACTGAGTGTTCATAAAATCGTACTCTGAATTTGAGGAATCGAAAAAAAAAAGCAAAAGTATTGCAGCAATTTTGGTTAACCTAAATCAGAAATGATATTAAGTTTTTAAAATTATAATATAATTCATTTTTAGCGGGATTAGACATCAACACCTATCAAAAACCACGACCATTAACAAAGAGAAGGGGGGTATCATATTAAGTAGGCTTCCCTCCAAAACTTCAAACGCAAATATTATTTACAAAGAACACCTCAACATATTGCGTGTAATTATTTCCAAATAGAAAGAATAATTAGTAAAACTTTTCGAGTAGTATTTGCACATTTCCATGTGATAAAAAACACTGCTTCTAATTTGACTGAAAAATTTTAAGATTAAATTTACTGCTACAGTAAAAATTCTAATTTTGCGAACAACATATCACGAATTCTCTGTTATAGTATATGCCGATCATTTAGTGTGAAGAATATGATGGTTTAGATGGCAAATTATTATTTAATAATTTAATTACGGATACATAAACAAATAATTTTGTTCTTCAATTTTGCGAAGCAACTTAATTTTGTTAACTGCTGTAATAATGCGTTTCCGAGTCCATTGACATACTAATTCCCAGACGAAGAGCTAAAACCTCTCACTTTCACAGATAACACTGAGAATAAGAATGATTCATTAACACCACCCATTCTCTCAGACTTTATAAATAAGCATATTTCACCTCCTGCGCATTACTCTCATCGAACAATCCCCGTAACTTTAAAAAGAAAGAATAAAAAATCATATTCTGTTATTAATCGCATTCTCATCCTCACCCCTAACCCTTCAATACCGGTTTACCACTAATTACTCGATTAGCATATTTCGGTATAACTCGCTTTTAATACCGTCATTGTAATGAACTAGACGCTTTTTTTAGTACCCCTGACTTTTAAATGGACTCTGTTTGTTATTCACAACACGTGTGTACATAAGAACAAAAGAATTCTCTGGAAGTGGGTACTAATGTGCACGGGGGCCATTTAGCAACCTCGTTACTGAAAGATACTTTTCAGTTCTCACTCTTTTGTGGCGGGAGAAAAGAATGGGACTCGATGGAAGTCGCATGCTATTCTATTACATTTGCTGTCGGTGTTTAATATGTTTAATTTTATCTAGTAATTATCTTAATGATTGCCACGGAAAGGCACTTTTATGGTGATTGTAATATTTGTAAATATTTCTTAGAACTGATTTATATATTTTTTAAATTTTAATTCCAAAATGTTTCCTCTAACAATACTTGAAAATGGTAGGAGGAAGTATTTTTAGTAAGTGAGAGATTTTGAAAAGTTGTTTTTTTCAAATTAAATATTTGAAACTCAAAGATATTGGATTAGTTGAAGATAATGGAAAACAGAGCTCTTATTTAAAAGTTTACTTAAGGTACTTTTTACTGAGGCATTCAAGTATACAGGTTTAGCGAAATTAAACTTCCGGTACTCAAAAGGACTAGTGAATAAATAAATATATAAATAAGTAAAAATATAAATAAATAAGAATATACATAAATAAATATAAAATAAAAATAAAAAATAAAATTCAACAGCATATGTTTCGAACTTGCTGAGTTTACTGATATGTTTCGAACTATGAGAACTTGCTCAAGGGGGTTTATTTTTTTTGAAAAGTTTAGCTTAAAAAAGGCGACTAGCTGGAGCCTTGCATGGTGGAAATAAACTCTAAAAATGACCGAAATCACTTGAAAAAGATGCAAAAGCTGTTGAACAAATGTTGAAATTGGTTGAATATTTTGAAATACTCTTTTCATTGTTATATTTTTTTTCATTAAAAACTGCACGTACAGGATTGTTTTTGAATTAGTTTTTTTTTTTTTCGGAAATCTTGACTGCTTTAGCTGAAGTGGATGTCATACAAATATTTTTCTCTTCGGGCCGGTGGAACGGCCTCCAGGGTTCTTTGAGTAGCGTAAGATTAATTTCGCTAACCCTTTTTTTAGTTGTATAAAAAGTTTTGAAAGTTATGATTAATAATAACACGTGCATTCATACGATGTTTTGTTAAATTATGTTCCAAATTGTTTTGAATTTTTATATTTTTTATTTAAATTTATAAAGTTCTAACGAAAATTTGTTGAATCACTTTACTGAAAAAGCTAATATCGGGAAGTTTAATGATATAATATGGAGAATGCATTTGTTGAAAATATGTCGGATATGTGTGAGAAGTACAGTACTGTTATCCTTATTTCTTAGGGTATTTTCAATAAATACTTATACTAAAAATAGTTATTTAAAATTTTTAAAGGCATATTACAATAAATGATATAATAGGAACCTACCTATTTCGAGCTCGACCAGTGGCATAGCGCTAGTGCTTTGAGCTGGGAGACGGAAGGTGCTTGGTTCGTAACCAGGTCGCGTCCGCCAAACTAACCGTTTGGAGTTTTCCCTGGTTTTTTCCGAAACTTCGCATAAACACGGAAGGAAGTACCCTTAGGAAGTCCCCCACGGAGGGCAATCCCATCGCCGGCCTAGATCTGTAGCGTAGATAATTGGCCGAAACCACATTTCCATTTCCTAAAATGTCTTTTATCTTCAGAAAAAAACGCATATGATCTTTTTCTTATCTGCGTTTTTAGTCGAATTTATCTCGGTTAAGTATTTCTATTTCTAGACGGTAAATTTAACATATTTAATGATCTACAATTATAAGTTGTCGACTGTGTTCAATTTCAATGCTTTGGGCAATTGATATAGTGTTTCATACGCAGAAATCTATCATCAGCTAAATCACCTAATGGACAGTATTAGTATTTAGAAAAATATGTACTTAAGGCAACTTAGAGTAACTTCATACTTTGTGAGAATCAGCTCAGTAATTTCACACTACATGATAATTTAAACAGCTGCTACTCAATTAAATTTAATTGAACTTGGCTTTCACTCTGATCTTTAAGTAAAAAAAAATTGAATTTATTCATCTTTCTTTAGTTGTTTTCATTTTCTTCCATTGATGAATGTGGACATTTTTTAATATGTCTCGATTTTATTTGACTAATCCTTATAATTTCACGAGAACTGTTTTTACACATTAATTTATATATTTTAGATTCCATTAATAATTTCATTTAACAGGGCCATAATCAAAATAAACGTTTTTACTTATTTGTTCGTCGTAGAGTAACAACGGAACTGCACATTATCCTTATGACTTCTACTTACACAATTCAAATATGATTATGTAACTGCAATCAAATTTAAGCAATTAAATGCTCTTAAGACTCTGTTGGAGTATAATTATTATTATAACTATTTATAATGTTAATGCTTCATTTAAAGCGATAACACTCCGTTTTGAGTGAAAAAAGTACTTCAGATTTACTCTAAAAATGTAATTTATTTTTGTTAAAGATTCGTTAACTTGACAGTCCTTATTTTCTGTGGTTTGAAACATTAATTTATACCGCAATTAATTGAAATATTCTATTAAAAATTTTTCATATAAATATTTTAATTTATTTGATAGTATGAGTCATAAATTAAGCATAAAATCAAAACTAGATACCGAGTTATGTAGAAATTAAAACTGCTTTAAAATATTAAAAAAAATTGTATCAAGCAAATGCTAAAAAATCCATTTTATTCCTATGATGCAATCTGATAAAGGCCTCGTTAAATATTCTTAATTTGGTTTCTCAAAAAGAAATTAAATTAAAAGACTTTAGTCTTAATGATATATCACTAATTTTAATTAGCTTAAAATTGAAGTTATGAACTTATTAAGCCTTCTTTAAATTAGAACAACTTCAAAATAAATGCTTTTTCCCTTCTACTTCTGGGTGGTCTGTTATAGAGGAAAATGATGCACGTCAATATGCTTTCTCACAGGAAAACTCGTTTGTAAGCTTTCAGTAGAGGTTGCTTTCAGTTAACTGATATTAAAAGTTAAAAAAAAAAATAATCCTAATTCCTTCCTTTAACTAAAAATGTTTTCTTCATTTAAAAATTTATATTTTTCTGTTGCTTATTTTATAAAATATTTTGCATGAAATATTAATTATTTCAACACTTTTTTCATTTTTCTTTTGAAGAATAGATGGAGTTGACATTCATTTTGAAATTAGAAAAAAAATATTCATTAGAGAGTAAACAGTCCTCCATACCGAAGTTTAGTATACTGAATTATATTTCTATTTGGAGCATAAACATTGCATAGCAGTAAATTAGATAAACACTATAAGGTTGATAGAAAAATATAAGATTTTAAATATTTCGTTTTAAGGAACTTTCATATGTACTTATTGCAGAAGAATTTCTATTTCGCTAATAAATAGCACCTAAAAAATACACCCGTAAATTTTACTGTCTTTGATTCTTAGGAAATCTGAATTGCATTTCTAACAGCTTCCATTTTCAATTTCTGTGTTTAATGTAAAAATGTTTTTCTTTCTAATTTTTCAGTTCAAATGCATTGTGAAGCAACGTCCATGACAGCCATTGTTAAAGTGATCACACCTTTCCGTGGGAGACTTTATGCTCTTGGACACCCGTACGAATGCTATGCCGTGTCTGTCAGGGCAAATGGAGAAGTTGCTCTGACAATGCCTTTGCACGGAAGGACATGTGGAACTAAAAACCTGGTAAGTGGCGGACTTCTAAAATTTCATTTGCTTTTGCTTGCAATCGGCATATTTCAGGTAGAAAACAAAGATGTGAACAATAAAAATCTGGAACAATGTTTCTTAACCCTTTGAGGCGCAACCCTTTCCCAATGCTGAAAAATGCGCAGCCAACGGCTGCCCTTTTTTCAGCATTGGTCAATCTATCCAGCTGTTATCGCATTCTTCCATTTTTCAGCAGATGTCAGTGCTGTTAAAAATAACCGTGACAATTTTTTTACGGGAAATGACGTGCTAAAAAGTAAAGGATTATCGTGGAGCTATATCACCCGCAACTATTTTTATAGAAATAATATTTATTCTTCGTGACTGGCCACAGTAAAAACATCAGAGTTTGGTGTTCCTAGAGCGGAACACTGAGCGTTAAAGGGTTAAGCATTAAAATTACTGCTGCCGGATAGCCGGATAGCTGCCGGATAGCTGGATAGCTGCCGGCTGCCGGATAGCTGGCTGTGGCCACCTGGCTAAAGTACGCTGAGCGAGCAAAACAGATAAAAGATTTTACTGCATTTTTTAACATTTCTGGAAGCCAGTGAAAAGATTGGCATCCAATACACCAAATATTTCAAAGAGCATTTAAAATATTTCCTAGCTCAAATAATGCGTGACACGCATATCTCAGCATGCACGAATAAGCTGTCACTATAAAATTGCATAAATTACCCATTTTCTTACTTAAAAAGTTTTTTTTTCTTGGGTATGTGTATGTGTCTCTATGTATGATTGTGTAAACATGCTCCACGAGAAATTAGAATGTAAAAAAAAAGTAAAACGTGATACTCAATGTTCATGCTGTTGGAAAATGACAATATGCAATTTTAAATATAAATAGTTTGCATTTTTCAATTAAAAAAAATAAATTGATCATCGAGTAAAAAGCAAAAATCCACAAATATCACATCACCTTGTAAAATTGAAGTAATTTCGATATTTTCCTTAAGTTATGTTCTCTATTTCTTTGAAATGTTGAAATATATTAAGCATTTTTTGAAATGCTTGTTTTGATGCTTAAACTAAATTTAGTTTAAGAAAATGCGATAAAGATGTTAAGGAAGATGTTAAATCAACCTTACAGACTGGAAGATATACAGCTATAGTGATATATTTGGAAAGATTAAAAGATGCACTAAATTTACTAAGAAATTAATAATAATACAAATAGTGACATTCTGAAATTAGGTTTTTATTAAATATTGTTTGAACTGGATTGCAAATGAAGAAATTAGTTTTGTATGGAAGTAATTATAATAGAAAAAATCAGGAGTGACTCCACTCGACTTTCCGAACACTTACGATTAAGATCATTACCAAGAATTTAAATAAAATTTAATCGATGAATAATTCAAACATCTATACCAAATTGAAGCTCAATCGAATGTACTGTTTAAACGCTAGCGCACTTTCAAGAATTTCTCCCCATTGGCCATAATGTAAAAGAAATATTTATCGTAGCCCTGTAGAAAAACTATAAGTCCTACACACACCAAAATCAATATCGGTCTTATGATGGTGGTTTATAACATATATACCCAATTTGAGCACAATCGAATGCCCCGTTCAGGAGCTATCGTGTTCATTCACATACACACAAACAGACACACACACACACACACACACACACACACACACACACACACACACACACACACACACACACACACACACACACACACACACACACACACACACACACACACATGCATACATGCATGCATACATCTCGTAAAAATTGCATAAATCAATTCAGAAGACCTCAACAACCTTGTAAATACATCAAAATCTCGAATTCGAATTTTTTCATGATTACAATACTTTCCTTACATGGTACATGTTCGGAAAGTAAAAATAGTTTACTGCAATTAAACGTTGACTAATGTTTGTATACTTCTAACTTCATACACTAAAATTACTAAGAAATTAATAATAATACAAATAATGTCATTCTGAAATTAGGTTTTTATTAAATATTGTTTGAACTGGATTGCAAATGAAGAAATTAGTCTTGTATGGAAATACCAATAATAGAAAAAAATAGTTTACTGCAAATAAAATGTTGACTAATGTTTGTATACTTCTAACATATTGTGTACTGATGTATATGAATAACTCAAAAATGGTTCGAGAGAAACTTATAGAGTACTTTTAAAGTTCATTTACACGATATGCTAGATTTTTATCGTGTTTATTATTGCATGTGTCGCTTATTATGTACAGTTATATTCAAAAATAGTTTCAACTTTGTGGTGTATGAATGTGCTATGAAGTCTTTCAAGAGAACACTGCACTTATTATCATAATTCTACAAGTCAAGTCTACTGAAACAGCTCGCTCGTTAATTTTAATTTTAATATTAGGTTATTTTTCAACAATTGGCAGGAGTTAATCATTGAGCTTCAGGAACACTTTTTTGTAAATATACGCAATGAATAACGAAAGATAACTAAAATTTATTATTTTTTCAGATAGTTAAAAAAATGAATGCAGGAATATTAAAAGATATTTCATATTAAACCTTATAGGATAAGCCAAATATCCGATTTCAAAAAGAAAAAAAGAGCTTCAAATCCCAAACTATTCCTCTAATATAAAGATAAAAAAATAGGAATATTTCCTCTTTGAGACTTCCTTTTATCAGCAATAGAAACAAATATCTACCCGAAATGAAATTCCAGGCTTCCTTTACACCTCAAGTAAACATCCCTTGAGGCAATGTATATATAGATATATATTTGAATTACTTTATTCAAGTAACACTTCTAGAATGCTAAAAACACCCCCAATGTATTTCTTTTCAAATAGTTTTAGTGTATCAATAATAGCAAATATTGCTCGAAACATAAAAGAATTGATTTTATTGAAAAACAGACACTAAACTAGTTATTTCTTTCAGCTTTGCCAGTTTTAAATCCCCATCTAGAGGGCAAAATATTTCTTTTACTTTATGAGCAGAAATAATAAGAATGGTCGGGAGAAATATTTCTTTAGATGTCATTTTTCAAATAACCCTATTTCTTTATCGAATTCGATATTCATATTTCCCTTGTGAAATATACTTTTTTCTCTTTATGAATCCTTCCGAAATGTCATTGTTATTATTTTTGGCCTTTTTGCTTCGATAGAGGGTAGTTTTGCTCATATATATGCATGTATATTTAAAATATGCTCTGCTCTATCATTTTCTTCAATTTCTTCAACATTTATTTTTGAAAAAATAAGTTGTGAATTAGCGTTCTTTATTAATAACAAGCACACTGAGAATTGTTTTATACGAAATGTGTGAGACATTAGGTTTTGAGGGATTTCTATAGTTGCACATTGGTTATATGTATTTCATTTTACGGTATTTTCAATGTAAAAAAGCAAACATATATTCATTTTATTTACTAAATGTAGTTAAATTTTTAATTGCATTTTACGAATTTTAATTCATGTTAAGTTAATAGAACACAGCTTGTACAGGTTCAAACTTGTAAAAATAATTTAATTTGATTTATTTTCCAATTATTTGCATGAATGAAGCATTTGAACATTAGAGGACTGATGACAATACCGCTGATATCCCAGAGAGTAACACACCGATTTATGAATACGATTACTCTGTACAAAAGAAAACACGCAAATTTGCATTTAAAGATATTTTATGATTTAAAAAGAATAAATTGGGCCTATTTTAGATTTAACACATTTATACATAAGCTCTAACAACAAAATTTTCATGATGCTTCAATGTTGTAGAGTTGCTGGTAATTGAGAGAATTCAAGAATTAAAAATGTAAAATAGTAAAATTAGCGTATTCATCTATTTCTTGTCTAGAGCATTTAAAGCAAATTTAAAGCAAAAAACTGAAGATTAATCTATAACTTTTCTGATATTTTACCAGATGGTGATGAGTAGAACTTTAGTTATGAAACATAATAATTGAAATATAATCAGGTTGTAGATGCTATGTTATGGTATTGACAGTACATAACACTATGGGGATACTACGATTTGTATTTTTAACTGATTTGTGTTTGTTCGAGTTAACCTAGATAATAACATTATAAACTACGCATAAACTAAACACGAAAGACATTCAGATTTCATTTTAACTTCTGTTTGGTTTTGTTTGATTCTAGTTCCAAATACTATAACTAATCCATTGAAAATAATGAATAATTTTTAATTCTGAAGTGGTATTAAAAAGAACACTCTATGTTAATAAAGACGTTAAAATTTTACCCGTCTTTACCATCGAAACTTAAGGTCATCTGCTTACGCAAATACTCAAAACACTCCTCTCGTGACCTCTGCATGCTGAGTGCATAGTAAAAAGAAAATATCTTCTGCTAGTAGGAAAAGTTTATTATCCATGCAGAAAGATGTGAATGTGCAGAATTAGATAATTAATTTTTCAAACGCAGTATAACACTGCGATGAATAAGATGCAAAATGTATGATGTCTATCACTTTTTAATTAATTTTAATGAGATTTTATTCGAATGGAGTGCAGTAAAAAATAAATTTTAATACTTTACTTAATAAATGTGTCCATCGCGTATTCGAGTGGAAGATTTTTAAATATTACTTTACTAAATTCATGCATAATCAGTGTGAAATTTTATTTTACATTTTACATACATTTATTTATCTTCTTTTAGCAATGTTTTTTTGACATTTTATTTATTTAATATTTTTTATGTATGTTCATACTAAATATTTCTAAGGATTTGAGTATTCAGCCACCTAGCTACTAGATTTTATTAAGAGCACTATTTGCTTTGTAAATATCTACTAAATGTTTCTTATAGGTCCATATGAAAAACAATGTATTAAGTATTTTCTTCGTGTATCATTTACTTTCATACGCATACAGCCTGCCTAATCGTTTGTTTAAAGGTTTTTGCATGTGACATTTGAAGAAGATAATCCTTATATTTATTAGATTTGTCAAATATTATTTTTTAGGATGTTTTATACATTGTAAATCTATTTTAAAACGAGAATCACGAAGATCAATAAACTTTAGTCACTGGAAATAAATGCAAATTTCCATAGACGTGTTACAAGAAGTTTTATTTAAAATAGAAATTGGTTATAAAGCGCAGTCCGGATCAGTAATGAAATATTTCTCTCGGATAATCAACACAATTCTCTCAATTCAATAGTATTGCGAATCTTTCTGTGAAACGTTTACATGCAACAAATTCATGCGTTCATACATGACGTGGTAGAGAATGTAAACGACAATCTCACTGGTTCTTTAGTTGATGGCATTTTACCGGTCGAGATATTTTCCTTGGCAATATTTGGCAGGTTGCTAAGCTACATCATTCCGGCGGTAAAAATCTTTTTGCGCACACAGGAAAATTATCCTAAAACATATCTGGATGAGTTAGTTTATACTGTTTGGAGAAGGAATTCTCAGTTAACAATTTAGAGTAAAATTGCAGACAACAGAAGCATGGTAATAGTTTCCAATAATTAATTATTTATTTTCCATTATAACATATAACATAAAATCTCTTATTCTTGTTTGTATTTATTTCACCAATAACGTTATATATTCTGAAACATATCAAAGAAAATAAAGATATACTAATTCTGCCAAGAACGCTTTCAAAATAATAATGCTTATAGGGAATTTTAGGATTTGATGTCCTTAAATTTAAATAAATGGAATGCGAATGCTGTATTCTCTTTAGATCATTAATCTTTAAACTCATGAGTGGTTAATTTTGGTATGCATTCATTACACTTTCCAAACCAGAGGAATGAATTTGTATACAGATTAATGAAGCAATGCTCTTGGCGGAATAATTTGTAAGTGCAATTGTCCAGAAAATTTAAATAATTGCAGTTAAGCTGGAGAACTTATTTTTCCATTCTTTCTCAATTTAGTTGTAAAGCATTAGTTTTATTTTGTATAGTTTGTGCAAGTCTCTTCATTTTCTTTATATACGATTAGTTTTTAGAAAGTAAAGTTACAAAGCGTCTTGATAATATTCATAACGTTTCCATAGACGGAATGAGTATCCTTATAAATATCCACTGGGTGCTTTCATTTTCATGAATAAAAAGTATGACGAAGCAAAAAAAAAAAAAAAAAAAAAAAAAAAACGAATAACTAAAACTACCGAACTGAAACTGATAACTAACTGAACTAATAAAAAACAAAACTAAGCTAAAATTTAAACTGGTCTAAGCTACATAGATAGCTGCCTAAAACAATTCAATGATTGTAAAAAGTATTTAAACTGGCTTTGTTGGGCAATTAGTGTGTATAAAAGGAAATTCAAATTACATTGTATCAAAAAATATTGGTTTGATATCCCAACTTATGACGTCTGTTTGAAAGTGTTGATTCGCTTAGTTTTAAATGAATATTTTCTAAAAGTATGGCAGAGTATAAAAATGTAATATAAGAGGACATTACTTTATTTCTCATGAACAGGGACAAAATTGGCCTGATCAAATAATCGCCCATTTACCCAACCAAACTAGCCACTCACTTGTCTCCTTTGTGGAGTAACAGGGCCATTCAATTTTAAAACTAATTAAAAGTGCCAGGAAATTTTCAAAAATTAAGAAATATCTCTTTTTTACGCACTTCATAAATATGTAACTTGCTCTTACTACTTTTAGTTTTCAGGGAAAATATTTCAAAAGGAGAAGTCGAATTAAAAGAAGTCTGAATTTTACGAAATCACCTATAACTTCCTAAAAAAACCTCTTGTTTGAGATTAAGTATTGACAGATGGAACAAAATGAAGAAAAAGAAAATCCGATCTCATTTAAGAATCACCCGTTTTGAATCTTACAGTCGAAAATTGTTCAACAAACTGTATTGTTGTTATACATATAAAGCCTGGTAATGTGTGTTATTAATTTGGTAACTAATGACCCATTAATAGGTTTATTATCATTTACGAAATAAAATTTCTGAATTGGGGACAAATTAGCTAATGTAATACTCCCCAAAATTGAATCGTATATATTTAATGGCTTCTTGTTAGAAGTATATTAAGCAAAATTTTCAAACAATTGCCTCTCAATTTTCAAGCCCTGTTAAATACACAAATTAATGAATAAATCGTACAATCACAATAACAAAAACAATTCTTGATATTCTTCATACTATTGTTAAAATAAATATAACAATTAATTAGTATTAGTAAATAATATTCAATGAAAGTATTGCTAGAATCGCTAGTAATCGTGGTTATGCAATTTTTATGTTAACCTTTACACAAATATGTATCTTCGGAACCATTTTGAAAAAAAAAATCCACAAAATATAGATAAATAAAATATGATAATAATAATAATAGAGTAACAACTGTTTATTGAAAATTTTGAAAAATTCTATTTATAATTTATAATTAATTACTTTTTTCAAATAAATCAAATGCAGTTTACCGCTTCTTTCTTTTGCCATCATTTAGATGCATTTTTCACAGTTGAAATATTATATTCTCCGAGCAGTTAATATTTTCTTTCAAACAACCATTTATCAACACTTCTTCAAAGGGAAAAACGATCAAAATAGAAAATATTTTTCATCTAGTTAGCATGTCATCGGGGAAACCTTCTGTTTATTTAAAAATGGGAGACAACCAAGTTATACAAGTAAATGAAATACAAATATGAAAGCTTATTAAGTTTTCTTTTTCCTTTTATTGAGCATTGCTCTCATTCATCTTTTAACGTCATTTATCGTTTTCAGAATCATTCGTTAATGATTTCTCTGGGGGTTGATTTTTTTTTCTCGACAGTCATTTGTAAACGAATATATATAAATGATCTGTATGTTTAATTTGTCATCGGATTAATGTCATTTAGAGTCATTGAAACATAAATAAAATGCCATGCAGAGAGGAATATATTTCGCACACAGTTATTTAATTTTAATTGCGAAATGTGTACAGCTTGACTTGTGTGTTTTCTTATAAGTGTTTTCTTATGCAGTTTTAGAGCAGACAGTTCAATGAATTCAAAAAGTAAGTGATTATTGTACATGAAACTATTGCAGCTCGGTTATTTTAGAGTTATGACATGGCTACTTTAGGAATCAAGGAAATCGACACAACACTATTTTCAAGGACTTAAAGTATACTGTGATTAGACTTTTAAAAAGTTCAAATATATTACTTCATCAAGATTTTTATTAAAAAATACAAAATATCAAATGAATTTTACATAAAGCGTTTTAGCAAGAAACAAAACTCAGTTCGCTTAAAATCAAACATATTTTCTATGCTCATAATTTTGATATCTCGAATACTATTATTTTTTCAATAATAAGGCATTTAGTTATGATAATCATCATGGTCATTGATGTTGTACATGGTTGTGGATCTGGAGCATGGTTGTTTTTCATTTCTTTATTAATAATAGTAATTCCATAATCTCATTTCAACGGTATTAATACTCATATTTGAAAAATGTGTCACTGTTTGTTATTATAAAACAAGCCTTAGGCTCAATAGGGATAATTAGATAGTGATAGTATTTAGGGATTCAGAGTACGTATATTGAGTTGGTTTTTGAAAAAAAAAAATCTGGAAATTCTAGAAATGAATATTTACGGCACACATGCTGACTATTTGTAAACTCAACTGATACTGTAAAATTATCAATTGAATTTAAGTCGATGCCATTAAAATGATTAATCATGATCAGAATATGGTGTGGTTATAATTTAGAGCCGTAAGAAGAGGTCAAATCTAAATACATTAGAGGTTTTTAAATAAATGTCCATGAGGAATGAAGCATTATTATTCTGGGTGGTATTTTTTATGTCTCTGAATTCGCCTGTTGAATGAGGGAGAATCCAGAATACAGCCACTATGCAGTCGCAAAAATGGTGAAAGACAGATTGTAACAAACGCTACTTTGCTTACTCGTTTTTTGATAACTTTGAGTAAAGCTTGCATCCAACAGCGATTTGGGGCTGGTTCCGCTATCTGGAAGCCTCGCAAGCTGCCACTGAGGCACGAATTGAGGCAAATTACTATTTTAGTTCATCCGCACATTTAATGCGCTAATCTATCGCATTTACAGATTTATCATTCAATGTCATTCGGAGAACATGCATTTTCGTGATTAAGAACACGCATTTTAAAATGGAACTTAAAGTTTAAAAAAAATCCTCCTAGACGTCCGGACTTCTGAGTGGATAATGACTCACTCAAACATTGGGTCTCAGATGAAAAAATAGCGTTCCCGAATTTCTTGCACCTCTTCTGCGGGATGCGTCAGGCAGGAAAATGTCCGCTATTAGGAGGGCCGGTTGATAAAACAGTTGAAATTAATTAATCAGTCGTGAGTTGCCGGCGCGTGCAAGAATACTGAGTAGAGTGATGACGTTCTTGATTCACTAAAGTCCATCTAACGAACTACTAAACGTGTTTCCAGAGTGCCTGGGCTCTAGACCTTCAACTCCGCTCATATAAAATTATATTAGTTTGGCAATGTGTCATTAATAACTGAGCAGTAGAAATAGATATTACTAATAGACTAGAAAAATGAGGGGGGAGGTTATCTTGGTGTTAAAAAGTTATCACATCAGTTAAATCATGATATATCAGTTAAAGCATCATTCAATAAAATGTCTTAAAATATTTTTGCGATTTTCAAAGAAAATCATTTAATTTTTAAAGTTTATTTTTTTAAAACTTAACACATCACACACTAAAAGAGATCAGTAATTACAATTGTTTTCAATTGTGTGTAATTCCCAAGAAATTGTCTTAAATATTTTTGCGATTTTCAAAGAAAATTAATTGTTTCTAATTTTTTATAAAACCAAGATTGAAAAAAATACTTAAATGCACTGGGCGCTGGAATCAGAAAAGAGTAAACAAACCGATTCAGGCGAGCATAGTTAGTTCTGAGGAGATCCTCGTCCAATCAATGAGCTCGTTACATCAGAAAGTAAATAAAGTCCCTCTGAAGTACTGACCGCAGCCGAAGCTGCTGCACTTTTGTAAGTAATGTCCCTCTCAAGTACTGACCGCGGCCGAAGCTGCTGCACCTAAAGTCCATCTACACAAGTTCAAAGAGTTGAAGCAATTTGAACCGAATTCTACATAAAATATGAATTGTTGCAGTTGAAAAAGATAATTCATTACTTGGATGTTTATATCATCATGGCCACTGAAGCCACGCCTGAAATTACGAAGGTAAATTGTCTTACAAACTCCTGGAAGTTTTTTTCTCTGAGTAAGTGTTTGACAATAACTGTAGGACTATATATTTAAATTTGAGTAAATCTTGAAAATTTTGGTAATTCGTTTATTACGACTAGATGTTAATCTACGGGAATATGGGTGCATGCATTAGTATCATACTCTGTATATTTACATATATGTTCAGAATGCAGCATTGAAATAAAAATGCTTATTTCAAATGATATATTTCGCCATATATATTCTGCATTCATTCATAGTTTAAAATGATATTTTTGAATTTCCCGAGAGAAAATACTATATATGCATACGTAAAGTTTTTGCTAATATAAAGATTAATTTGTTTCTTTTTAATACATTATAAAAAGTACGCATTCATTATCAGTGCAATGAAAATATGGGCCGATCACGTCGGCAAAAACAGTCTTGTTGGTATTTGCATGTTGTCTTTGATACTACTGCCTAGAAGTAAATATATACACTGAATTTCTCACACTGTTTTGTAAAATTGCCTGCTAGCTTGTCTACTCGTTTTGTAAAGACAATGGGAATTCCATGCACCGGAACCTCAATCTATCACTAGTTGTATTTGCGTGCTGCTGCTAAGTTTCACAACATGAACTTGTTATCTATAATTTTATATTATAAACATTTAATATTCTAACGGCACACGTATACTTCATTCAGCATCATTCATTCTGACATTTCAACAAACAGGACGCTATTACGAACACGACTCATTTCAAAATGGAACTTAACGGTCAAAAATTTTTCCCTCCCAGACATTCGTGCTGCTGGGCGGATGATGGATTATTCAAATCTTGGGGCTCTTGAGAGAAAATTACGTTCCCGAATTTCTCGCACCTCCTCCGCGGGATAAGTCAGGCAGGATAAATTTGGTTATTAGGAAGGCCGGCTGATAAAACGATTGCAATTAATGAATCTGTCACGATGTGCTGGCGTTCGCACAAAATGCCAAGCGTAAGTATGACGTTTTCGGTGCACTAAAGTCCATCTACACAAGTTCAAAGAGTTGTGGCAATTTAAAGCTGGATTCCGGCGAACTATTAATTTTTGGAGTTGAAAGCCAAGTACGAGAAAGGGTAAATTCATTACCAGGATGTTTATTGTACCATGGCCGCTTAGTCCCCGCATTGAATTATGAAGATGAATCGGCTAACAAAGTGCTGGATATTATTTGCTCTGAGCAGTATTTGACTTTAATGATATTGGAATTTTAGCGAATCTCGAAAATCTAGCCATCGCGCTATTTCAGCTGAATATTAAATAGAAGGAATTATGAAAGTGCATCGTAGTATGTGATCTGGCAGATCTAGTAATGTATAAATGAATGGGTATGAATGAATAAAAAATTGTTACCTGGAAACTGAAATGCATATTAATAATAGCAAAAATTTGACGAAAACATGACTATTTCAATATTTATATGTTGCAAGTTAGATCCGGTCATTGTATATAATCAAAATGGCGTAGGTCGCTGAGAGACATAACCTTATCTCCTACTAGTGCCGTATTTTTAATGAGACCACTTACAACAGCGGCTGGATCTACTAGTGTTTTAATTTAAATTCTCATAAAATCAGTTGAAGAGGATTTTAGAAGGCCAAAGGTGGTGACTTATTTTATCCTATTTTTTAGTAGTTTGTAACTGAAGAAAGACAAGGCAATCAGTATAGTTAATGAAATTAAACATACACATGAAGCAATCGTGTTGGCATTTTTTATTTTTTCGAATTTTGATTCATTATTATAAGCATTATTATTTTGTTTTCCATAAAGATATGCATTTAAATATAATTGTTTTAGCCCAAAATTTAGATTTAATGGTGCATAAAAGTTTGCAATAATTACAACTGCAAATTTCAAACGAATTTTACACTAATTATTAAGGCAAAAATTGCTTTTATAAAATGTATATTTTTTTATTTTTATATATTTAATATGTTCTTTACATTTTTATCAGATAAACTACCAATTGATTTTGACTTTCAACTAAGTATAACATTCAACTAAGTATTTACGGAAATTTGCTGCGTAGAAATGCTTTGATCGAATCACCAGTAATCCTTTATAAAGCAATTTTTAAATCATTCTTGTATAATACTCCTATATTAACTATCGCTTCAAATAATTATCAGTTTTCCTTTACAAAGTCTGTTCTCAGGCAGTTAAGGAAGAGGAAAGAAAAAATAAAACTGAAATGTGAATAAACGTCGGAAACTAAAATGATGAACGATATCGTTTCATTATCAAATTCTCCTTCACCTCGTACAAAAGGTTCTTAATTACGCCCATATCCCCTTTGCTATCCATCTCCGAGTCAATGATAGTCTGAAGCTTTTGTGGGCCGTTTCTTTTTAATTAAACGCGTAAGCAATCAATACAAGGCATCTGACAGTGGGCCCCGTACAAATTCGCCGACGTAGATTGCTATCTTGGGGCTTTTGTGGTGTTTTGATTCATGAATGAAATCGTGGAATATTAATTAGGGGAGTTTTGCATTGTTGTTATGGTTATAGAGCATCGACGAGCAGAGTGCGGTGAGAGTTATGAATATAATTCATTAGTTCTTGACTAAAATATAACGTGCGGTATAAAAAATTAATTAACTATTGTTCGAAGGTATTTTTTGTTTAGAGTAGAAATTGATAATAAATCTAGCAAACTTCAGTTTTGTTGATCCAGAGAGAAAAATGATTTATGTAACATTTTCAGTCATCAGCGTTAGAAGTAAATAATGCAAGTTTTTCAAAAGAATCAGGAAGTCAACAAATTTGTACAGCAATATCTTATGCTGAAGAATTATGAAGGTTTTAATTGTCTGTAAAGGTGACTTCATGTTAAATTGTTCATTCAGTATTTTTATAAAGGCAAGAAAATTAGTCAATGTAGTAAAAATGGTGTTCATTTAATTTAAAACATTTCTGTGCATGTTCTAAATTCTATCTTAGCATTAATAATGTGCAACCCTTCTTACTCTAAAGAATTACCTTTAATAACTTTAGTAACAATTATTACAAAAATAAGCTGTTTAAAACTATGCTTAAAATTTAATACTTTTTAAAATATATATTTTCTCAAAATTTTGTTGTTTGCATGGCGTACTTGGCCGTATTTGAATTTTAAATTTTTATTATAAACCATTATTTTGTATTTCTTCAACTGTTTTCTTCAGCCTCAATTATCTCTAATACTTTGGACTTAATTTTTTCTTTATATAAAGTGCAATGAAACGCATTCAAATTTTCTTGAACTATAGCTTAAAGTTTTATCTTCTCTTTTAACTTAAGTTGGTCTATTCTCTGAGCTTCGTAACTCAAAAAATGTTCGTTTTTCTTCATGTTAATTCCTAGCTAAAGGACCTTTCCATCCTGAAAAAGTTAAATAAAATATATGTAAAAAGAATTCAGTAAAGTATTTAAAATTGTTTTTAAATAAATATAACACATGGGAAAATAAATCAAAAATTTTTAGTAGTAACCGGAGTAAACGAAAAGGTAAATCATTACTTAAATAAAAGGCACTAAAGTTTTTTTTTTTTTTTTTATCGATTTAAACCTATAAGTTTCAAAATTCTCTTCTCTTCCATTTAATTACGTTTATTTATTATTATGTTTTTAATTACCATTATGTTTAAATATTAGACATCAATAAGAGTGTTATTTTTCTAAAACAGGAAACATATTAGACTCTCTTGGGACTATCAATTACGATTTCACCAACTTTGGTTAAATCGTTACTTTTACTATGATTTATTTCACGAGTCTTAAAGAAACCTAAAAAAACACATTATTTTTACCCGTATTTGCTGAATGCGCTGCAACTTCAGTTAACTTTAAAGCATCGCTTTTCTTTCCATGAATATCTCCGAAAAATATTGATACGGACTGCATTGTTACAATTTCCCCAATAAGCCAAGATTTTTTTTTTCCCTTTGCAGTACTGCTTTATGTAAGAAAATCACGGTGTGTAGGGTGTGTTATGTATCTTAGAAAGTATATATGGTAGCTGAAATTCAAACCTTCGTAACAAACTTGGGGTCAATTAAATGGCTTGCAACCATTGTAAAGTGTCAGTGAAGTTTTAGATAAATTTCTGCTGCTTCATGTGCTCCTATTCCTTCAAAATTACATTTACTTATAACAGATAGCTTGTATTTAGTATCTAATTTAAATGCTGCCTTATTAAGGTCTTAGATATTTCTTCCTGAGATTACCTGACTAAAATCCTGTACTTTTTGTAAGTTTTTTACAATTACAAAAGATTAACATTGCAAAAGGACAACAATTTTGCATTTCTATGTTGTTTATACAAATTCATGGCGTTTGCACACTCACCCATTAGCGTAAATCTATGGTTTAATTGACAATTAAAAGCCAATAGTATGGTGCATTCGTCAATATTCTATTTACCCACGGACCATCCAGAGTTACAAAGAAAACAAACAGGAGAGTTCTTAAGTCGAATTTTAAAAAATGCATTCACAGATGCAGGAAGCGATACAGCGCTATGGCATATTTAGTGTTAACCTGAGAGCAGCACGAGGATGCCCTGTAAATTTACAATACCTGCTTTTCTATTTAATTCACTGCCATCTTAATGTGTTTCTTCTTACAAATTTTGTTTAAAAAATTGTATATCAACAAATGCTTTAAAAAAGTAAATTTCTGTTGAAATTAAATAATTTCCCGCCGCTCTGCTTTGTTGGATTCCAGGCTCGAGTTGGAGCTAGACAGTAGAAAATTTCGGACACATTAAAACGCTCTAAACCGCACAGGTGAGCAGTGACTGAAGGATAATTTTTGCCATCTTTGCGAATCAAACGATTTTTTCCACGAAACATTACTTGAGTATTCCACAAATAACGTTTTACGTAAGTATTTACCAGGGTAGTAGTTTTTGCGTATCTAAATTTTATTTCTGTATTTCAGGGGAATGGGACTTTTGTGAATAGCGTCGTTGTTCAACACCATCCATTCGTTCTGCGGAGTACAGACAGACGGATAGACGTTGCATGCGATTACGAGGAAGTACAGAGGAAGTTAAGAGGTGGAAAGCAAGTTTTGGAAGGGTATGTTTGATGTGATTTATTTATTTACTTTTTTATGATTTTTGCAATTAAGTTTTAACAATATTTAAAAAATAAAAGTATTGCAGCATTTTAAAAGTAAAAATGCCGCTTCAAAAATGTGTTATGCAGTTATGTGTTAAATGCTAGAGTGCCCCGTAATAGCCCAGTTGGCTTAAGCTCAGTTTCCGCGAGAACAATGAAAGTGAAGCGGTACCAGACTTGGCCATCGTTTGGGAGAGTGGCAACCTCTCTCGCCTGTACTACTCTGAGACTATGTACGCTAAAGGGGATGCACGTAAACTCTGTTGCGTATTCAGTGTTCTCCATGTTACCTCTAGGGACGACAATCCAGATTTTGGTCTATGAAATGGAATTAGTTCAAAACTAGGATACCCGGAGCTAAACCGGTCTTCCTTCCACTACGGCTTACTAAAATTTAAGCCAATCCATATTGTCCATCACCATCCGACATGAAAGATCTGCTGACGCTTTGGGGTAAGCCAGAGAGCATTACCACTATCATCAGCAATAGCATATCTTAGTGTATTATTTCAATCTTTGTGTATGTGACCATATAGCAGCAAAATAATTTTCATAAAGCTGTATCGAAAGGTTTTTCATGCTTCAGTGACTTTAAAGATATAATTGTAATAAAGATCTTATTTTAATCCTCTCGAAGAGAACCGGTAAATTTACTTAACAGCTATGATCTGTTGACTACAGGCATCAACAATCACTAGTTAATTTTCTGTTTTTTTTTTTATTGTTCGGCGATAAATAAGTCATTTTAGAATACACACAGATTCAAAATTATTCTTGGCTTATAAACTTTGATTTACATTTTTAAAGAAAGATTGGACTTGAGTCTTTTGATGTACCTGTGCTCGTGAAAGTGTTATAGAACAGGTTGTGCAACTATTAGCTGTTCCCATGTAAAATATTATGTTAGTTACATTTAGTAACTTTATACTATTCCAAGCTGTTGGAAAATACATGTTCATCTAAAATTCATTTATAAAGCTCTTTATATTTCTCATGAATAAAATTAGGAATGTTCAGCTTTCATTATATATTTACCTTGGATTTCTTTTTCTACTGGAGTAGGAGACAATTTTCATGAAATAAGTACTTGAATTACTTTTTAAGAATATATATAACAATATTGATTTCCGCTAATAATTCTAACTTTTTTATAAATTCAATGCTATTTTGAAATGATAAATAAAAACAAAGGAATAAAGGGTTTTCCATAATGATTGGAGAAAATTAGAGGGGAGGCAGGTCACATGAAAAGGATTCGGAATCACGTAGTCAACGCGTGGTCAAAAACTTCGTTTTCATTTACCTATTAATAATTACTTTGAGAAATGTTCTTCGTCTAAGTTCCTAACTGAGTTCCATTTCCCATTGTATCGAACTATATATTTCAACGGGCTTCTGAAAAAGTGTGTTCAACCATTATGGGCCACCCTGCATTGTGAAGCAAATTTAAATAATTTCAAAATAGATCTCGAACATTTGTATTGCACACGTATTCTTAAGCTGAAACTATTAAAATTAAAAAAAATATTTTTAAACTGTTTATAGCATCTAGCGTATTTGAATATTTGATATTCCCTACAATTTGTGAAGCCACGGAATTCTTACATACTCCTATACATGTTATTGATATCCTTGGAAGGGTAATAACTTGTATTATATTTGAATTATTTACTTCAAAATTTTCGAATCTATTACCTATATCAGAAAACTTAATTTGTTTGCAATATATTTCAACAACCGCATATCTTTGCATGCTTCAATAATATGATTCTGTGGATATACATCAGGTAAATACAATTCCATGTATGGCGAAATCGAATTTAATAGTGCATATACTTGTGTCCCACTTTAAATGCATATCCTGTCAATACACTAAATGTAGTACAATTGAGAATTTAATGAACCTCTCCTAAGATTTGTGTTGTAGACAATTATGTAAGAAAATTATTTTCAAATATCATTAAGTACGATTTATATAAGAGCATTGGTATGAAAGTATTGTATTATTTACCTTTCGTTGCAGAAAACACTGGCAATATATAAGCAGAAATAATTGGGTAGGATTAGATGTTAGAACTTTATAGTATTAATTAAATGAGGGTATTTCGAATTACGAATTCTGTGTACTTGATATTGCGAATGTAATTATATGATTAGAAACTGGAGTCTGGTTTTCAGACGCATATTCACAGTGAATACTGATACGGCATTTTGATAATAGTTATTTACCGCCTGATTTGCATTTCAAAACTATTTGATTTGAATGATTTATAGTTAATAATTTAGTCGTCTTCTTTTCAAATGTGCGTATTAATGATTACACTAATTTTCATACTTATTTATCTACACATAAACCGAGAGATCGATATAATAATAATGGTAAATTTTTATTATTATTGATTATTTTAAATCCTCATTAAGTTTTAATATTTTTTATATATCCTCGTGTATGGTAAACCAGCTGCATGAATATTTAATGAGAATCTTCCTAGCTATATGAATAAAATATATGCGTCAGAGGTCTTTTTCAGATTTATCGGAGCTTCACGAAACTTTTACGGATTTCGGCATTGCAAATGCACTAATTAACGATCTAATAAGTAGATCATTAGTTAGTGATATGATAACTAAGGAATAAAAAATAGTTAAAAGAAAAAGGAGGAAAATTTTAAAATATCACGTGTAAAGACTGTCAGTGAACTACAGAAGGATTTTATAGTAATTTTAATCTTTCTAGAAGTCTAATTCTAGAGCTTCTTATAACAATCAACTTAAGTTCCTGATTACATAAATGATAAACACATAGTAAGATTGCTAGACTGCTCCTGAGAATTGGATTACAATGTGTCCCAACGAAATAAAGCCATCGTAATTTTGAGCCGTACCTGGACACGAAACTCCTCAATAAGAACAAAACAAATATATTAAAACTCTTTGAATGCCGCACTATGATACAGGAAAAAAAGTATAATTAGCTCATCAAAATTACATTAGAATACACCCATAATGACTACAAAAAAATGCCGAAAAAAAAACCCTTCTTGATTTCTTGGGTGTTTAATTTTTGGAACATTGGCATGTAATGCTATCTTTCCTCCTCTTTATTTGCTTCATGTAAACAACAATGAGCAGTAAGTTAAATCAAAAATTTTATGCAGTAATAAAGGTTTACTTGATAAGTTGGTGTCGAATGAGTAAAATTTAAGCAAAATAAAAAAAACTGCAATTTTAAAATTAGTATAATATTTTATAAGAAATGCAATGCAAAAAAGTATAAAAGAACAATAAAAACAATTTTATGCTTGCATACTTTTGACTTATAATTCATATAATATAAATAAATGCAATTCCAAAAATGTAAGATACCTTATGAAGAAAGAATAAAATATTTTATTCTGTAGAGGGTGCTTAGGATTTCAACCAGTAATACAAAAATTTTAAAATGTACTGAAACACTAATTTCTTTTTATCATTTTATAGCAGTATTTCTCGTTGTCTATGATATGGTGGGTAAGTGTACATGGAGCCTTTTGTTGTATTCAAAACACATGCTTATAGTATTTTTTTTCATACTACAAAATGCCCTTACCATGAAACTGTGAAGTGTGCATATGAGTTTTTGGAAGACTTTTACTGACGGGCAGCGGGGGCAGGTACAACGTTGACTTTAGGCTTCGTCTAAAAAAATATAAATTAATTTCTCTTCTAAAATTATATTGCCCACAGATGTCTATAGGTGCTATCATTTATCTCTTTTTCATCAGTATTGCACCAGTTTTCATCAAGGGGCATTTGACAAATATCTGAGATTGAATTATTTCTATCATCCGATAAAGAATATTAAAAAAATTAGCATTGTCTATAGTTATAAATTTCTTAGATTACACCATCTACATTATTGCTTTATATTTATACAAGTTTTTACTGGATTTTTCTCCAAAATTGCAGCGTGTAGAAAGAAAATCAAAGATGTAACTTGATGTCACTACCTCCCCGTACTCTCTCCGTAAAAAGGACTTAGAATAAAAAAATAAACCTTTTTGAAGCATTCACGTCCATTGCTAACAGAAGAAACAAACAGCTATCTGAGCTCAAAACAGAGGAATGCAGCAAGGGAAAAACACTAGCGAACCAGCTAAAGGGGTGATAGATTAGACAACTTCCCCTAATGCCTCCCCCTCTTCCAGTCCTTCAAAAATAAGTGACATACTGTTAATGCCTTTGGAAGACTTAAGTTTAGCAGATATAAGCACTGAATGTATTAAAATCTAATAAAGCAACACAAGCAACCCATACATGTGATATCCCTGATTTCGTATATCGATCATTACAGGCTAATGTTCCTTTTTTGGAACATTGCATTTTTATGCAAGATTGAGAAAAGATGCTATTTCCTTGCTATTTTCTTTTATTATCTCTTTGAATTTATCCTTTGGCAATACAATAGAGGAATTTTTAGGGGAATTTGAATTTGGGGGAATTTTATAGAATTTTTTTCTTGCATACTGTGAAAATTGTAAAAAAAGTCGATTTTTAGAAATTTTTCTGCGCAGAAATTGTTACGTTTGAAAAGTAAATAATATATCAAAAAATTAACTATACTTTAAGTAATAAGCAGTATTTTTTCAAACTGATAGATACAACAGTTTGGTTTAAAAAAATACTAAGAATGATGTTCCAAAAAAGGAACACTGGCATGTAAAAGGTTAAGAATGCCTATTTTCATGTTTACCAGGAATAACTTATCCTCTGCCTTATTAGGGTTGGCATAAAAAGTATATGAATAAAACCTGAGAGGAAAAAGTGTCCTACCGAAATAGGTCGACTATGTTTAATAACCAATACATGTTACCTCCTTATGACTTGGAATACATGACGCAGCATATCATTTGCCAATCTCTGGAGGGCAGCAATATCAATATTATCTCTGGCTTCAATGAAGGCGGCCTTCAATTCTGCTACACACTGAAATTGTCTACCATTGGCTAATACAGCTCTACTAAGGATATCCAACGCATTTTTGGAGAGATTCAGATGAGGAGAAAGAGTGGGGCAGCCCATGACATGCAACTAATTATCCAAAATCTATCCCAGGACGGTTTTGGTACGTGAATTTGGGCGTTGTCCTGCTGGTAAATCCAACTTGAGTTACCAATTCTCTCTGCAAATGGCAGTAAATCAGTTTCCTGAATTTATTGGCAATTTGTAGCCTTCATACGACCTGAGGAAAAATCCAGGTTTAGCACCATAGCCGAAGTATCCCCACACCGTTAGCGAGCTTCCCCTTTGTTTTTAGAATATTTCCTCTTCTTTCTCATGTCATGCCAATCAAACGTAACGCCGTCTGGGCCATCTTAATTAATTTTTTTCTCATTTGAGAATATAATGAGACGCTACTGTCCCTTCTACCTTTGATGATATTTCGTCCGATCTACTATATTTTGTTTGTGGAAAGCTTTCAACATGAGCCGCTGTTCCCTTTTCTTATATCTCAAGTAAATTGTACGCTTTACAGTCTGTGACAGGGTTGATTTTGTCACAGGAGTATTATCTTCTTTGGCAAATTATTTGAGGGATATACCACCTCGTGAACAATAACAGCTCTTTCCTGCATGATTGCCTCCTATTTTTATAACCGCACGCATTTTTCTGAGTCAGAAAATTGGCTATTGCGGTTTTATATCTTTTTTTCCCCTTCGATATTTGACTATTTAACAAGACTTGACGACAACATCCCGTTAAGTAGACACCCTGGCACTAGGACTCAATGCACATATCTACAACGAAGGATAAAGAGAAACCTTTGCCTGAGAACTTTCTGGCAACAGTGTGTGGCACCCACACCGCGAATGGAGCAGAATAAGTCAACTGTAATTAAACTATTACCTGCGACGAATGTAATAAACCTCTCTTGTGAGATGCATCCCATAAGGGCTACACTTCTGTGAAACATAAAAAAAAGTCTGCAAAGCTTTCTTTTTGTGTTTTCTTTTTTCTTGTACTCTTGCTACAAAGGTAGCACAAATGATGGTATACTAGATACAAGTACATTGACAGAAAACTGCGCTATTCACTTCACATGTACGTATTTGTACAACTTGTCTTTCTTCATGATCTGAAAAAATCATAAGAGTATTAGAAATAAAGTTAGGTATTTCAAAATGTTTTAAAGTTTTGTGCATATGAAATAAGCTACCGATTACTGTACCTATTAGACCTTTTTAATTGAAATTATTCAAATACTTTCCCTGGATGAATTCAGTATATCATTAAACTGAAGTATTTCACTCTCAAACTAACAAATACTAAAAGACTTAAAGAAATGAATTTTAGTAACAGTGCTAAGTTTACAAAACTTGACTAAAGCTAGTTGCATGTATCATAGTTTCATTGATTTTATTATGTAAAGGGATAATTACACGTTGAGTAAATAAAGCAAACTTTAATTTTTATAATATCTTGATAGGAAACATTTGCAATCGTAGCATGGAATTGGAAATATTCAACAAATACGTCTATTCCATTTTATATTGCAGAACATCTGCATCTGAGGAAAAAGAAAAGACAAAATTAATTATGCGATTGATCTTTTAGATTTTAATAGAAGAGTATTGGAAATAAAGTTAGGTATTTCAAAATGTTTTAAAGTTTTGTGCATATGAAATAAGCTACCGATTACTGTACCTATTAGACCTTTTTAATTGAAATTATTCAAATACTTTCCCTGGATGAATTCAGTATATCATTAAACTGAAGTATTTCACTCTCATACTAACAAATACTTTCAGTTATCAGACAAAGCTTTTACCTTGTGTCACCTGTATCGGGAAACATTCATCGGAATTTTTGCAACATCGTTAGTATTCCATTAGAGAAAATGTTCTTTTTCAAAATCTTTTAGATACATTCGATTTAAAATAGTAATCGAAAAAACATCTCAACATCATTTATGTTCCAAATGCATTTTCAAACATGCATCGCATTACTTACAAATAAAATGCATAAATCTTCTTTTAAAGTTCCATTATATGCTCTTTTATTATTTATGTATGCCTGTATGTAATTTAGTGAGTAGGTGTGCAATGCATGTCATTAAAAATTCAATGCTTTTACAGTTTTGCAATTTTTTGTAACTAAAAACGTTAAATTAAAAATGAATAAATAAATAAATAAACATTTTTATGAATATTTAAACGACGCAGTATATTATAACAAAAATAACTGATATATTCTGCATGTAGATGCACATGTATTGCAAGTAAATAAAATGTAAGTACCATTAAGTATAAAGTTGTATTCAAATGTATGATCACAACGGCGCTTAAAGTTTAAAAGGTAACTAAAATATTATATGACGACATTATTGAACATCAATATAATTTTCAGAACATATATTTCTAAATGAATCATTAAAATTACTACATAGAATAAAACAGTATAGTGAATTTTCTTTATATATTGATATTACCATCCTTACTTGATACAATAAAGTGACAATGTACTACTTGCATTTTTATTGTAAATCGTATGGTTCAGCAAATTTTCAAGAGTGTCATTTATTGTCTATGTACCAGAAAATAAAGGTATTTTTTTACTAGTGAATGTTATGAGAAAAATCATCAATTAATAACAAATCTTGATTTACAGTTATAGGAAATCCATGATAATGTTCATGGGTTTTCCTATAAAATTCATGATAATATTCTGTTTGGAAAAACAAACAATTTCTGAAACTAATTGAATAATTAGGTTATTTTACTGTTCTCCGTTTAAAATGTCATGCACAAGTAGAATATTGATTTTTTATTTTATTTTGATGCGTGCATAATGCTTTTTAAATAGTATATCCGTATACATCTTTTTTTAAAATTTGTTATTTTATTGTTGTTCTCCGGTTATAGTATCATACACAGGTAGAATATTGAATTTTTTATTATTTTGATACATATATGATACTTTTTAAATATATCTGTACAGTTTTACATCATCTTTTTAACTTCAATTGCGGAAGTAATAGAAAGGAATTGTTCTTAAAGAAAAGTAAACTGCTCCTACAACTGGAAATACATGCTATTTTTTTTTTCTTAACACGCAAGAGAATTTCGAAATTCGTTACCGATCAGTACACAAATTTAAGAAAAAAAGTAACAAGCAAACAAAAAAAAACTGAAACCCAATATAATCGTTCTTTACATTACTTCGGGTAGGCCGGCAATTTCCCCTGCACGCTTGGTCGCGCTTCCATAACACTGACCAGGCTTGAAACAGGCCTACGGGTGTTCTAAATATCTTCCTTTCATTTTTTTCTTTATATTTGGCATCACCTCTCTTGTTCTTTGGATGATAGCACCTGCAACAAGCTGCAATTTTCTGGGACCTGATTCATATCATCTTTTATCGAAATTTCGAGACACCCGCGGGTATTTGTGATTGAAATTTCATTTCACCGACAACAATTACAGGGAATATGTGATCGGAAAAATGGTCGCTGTCAAACTGTGAGGACCTCCTTGATGGATCACGCTTAAGAATTCTATTTCCCCTTTAGTATTATTGGAACTTCAGATAAAAAGTACTTTAAAATGTATCGTTCATTATGATAGTGACACATACATTTATGTCAAACAAATTGAAGGTCTCATTTACATGAAATGATACATATTTGATTACAAGTAATGATGGGCTATTCTAAAAGTAAGGTAGTACAATTATTATAAATATTTCTGTTTTAAACGTTGATTTTTTTTTCTATATATCTAATACAATTGATAAAAATTGAAAAGTGAAAAAAAAATGCTTAGTGAAACTTGGACAGATATATATTTTTTCTTAAATAGGCCAGAAAGTTCTAATTTTCGATCTTTCACAAAAAAGAATCGTTAGGACAAAAAATTATTTCGGAAACAGATAATACAAAATGCTTAATCAATTTTTAATGCATTGTTCTAATGAAAATGTACATTGTTCTAATGAAACATAACATTTAGTTTAATAATTTTAAATATTGCAGAACGATTTTATCACCATAAAGTATTACTGACAATTTTATGTTTTTCATTGTGTAAAGGCCGCTGTAAAAAGTTTCATACGAATTATGGAAAAACTTTTTGCTTCTACATGTTTTATGTTCTATGAATTCAATTTGTGTGGTATTTTAGAATAAAACTTCAGTAACATCAGACAGTGAGGCTTAATGAGAGTGATACTTAAATTCAGATTTAAAAATAAAAGAAAAAATTATCTTCTATTATATACAGATTATTAAATTACAAACAAATTTAAAATTAGAAAAAAATAAATGAAAGTACTACCGTATTACATTTATTTTACTATGTATGAAATAGATAAAAGAACCACTTTTCACGTATTAAAAAATCGGAAAGTTTCTATCAACAAAACGATCTGTGAAATCTATAATATATCTTAAAAGTAATTTATTAAAAAGTTTAAAGTATTTTTTCAAATGAAGTGTAAGCAATATTTACAGTGGTTTATTTATTAAAATAATTTGAATAGTTTCCTAGTTTTGATAGAGAAAATGATAAATAACTTTCGTATACATATGGTATACAAATTACGAAAATTTTAAACAATTAATTTTTTAATCATAAAACCTTTATATAACAATATTAGAAAGTCTTTCTATATGAGTTATATGTAATTAAATCACAGTAATGAATTTAATCTAGAGGAAGAAAACTAAACAAGAAATAAATGAAAGTAATTTAATCCATACTTAATTTTATTTGAAAGGTGACACTAGAATATTCTTACATCAAAAGATTTTCCTTTTTTCTTCTTGTTTTGTTCTTCTCACAAACACTGGAACAGCTCTTGTGCTTTATAGCCGATAAAAGTTTTGCAAGCCTTGATTGTCCAAGCCATTCTTTTTTTACCATTTTTGCAACTGCTCTCACAGCTCTTTTGATATGTTCATTATCTTCGGAGTCAGAGTTATCAGATATAAAGCGGCACAGACTTTCATCAATGCACTCGTCAGATTCAAATTTTCTTGCGTATTTCACGATGCTGTCAAGTAGATTGTCTATATTCTCTGCATCAGCTAGACTTCTGCCCATCTTGCTGCCTGCAAAAGTTGAAAGAACGGACGGTACACTTGTTGTACCACTCATAACGTAATTCATTATTAGAGGGATAAATGACGCCAACATGATAGACACAGGGATGAGTGCAATTGCAATGAGTGATTTTGGGTCTGAAAAGATCTTGTTGAAGTAACCTGGCAGGGAGTCCGGAGCGCCGTTTTCAACTTCTTTCATGCCATTCATCATAGACATCATTTGCATCATCTGATCAGGAGTCATGATAGGTAATGAAGCTTTCTTGCCGACACTTCCTTTACCATAATAAGGGTAGCCTTTGTACACAGCGGGATAATACGAAGGATAAACTCCGTCATAGACCTTCAGGTTTTCATAAGTCTTATCATCTTGTCTTGGTCTTGGAGGCTTGGATCCGGCATCAGAATACAAGGGTGGTTCGGACTGGTCTTCAGGCAGGTAACTTCCATATTCACTGAATACATTATCAAAATTCCTGGGTTGCCTCTCCGGTTTATTATTCGCAGTATCTTCGCCTGAAGAAGAATTCAACAGTGATATCAAAACAACCAAAATAACTGTGAACATTTTCATTTTCAGAAAGGTTTTAAGACTTCGAAACCGCTCTTCTGCTATTCTCGATTGGTAGTGATGTTTCGACTAGGATTTCTTCCTTATATATGTACCCATTACGCTTTAGTTAAACTTAGTTATTTGCACCTGCATCATGATCTAAATAGCGATACCCTAAACAGCATACTTTAGACATTTCATCTTCAAAAATTTTGGGCGTAGTCAGTTAATGAACGCGTCGTTGGTTCTGTAAGTATTTTTGGAATGAGTGCACGGCGTTTTACTTTCACTTCATAACTTATACTTTCATCTCTGAACACCGAAAACACATCGCTTACTCCGTGTGAAAAATCTCCTTTTCTTCTTTCAAGACTAAAGCAGGACTTTATTCTCAAATTCAGAAGAATAAAATTTATAAAAATGATTCTTTTTGTTATTTACATGGAATATTTATTTTAAATACCTTAGAAAAAATTTAATGATGCTCTGCAGTCTCTTTGCAGCTGAAATTGATCAGAAATTGAAAATATTATAATTGTTGCCGATAAATTATAAGAAATTAGCTTAATATTACAAACCTTACATATTGTTGGTACATTATAGTATTTTTTTACAAATGGATTTTGTAAAAAGGAATTTTAAAATTTTCACATTGCATTTGCAAAGCGAATACTTTATTAGCTTCCTAGATACCAAAAATAATAAAGTTTTTTTTTTTTTTATCATCAAATTGACTTTCTCTCAGGATGTTCAAATTTCATCAAAATAGTGACAATACTATGTAGAAATACTAGCAGTGATAT
The DNA here is from genome assembly GCA_038373885.1 of Cheiracanthium punctorium. Taxonomy (NCBI): domain Eukaryota; kingdom Metazoa; phylum Arthropoda; class Arachnida; order Araneae; family Cheiracanthiidae; genus Cheiracanthium; species Cheiracanthium punctorium. The sequence goes on along the minus strand of JAWZYV010014207.1, from coordinate 429,132 downwards.
TTATGACTTCATCTAACTAGTTTTGCGATGTTTTTAAGGTAGTCGAAGTATTAATAAAAATAAGCCTTTATTTGTTTTCTTTTATTCTTGATCTATAGGAAATCAAAAAGGTATTAAGGAAATATACCACATCCAAATGTTTACTTTTCGAACATGTACCCTATAAGGAAGGTATTGTAAACATTAAAAAATTCGACAGAAAGATTTTGATTGTATTTACACGTTTTCAGGTCTTCCGAATTCATTTATGCTATTTTTAAGAGATGTATGTATGTATGCATGTGTTTGTGTATATGTGTGTATGTGAGCGAACACAATAGATCCTAAATGATGCATTCAATTGAGCTCAAATTTGGTATATATGTTGTAAACAATCGTCGCAAGACCAGTATTAATTTTAGTTTGCATAGGACTTATAATTTTTTTTTCATTGCTATGGAGATATTTCTTTTACATTATGGCCTATGGGCGGAAATTCTTGAAAGTGCGCTAGCGTTTGAACGGTGCATTCGGTTGAGCTCCGTATATATGTTATAGACCACCGTCACAAGACCGGTATTGATTTTGGTATATATAGGACCTATAATTTTTTTACAGGGCAACGAAAAGGATTTCTTTTAAATTGGCCAACGGATAGAAATTCTTTAAAGTGCGCTAGCTTCTAAAATGTAGATTCGATTGAGCACCAATTATATATGTCTATAAAAGGTCACGGTCACATGATCTGCACAGATTTTGGTGTGTGTAGAATTGATAGTTTGTGTACGAGGTTCCAAAAAATAATTCTTATACATTACGTCCTATGGGCGCAAATCATTTAAAATGAGATACTGTCTAAACGGTCCATTAGATTGACATCAAATTAGGTACGCATATTATAGGTCAATAATATACTGTATAAATTTTAGAGAGTATACGCCGTACAGTTTTTTTAACTGTATTCTCATACAGTGCTGCCTTTACACTCAAATCATTTTAGGAGTACTGGTGCTTGAGCACTACATCCGATTGAGTTGAATGAAATTTATTTAAACGCTTGGTAAATATTAAGTGTTCGGAAGGTCGAGTGGAGTCACTCCAAATTTTTTGTATAGTAATCGTGCCAGGTTGTGGCAAAAAATATACATATATTATTATTATTGTTGTTGTTATAATTTAGTTGAAGTAAGTCAATATTTGCTTGTCCTGTGCTTCGTATCTTAAAACTTAGAATCCAAACACACAGCATACTTGTACTTCTTAATGTTTTCAACTGTTACTAAAAATTCGGTTCAGAAACTGCCTTGATAGGACGTACGCTTGAAAGTTTTTTCAAATAGCTTAAAAGTATTTATGAATGACTATGCCATTTTATCTCTCACCCCCTTCATTGAAAATTGTCCTAAAAATGTGCCCCAAAAAGAGACATAATTTTACATGTATTTAAATACTATAATTTCACAACAGCTTTAATTTATTGTTACAATATTTCGTAAGGTGTAGAATATGCATCACATGTATTTTTCTATAAATAGGTTATAATCACAAAAATTTCATTATAGGATTACCAGGCGAAATACACGGAGTATGAGAGATAAAATGACATAGTCAATTAATATTGCTTTAACATGGCAATAATGAAACAAAAAAATAGCGGGATTCAGGAGAGTCTCACCTTGACAAGGCTCTAACAGCCGAGTTTTTTTTAATCACATTTTTAAACATAATATTTCTTACAGTAGTGGGGTATATTCCCTAAAAAAAAAGAAGGTAACCAATTACCACTTTACTTATTCAATAATTTTCTATTTAACACGATTAAAAGTTGTTAATTTTTTTAGCTATCCCATGCCATTATAAATAAAAAAAAGTATTTAAACTTCAACCTTTCGAGAAAAAGAATTATTACCTCAAAATTAAAAATAGGATATATTGAACTATTTAAGTTATTCTTTGGATTATCAAAAAAACATAAATAGAAGTTCCCGAAATGAAATACTTGTTATTTAACTCATTAAGATTATTATTTTCTTTTTATATTAACCTTTCTACTTTTATAAAATGCTGATCTTTTCAGAATAATATGAGAAAAAAGATGCCATATAAATTTATTAGTGGTTTGTAATATGGTGGTAAAATTTTAATTACTAAAATATTTTTCGAAACAAATTAATGCCAGCTGCTGTCAGCACGTTCATTAAAATGTATTATATTCACTTTCATAGTTTATTTAAAATGTCTGAAGTGCGTAGTGCTGCATATAATTTTAATTTTATTCAGAATAACCAGTTTCACTATAGAACAACGTATAATATTGCTATAAAATAACAGTTTATATTTTTAAAAAGTTCTTTATTAAATAAAATTTGTCTTAGACAACATCTAAAACTAAAATGCATGCACACGCTTTTCCTTCTTACTACTTGATAACTTGAAACGCATATTTTAATTTAAGTTTTGTAATATTTTGCCTAGTTACAACAAGATGCTTTTCTATTTTAAATAAGTAAAATAGGTATGCTTCTTAGGAAGGTATCTTAGGACTAGTCAATACGTCATTTAAATTCTGTCTAGAATTTAATTTACGTATTGAAATGCACTGGTGTTCAAAAATAAGAGGATTTGCATAGTTTGTTGAATTTAGTGTCGGAAAAAACTGAAAATTTAAAACTATTTCTTCAGACAAATATGTAAATCTTGTGAGTAAGAAATGTAAGAGAAACATACTTTATTGGCGCACATGTTCACTGGCAAACGTCGCTGAACATCTTGACGCTTTTCTTTTTCTTTCAGTAAACGATTATATTTAAATTCAAACAGTGAAAATGGGTAAGCTTCATCGTGTAGCTGATAGGATGTGTTCATGGGTAACAGGCTAGTCTCAGTTCGAGACTGGCCTGGGCAGTAGGAAAGTCAACGCAATGTTCAGCGGCGTGTCCAACTAGTAGAAATCATTTTAGGATATTCCACCCATCGAAAAAAAATCTTTGCAAAGTATTTGCGAGGAAATGGGTTGGTATGGGTTAAGACAAAGAATATCTAAATTTGTCTATTAAATCAAGGCGAAACTGCATACTTCATCTTCTCAGTTTCTTCTTCAGATCTAGGCAGCCACATGAAGCAGAGTTTCAAGGGTTTCTGCTTCCAGAAGGATAGCAAGGGCTTGAAAATAGACCTGTTGTTTGCTTAGCAATCACTTTCATGGTGCAGAGATAGAGATTGGATCAGGCATAAATGGGTGAACGTTCTCTTCACTTCTGAGTAGACTCTGAATATGGTAGATGGAAGAAGCGTGAATTTCTGGGTCGGACCTATCGAGCAGCTGTCTATCTAACGTTCAGAAGTTTCGGCGGTTTTCTCCAGATGTAACGTGAATACGTGAATCACGTTACATCTGGAGATAACGTGATCTTCAGATGTAACGTGAATGAATTAGAGCCCCTATAAAATCCTTCGTCCGAGGCACACCCTAGCGTAGGCATTCGTGTACGCTTGCCATAACACAAAAACACACCAAGTTTAGCCTAATAGAACACCTAACAAGGCAAAGTTCCGCCTTGTTAGATCAACCTTTTTGATTTTTAAAGAACTTTCATATGGAGATAATTAAGGACACTCTGTACACCTTCAGTTTCCTAAAAGTCGACCGTGACTTCAGCGGGGGTTTGATGGTCGCAGTCTCATCCACGTCTTTTAAAAGAAAATGTGACAAGTTCGAGGTAGCGGAATAAGATCTGAGGTGAGCACTTCATCATAATGGATTTCATTATAATGGACAACAACAAAAGCTGTTATATAGTTGCATTTGTCAACAATTTTCGTGAAGATATTCGTAGGTAGAAAATATTGATAGGTCAAGCCATTAGGGAAAATATGGGTCTGTTTAGAAAAGGGAATTCATACTCACAACCCCGTTCTGAGAATCAAGTGAGACTCGAAAGCAGCGATAGCAAACACCTACAAACAATTGTCACAGGAGCTCATAAATTGCCTTAAATCCAGAATCAATTCACTATGTGACGCCTACACATCAGAAAGAACAGTCCATAAACGATCTCTCCTAGTAACCATTTTTCTTCGATTTTGTAACCACTGTTTCGTACATTTCAAATTTTGTGGTTGTTACTCAAATACAAGCGACTTTTATAACGGTGGATGGATTTTTCCTATTATATTAACTTATATGCAAACTAAAATTCATTAAAATATGCACGGTACTTCTGGGGATAATTCATCACATCTGAACATTTTATTAATCAATTTTATTTATTATATATAGGGTTTCTCAGTGGCGCACACAGGACTTTCTCTTGGAGTGGGTCCAACGTCCAGCTTAAGAAGATTTGACACCAACCACCTGAAAAATTTAATTTTTTAAAATCGTGATCCCCTTTTATTGTGCTTTTATTTAGTAATATTAACTGCTAAAAATAAGAATTTTATTAAGTCTTATAACATATTTAAATGTCAAAAATTACATGAACTAACAAAGCAAAAATGATAACTCTTTTGAGAGGTGTCCACATCCCTTGGACCCCCCCCCGTTGTGTGCGCCCCTGGGATTCTTGGATTCTTATTTATTTTTTTCCCTTCTGAGACCCTTCTCTAGTTGAATTCGACATAGTCATCTTGATCCAGTCGGTTATACTATTTTTTCAAGATTGTTAAAGCTTTAAACATTACATATTATATTTTTTTAACCTAAGAATGTCTTGTCATTTTCAGAATTTAGCTACAATTTAGATTACGCTTAAAAATTTTTGATGGGCATAAACGGAAGGAGTTCGACATATATAAAATTACTAATTACAAATACAAATACAAAAAAAATGAAAATTTGAAGAGTTAATTAAAGTAATTAAATTATTTTATGAGGTTCTAATTTAAAAGATGTGAATTTAGACAAATATATAGATACATTCATTCATGCCTTACGTATTAATGCACCCCCTCCCCTTCCTAGTTAAGTTTTTTATTATTTATATCAAAGTAAGTGTGCAAGTCGTTCAGATGGAATTACATAATAAAAAAATTATTTTAAACGGCTTTTTACTTTAAGTCCTACATATAAAATATTAAGTCAGCTGTAATTTGCCTGTTAAAAAATTATCGTAAAAAATAAAACAAATGAGGTACGTCTAGCACTATACCAATTATAAACAATAAGATATCAGTTATTGGCATCAGGTATTGGTCATGGTTAATTCCACAGAAATGTCTCACTTTTGAAAAAAATAGTTTTTAAAAAATGTTAAATATGGGTATCATTAGAAAGTTATAAACTTATATTTATATTTTCTGCACAAAAATGTAATAATATTAACTGTTCTGTCCTCTATTCATAGTGTAGATTGCATAAAATGAATCAGGCAACACAAGTACTAAAATTAGTTATACGTCGGTTACACAATAAAAGATACGCTAGTTACATATGTGAATACCATTTTTCTTTTTTGTTGTTCATATACTTATTTTAAAAGTTACTTTTATAATCTTCTATTGCTTTCATTTCTTTAAACGGATAGTTTTGATAGTTTTTACAACTCATGTACAAAGTAAATATGCTTTTCTATTTTATGTTATTTCATTTACAATTTTTCAGACTTTAAAAATATGCAGGCATGTGGGCATTAAGTACTTGGTACGAAATATTTTGAATCGCAAAAAAATGTATTAGCAGCATTTGTAAATTTTCTACACAAACTCTAAAACAATGAATGATCAAGTGTTACGTCAACTGTGATGGAATCTCCTCCTTTTAGAAGTGTTTAATAATCAAAAATGTTATTTAAATTTCTGGTTTCGTAATATTCAATTTTAGAATACAAAAGTATTCTACAATTTCATTTTTTCCAGTAGTAAAAGTTACAGGAAATTATTTCATAAATAAAATTAAATATTGAATTTAATTTAATAGTCTTTAAGTTGTATAACGTATGTGTATAAGAAAACGCTAAAGTACAACTTATTAAGAATGGTGAGCTATAAACTGTTCTTTTCACAATGAACATGAAGGATCTTAACTAAACTGCCAAAAATCATATCTTGGTATTAGAAAGTTATCTTAAAATCCATTTATGCAGTAACTGAGCTTCTTGCTTTTTTCTTAAGTGTGATATTTTTTTAAAGTTATTTACTTTTTAAAATGAAATAGACTATGTGGAATTACATGGAAATATTTGAGATACAGTCTTTGCAATCTAAACTTATATTGATCTAAAAAATGCTGAAATAATTATACATGCATTGCTAAAACTGAAATTTAAAAAAATGTAAATTGTATGTTTACTTATAACTGAAGGAAATATTGCTGCACAAATTATTTCATTATAAGTTTGTCAAGTTACCAAAATGCATCGCAATGCACATAAAATCGTTTACTTTAACAGTTAATAAAAAAAGTTCCCTATCAACATTACTGGTTTTTTCATTCCTTAAAAAGTAAAGAAAACTAAATAAAATATTTTCCCACAAAAATGTAATAACATTTAAACAATAAAATATTTATTTTTCAGAATATTACAGTACAATACTTACAATATAGTACAAATAACAGATATTTTGGGAATTGGCAAATGTTCATTTCAAAACCTCGGCGATGATATTGATGAATTACATACATTTTCACAATTGCCGTGTTTTATTCCTTGCATAAGACTCTTTAATCTCAAATCTTTAACCCAGTTTTCTTGAACCAGGTTAGCAACAGTCGATGCAGCTTTCCTAATATGGCCCCCGAAAGCTGTGAAATTGTTGTTAGACGCAGCTCTACAGAGGATCTTGTGAATGCAGTCGTCTGTGTCAATTGCCCGGGCAACCTCTTCGAACTTTTGTAAGATGTCCTCCAGTAAACTGTCAGCTTCCATATTCCTTCCATTCTTGTTCGAAGCCGTGGTCTGGATGACTGGCAAGCTGGCTCCTGTCATCATGTAGTTTATTAAGACAGGCACGACTGCAGCCAGCAGAATAGAAAGAGGGACTATGGCTGCCATGAGGAATGGTTTCGAGTCGGACATGAGTTTCGATAAAAATCCTTCATCCTTTGAGGAGTCTTTCATCTTCTGGATGGCATTCATCATCATGAACATTTCCATCATTTTCAGCGGGGGCATCTGAGGCTGGTCGGAATCGTCATCGCTGTCATCTGGAGTATCTTTCGGTTTCTGGGATCCTTTCCAGTTTGTGTTGAATGGGTATCCTTTGTAATACTGGGGGAATTTGGATCCGTAATCATATCCTTTCAAGTTGGCGTAATTGGGATTCTTGCTACTCGGTGGAGGAGTTGGAAAGGAAGGTACGGGATATCCATCGTCATCGTCGTCATCATCGCTGTCACTGCCATTCTCATCATCGTCACCGAATTTCGGAGGATAAGGAAATCCAGAATCATATTTCCTGCTAGAACGATTAAGTTCTTTCGATGGTGGCGTGTACTTAGGTGGATTTCCTTCACATTCACTGCATGTGAAAATTGCAGAAAGTAAACATATAACTGCTAGGAAGTAATTCATTTTATCCGATGTTGCTGATTCTACCTGAGATGGCTACTGAAGTGATCTTACCACAGGGTATTTGATCTTATATACCTCTGGAATGGTCTATCCTTCAGATGCATTTTATTCTAAAAGATTATTATGTAATCAGGACGAAAGGTTTCAAACATTTCTTTTATTTAAGAGCACTTGGTGTGAATTAGAAAGTTCTGTTATGCTTGCGTGCGAAGGAAAAAATAACGCTTGAAGAATAACCATGACCTGAATCCTTCATCTTCAAATAAGCATGGAATTTATGAATATCATATTAGAAATCCCTATAGTATAAAATAAAACTTAATATCGCTGTAATTTGTTTTGTAGTATGAATAATTATTTCAAAATCACCAAGAATTAAGATACATTTCTGTAAATACATTTGCAAGCATAACATCATATACATATTGTTAAATAATATGTTCATTTTAAAAATATGTGAAGTACTATTTTTCTTTATCCGTAACAGTTAGAAAAAATATGTATAAATAACAAAAAGCAAGAAATCAAATTTTATAAGTGTTAATGAAATATTTTTCACTCGTAATTTTATTAGTTAGCGACTATCTGTTATACCCTTACACTAATGACTAAATGTGACCGTAAAAATGTATAGCGTCTCATAGAAAAATATAATTCAGTTGATTTTTCTATTAGTGTACAGTAATAATAATAAAAAAAAAAACTAATAGTGTCCAGACGTGAACCAAGGTTTTATTTATTATTTTAATGTGTACTGCAGTTTTCTAATTTCTGAAAAAAATGCTGCAGAATGTAAAGGTTCAATACTCAGAAAGCTAATATTTACGCGATGGCGGGATAAAATTTTTAAATAATATTTTGAAACAAACTAAAATAAAATGCGTTCAGCTAATACTTTATAGCATACAGTTTAAACTTTTTATTTAACAAGAAATTTTTCACTTTCGAGTGGCTTATAACTCATGCACTACTGTTTTAAAATTGATAATTTTTACCTTGCGGAATTCAAATATTAATTAAAAAATCAATATTTTCTCTGTAGGTGGCCTCCTAAAACTGCATTTACAATATAGATGTGCATTTAATAGATATTGCACCTATACATTTATTGAAGTAAAACGATACATTTATTTTATGAGCGTGTGTATTACATGCCTTGCTCGCATGTAACACACTTTTTGTTAGGAGGAGGGACTTTACTTTTCAATGTGTACAGAGTGTCAAAAAAAAAAAAAAAAAGATCCAGGCTTTCCTTCCTTAAATATTTATAATAGAAATGTACACCTTCTAAAAAAAGTATTCGAGCAAGAGAGAAATTTCCTACGTTGGTTTCGTATATAAAAATTATTAATTATAGAATATGAATTAGGCTATATATAAATGTGACTTTTCATATTTCTCTCAAGTAGTGCGTTTTTCAAAAACTCAATTATTATTCGCAAATCTAAAATAGGAAATTTCTATCTTGCTCGAATACTTTTTTTGGAGGGTATACAAATAATTGCAAAGTTTTGTAAAAGAGCTACATAATTTTACTGTATCGATTAAAACTTTTAGGAGATTTAATCGAAATAAACACAAAATTTAAATTTTTATACTATCCCCGTACAAAAAACATTCCCGATCAGTAAAATGTGCCCCATGCATTAATTAGATTATGTACAAACTTTCAGCCTTTCATCATGAAAATTTTCGGAGATATGAAAACAAATGCATCCTGACTTAAACCACTTATCAATGAATCTCGAGGGAAAAGAAATGCGGGAAGTGATGGCATTTCAAGCGTTGTGCATAAATTACAAAGAACTACAGCGATTCCATGAATACACAATCCTTTTGCTATTATTGGTTTTGAATAGCCCCTCACTAACTTTGCTTAAACATATCTTTGAGCTTTTTTTATGTTGAAAGGCTGAAACATTGTACATCACCAAACACATTATGCGGAACATTTTACAAATTAATTTTTTTACTCGGACAACATAAAACTTTAATCTCCTGAAAATTTTAATCAATACTATAAAATTCTGTACTTTCTTGCGTAACTTTGTAAATTATTTCCGTGATTAATATTTAAGTAATGGAAACCTAGGCCAGGGTTTTGGGGACACTTTTATACATTTCGGGTTTTCTAAACAAGAAAAAAGTACAGGGTTAATATTTATTAAAATTTTACTCTTAGTAAAATCTGAAATCATAAACAACACTTATTTTAATACATATACTTTGACGTACTTCACTTAACACCAGTCATGAACATTGCTCTATTTTAGATGTGCATGACACTAAAATGTTTTTTTTTTCTGCTATTTGATTTGAGAGCTTGTAAAACAGTGTACATTTTCAATACATCAAAATTAGTTTTTTTCCTCTTTTTTCCCCTCTTTAACTTAAAAAAAAATGATGCACTTTGCATAATTAACTTGTCTTGTGTTATTGAAAAACTCCATTTAAAACTAGAGACTTCATCGACTAGTGAAATATTAATTTTTTAAATGCATTTTAACGAGTCTTTAAATATTTTTAATAAACGTTTCTAGTTTTTTGCTTCGCAATTATCTAAAAGAGTTTCTGTGTAAGAAAAATCGTATAAGTTTTGCAGAAAACAATACTGTACACGTGTATTTTTTATTTATTTATTTTAATTCTGAACCTAAGAGATAGGACTCAAAATAAATTATCAACAAAAAGTTATTTTGTGTTTTTTTTTCTTACAAAAATGATACTGGTATGAATTGGATATTGTTGCCAATCTATGAAACACAACCGAAATCGTACTATTTTATTGTCTCTAAGTATAATCCTCTGTGTATGGCCCCTGATGAATGTCCCAGAGGTTATAATTTCCATTCCATTCATTCTGGTATAATTTGGTTCATTGTATTTCGAATTTTATGCTGTTTGGCCCTCTGATTCTGATACATGTATTTTTTTCCTGAAGGGTATGTTAATTTCGCACTAATATTCTTTGTGTTTCACTTATTAATTATATATATATATATATATGAGACGTCAGATATTTCAAGTAAAGTTCCAGAGTTAAGGCAAATAATATGGTTTATTGAACATTATCCTTTAAGTTACAATATAGAATGAGAAAAGGGGAGGGGAGACGGGTACAAAAATCAGCGTGGACTAATTAAGCAGTTCCAGTGACAGAAGTCTCTCGATTTTCGATCTGCGGGAGTATTTATGCTTACCACACCACGTGGTTTGCGATGACATAACTCAGCCTCTCTCTTATCTCTGATCGAACCACACACATTTACCAACATGACCCGCATCCGGGGCTACAAGGGCATGGGGACACGTGTACATCTAAAGAACTCAGAATCGACGGCCCGATGTCTGACAAATAACAAAATAAATAAAACATAGCTCCAGAGCGCGCGTGGCAAGTATGACAGTAAAGCAAAACTTACCGAAGTACCCGCTTGAAGAATACCCAAACTAGTAAAACCCAAATTACCTTTTTATACATTACATATATATATATATATATATTTATCACGCATTATCTTTCAATTTCTCAAACACTGTTGCGACAAAGAAAGACAAAACAGATATTATAAAATTTTCTATTAGTGTTTCTTTTTTATGAAAAGTTTTACATTTCTTTGTGAGCCTTTATAAGCCCATAACATGTCGAAATTTATTTTACGCATTAAAATTTTCCACTTTTTAAAAATTATTTCAAATTTATGCTTAGCTAAGTTGTTTATTTTTATTACCAAGAAAATACTGTCTTTTTTTTATTGCGGAAAATATTGCACAATGAAATATTTTAAAAACTGCTTTAAATTCTAAAAAACAATTGCATTTGATTTTTTTTGTACACGGGGAAAAATATAATACATTCAAAATGTCGTCAATGCTTTAAAAAAAACGTGGATGTTATAAACAGAAAAAAATAGCACACTTCGCTTTTGATGTAAGATAATAAAATGCTTCTGATGAAAATGGCCTGGCATTACAGGATGGCAACACTGTTTTCTAAACGACACCCGCTGTTTATTCGTTGGAGTTAATCAATAAGCAACTGCTGGAAAAACGCGTTAAAAGTTGCTTAATTACCTGCATGCATCTCACGAAATCGCCGCCTTGCATCTGCGATAAAAAGAGGCCCTAGCATTCGCAACGCAAATCTCCGAGATCTAATGACTTTATGCAAATAATCAATAATTAACTGTCTTTACACTCATTGGCTCGCATTATGACGTCAGATCTGCCGGATATAGTGTTACTGACGACAAATTTATGGCAGGACCTAATGCATTTTTCACCGCCGCTTGCGCCTGTCAACCTGATATCGGTTTTCAATCTATAAAGGCTGGTAATTATTTTGAGACCATGGATCGGCCCATGTGCCCTTAACATTAGCGGACATAACTTAGGTTGCATTGCAGCAGAAGCTGCTGAAAGGCTTTAGAGAAATGTACTTTGCGCTTTTGCCAGTATATGTTTTAATGGCCAATTTATGAGTTACCTGGTGGTTGTAGAAGAAATCTGAATGTTTCATATCAAATATCAGGCTGCGTCAAAACTATTAGTACGATTACAGGATATTAAAGGAATGGAATGAATAATGAGAAATTTTAAAATAAATGGAAATTTTTTTTTATTGAACCTACTAAAATTGATAATTTCGGATTATGTTTTCAAAGCTAAATCTGTGTATTATATTTCAGAGATTTATGAACAGTATTTTTTAAACTGAAAGTTATTAATAGGAGAGCAAGAGTATTTCTAAATCAAAATAATCGAGAAATAATTCAACAGTAGAGTAAAAGAAATGATTACGCATAATTTAAGGGTGAAGTTAAAATAAAACAGCACTTAAAAATATTTTCATTATGAATGCTAAATAAATATATTGTTGGTCTTAGTAATTAAGCTGATAATCGTAAAGAATTCGAAATACCGCGAAAATTAATTCTATAGCATATTAAAGAAGATATTTGTAAAAAACAACAACATTGCATTGCATTTAAACACCTATAAACTATTAAATTTCTCTCTATAAACATCAATTAAGAAACTAAACACTGAAACATTTTACATTACTTGTGAGAAAGATAATTTACATAAAACTATTCAGTAGCATATTCTAAGTTTAAAGAAAGAAAATATAGTGACATGTTTAATATCATGACTTGCCAAACATCTTTGGGTAATTTAGAGGGATATGATACAGACTAAGCAAAGTCAAATATCTTTTAAAATTTATGGAGGAAATTGCATCCAGTATCTAAGAATTTTCTTGGCTTCAGTTAATTGATTGTTTCAATATAAATTTTGACAGTTTCCGCAAATAGTTATGCGGTATATTAATTCCAGAAATTCCGTACAACTTACCTGCACAATGCAAATATACAATATTGAATTCCGTGACATCTATATTGACAATGGCAGCAAACATGGGATTTAATATGCATGAAATGCGTGACTGAATTTTGAGATGAAATCAATAACTAAAGGTTAACCCGCCTTTATTTATGATGTAAATTAATCTATGCTTGTATATATAAATAAACATGTAAATGGCGGTTTTTAGAAAATGTATGCACCGTAAATGCTTTGTGTGTTTATAAACAAATTAGATATGTAAAAATTTCATAAACTGTTTGTCTGAATAAATTTGGTAGGTAGCATTAGAGAGAGTGTATGCGTAGTACTGCAGCGTAATTTAGAAATGTTTCCTTTAAAACTTAACTGTGCAAGCTATTATTTTGTTGTGATATGCATATTCAATTATTCATTTACTCAAAATGATTGTAAATTTAACGTTTACCTGTGATAAGAAAGTTTTTCACTCCATTAAAATACAGTTTCTTTAAACTAATAAAAAATTATATACGTTTCTCATATAATCTTATAAGAAACATAGACTAAGATTCTGAAACTGTGGGGAGCGGCATATCGAAAGTCGAAAATAAAAGATTATTTAAAAAATTTTAATTTACTGAAAGGAAGAAAAACAAAATACATTCTGACACAATAAAATTAAAGTACACATTTTCACAGATAGGTGTAGTACTTATAAATGTATGAGTACTGAAGAGCATATTTGATAATTAATTTATCAGCTAAATCAATAACAAGTTTAATAATTAATTGTGAACTCCGTGGGTTTGTCTTGCAGAGCATTTTGAAAGGAAAGTTTAACACTAGAAATTGGTACTCTGAGTTATTTTCTATATTTAGCTGAGATCTATGTCTTCAAAGCAGGAACCGTGGAATATCCGGTTTCACAAAGGCAGGATGTTGGAAATGGTAATAGCATAAGAAATACTTTTGTTTTCAGGGCAGAAAATTCATCATGCACTCCTGGCCAAAATTCAAAGAGTGATCTATTACTAAATTGCTTGCAGCCAATGCAGCGGATCGGTATTGTCAAATATTAAAAAAAATAACAATACTTATATTGGTATTTTGCACGGTTTCTAATTAAGGTTGTATTATATGTTTAGCTTCAAAGTACATTGTTATTGCATTCAACATATTGTTAATGTACGGAGGTGGGGGGGTGAATGAAAGTTATGATTAAAAATTCGGTGACAAATATCAAAAGTTTGAGAAGCACTGAATTAGACAATATTCGACGGCCGTCCTATTTGTAGGACAGTTGCACTAAATGAAAATAAAATGAACTGGACAATCAAAATGAACATAAAACTTACTATAAATGACTATAATTAAACAGCTCAATAAATTACTGAAAACAATGCGATTTTTCAAAAACACTCTGATAAAATATGTATTATTAACTAATCAGGACTTTTTTGGACAACACAAAAAAGAACATCGAGAAATTGGTAATTTTGTACTAGATTTTTTGTAATAAGTTAGAAGAACATGAAACAGTGTTGTTGCACTCTGTTTTTCGGTAAAAAAAAATTCCGAACCTTCCTCCCATCATTAAGAATGTTTAACTTAACTAATTTACTATAAAGTTCAACAATCGAAATTTCCTTCTATCAGTAAGAATATTTTCCGTAAATGTAACATGCTTTTTTAAAGCTCTGAGATCTGGAATGAATAATACAGAATATGTTTTATAAAAAAATAAATGGAATAATTAAAAAATATGAGTCAAATGTATTGCATTAAAAGAAATCCTTGCTGTGCAATCTTTCTTCAGCCACAAATGCTTTTCTATTATGCGAAAATAAATGAACGTTGAAAAGAGAATGTGCAGGTTTATCGGATATTGATATTGTGACTAATATTCTAACGGTTATGCGGCAATACCTTACTGTAAACATAATGATATGTAGGCTTCCGCTGGCTTCTTCAAAGTGATGCGCACACACCTATTCACTTTTAGACCGAGAACTATCGAGTTTTAATATTCGATGTTTCGAAAAAGATGCGAGAGTTCTCATCAAAATCCATCCGCTCCATAGAGGTAGCTAACTGTGCCAGGTATTGGTTTTTAATCTGTTTCTTCCCCACTAAATGTTTTCGGTTAGCCGTGCACCGAACTTTCCAATCTAACTCTTCGTTAAAAGTTATGAGATCTGGACTCTGCTATTGATTAATGGTGCGATACATTTGATAGAACTGAAAGTTATTCAGGGAGAGCTGGCACTGAATAGTTTGTAAAAGAAAATATGTGTTTAAAAGGCAATTTAATGTGGGAAATTGATTCATGGCGTGGCTTGGTATGCGAATCCTATTAGCGAAAGCTGAACTTCAGTATGGAATGCTTCTTTATTCTCTGTAATGCAGCAGCGGTAGTGTATTCGGACTTTTGTACATTGGCTTTACCCAACAAGTTTTGCTGGATGAACGCTATTCATAGAGTACTTGGTGCTTCCAAATCTTCACAAGCGCCACTTGTAATGTCGTGTTAGGAGAGTTTCGACAGATTTCATTTCTAGCAGAATTATTGATTACACTTGATCTTTAGATCTGAAAGAATTCATTCAGATATAACAGATCAATGTTTTACATATACTCCATATCAATAATGGACACTATTGCAAAAATATTATTTTCTTTTACAATTAATATAAAAGAGGCTATGAGGTTGAACTAAGTTGGGGCGATTTAAATTACAAATCGAAGGTTTACTTTTAGAAAGGATGATATATATTGGGAGAGGCTTGTGAAGTAGTACAAATAATCCAGGGAAACTTAACTTTGCGAAACAATTATAAGAAAGACAATTGTAAAAGAACAAAAATTTATTTAACGTCCTAGAAACGATTACAGGATGGTGGTGATTGGGAGACGCTTAGCTAGGATGGTCAATAAGGCTCTGATTAATCAGAAGTCAAATTCAATCGAAGAATGATCAGGAGGTTGGAGAAAAAGTTAATCTTGGTATATTAAAAGAGCGCGAAAACGGACGCCAATAATACATTCATTATTACAGACGCCAAAAAACCCCAGAATATTCCTAGTCAACAGAGAGAATGGCAAGACATAACAAAGCGCTAGACACCAAATTATTGATAGATAAAAAGATAAGAATAAAGATAAAAAACCAAGATAAAAACCTAGCCAAATTGCAGTGAACCCGTGTGATAGAAAATTAGTTCAGCAGGATTTTAACTAATGTGAGTCAATGTACATATTTGATAATGAAAGAAATAAAACCGATGTACGCGTATAGAAAGACGTTAAGCAGAGATGCATATTAATCGCAAATGTTCTGCATAAGAAAAGGTGCTTCTTAAGAGCTAGGAAAATCAAAGAAATGTAACGGATTTATTATTGACTAAGAGCAAAGTGTGAAAGAATAATTTAAGCTTGAAATCCGGATAGATAAGCAGTTAATTTTGAATTTAAACACGTGAAAAAAAAAGCGTAATATAAAATTTTGAAAGCCGGTGTGATTAATAATGAAAAGAGAAATTAAAGTTAAAATGCTTGATTTAAAATTAAGAAATTTAAGAAATAGGAATTAAATGACAATTAATATTAAATATGTGATCTTCATCACAGATGCAGTTATTTTAGGAATAACTATTGAACCTACCGTATTATTACAGAGCACACAATCCCATTACTTTCAGATTTTCACGTCACAACGACTAATTATTTGAGGAAAAAAAATACTCATTTTTATCTCCAAAAGATTATTCTATTTCCATTTTGGTATCTTAATCGTATAGAAATCTACAAGAGATGACACGGTAAACGTTCTGAAGTAAGCTGTCCACGTAAGGGGTCATCGGACTACTGGGGAGTTCGGCTGTTGGTCAGTAGCTATCAAGAAATAGTGTTTCAATCACCCATAACGGAATGCAGAACATTTTAGGTAATGACAAAGATTTGACAAAAAAGATCTTTCAATGTTTTTAGGGTATATTTTAGGCACAGTTACTTAAGGGAGATCTAACTCCTCATTTAGTTAAGGATGAATTTTGACGTAGATTAAAAGGCTATGTGGTCCATCAGCACTGAACTTATTAAGTAATATTGCTACTCTTGTCTCGCCTCTAGAAACAAATGAATTGTTTTTTTCTTATTTATTTATCCGTATACATTTTTTTTTCGTTTTCAAGGAAATGCGCATCTCTAAATAAAGATATTAATCCTAACTATAAATACATGATTTTTTAAACAATATTCTATGATTATGCTGTGAATAAAATAATGATAAAGTGGGAAATATTCAAACAGTTTTCTTTTTAATATATTGAAAATAAAACAGATTATAAAACACTAGTACTTATCTACTTTATGATTTACAAAAATACTTTCAAGAAATTATGAAAAAATTGATGATCACAATAAATTGATGTGTGCTTATATGAAAGCATACAAATGTCATAATGGATGCACTATAAGGTATTGATTTTTGACATGTTTATGCCTTCATAAATTTTTATTTCTTCTTACTGATTATGTGCCTAGTAAAACTGCAGACTTTAGAGTTTGAAAACGTGGATAAATAATAAGAAGTGATTTCATGTATATTTATATATACATGCTATAAGTATCGTGGCACTGACTATGCTTTTTTCTTCTAAGAAAGCAATTGTGGCTTTGTTCTTAAATATTAAACAAGAACTGGTTAAATCATTTGCCCTAAAGTCTATACTAGCTGAAACGTTCAGATATGGCCCAGCCCATAAATTCTAAGAAGTTTATACCACAAAAATGTTAAATACCCCTTGAGGTAATATAAAACTGGATTTAATTGGATGTAATAGATAGTTTCAAATTTTCACTGGTTGTTTCACCCCTTTATGATATACTTCTTCTTGAAGAGAAAAATATCAGATCAAGATTTAATACTAAATAGGCAAAACCACAGGGGTCAGTGATTTTAGAAGCATTTATACATGTTGGACTGTTGCATGGCGTTTCTGTTAATAATACATCTCCATTATTTTAATGACAAGCTACAAAGAAATTAATAAAAAACAGTTACTTCAGCTTAAAACGCCACATGTTACACTGTGTATAAAATAAAGTAAAAGCATAATAACTTTTAATTTCGCTAGATGTTTACTTAGAGGAAGCGTGAACTTCACAAGTAAAAAACGTTTGTCATTTTGTGGAAGAAATGTAGTTTGGGTGTCAAATAACAGAATAACGTTTATTGATGTACTATTTTCAGCATATTTCATGTAGTAGTATTAAATGTCACAGAACTTAACTTGTGATTTTCTGCCTATAGATAGTAATGTGTTGATTTATTTTGGCACAATGAAAAATTTTTCCTCTATCTAGGACTATCGCACATCGTATACGAAATGTCTAAGTGTACTATATCTTTTCATTAGGTAATAAAAATGAATTAATTTAATCACGAGAAATAAACTATTAGATAATCAGCAGAGGTAATTTGCTGTGCATATTAAGAAATTTAAAAGAAAATAAAAATCAAATGTAGCGACACAAACAGAGACAATTTGCATAACAATGCATTGTGGAATCCCTTTTTTAAAACTTATTTCACGTAACTAATAATAATGCATTTTAATGAAGATTTATTTGGTAAAGCAAAAAAATTAAACAAACAAATTTTAGCTACTACAGTCATTAATAAAATAACACTTAAATTCAAAACTAATTTTACTTAAGAGCAACGCACACATACATAAATATATACACAGGGTGATTAATTTAAAAGAGTACGATTTATTTTTGTGTTATCCACATCTATAATAAATGTAGCAAGACTTTCATCATCATTGCTTAGTTAATATGTCTATATTTAATGTGCGAGTATCTTTATTTCACTTTCTAAAGGCAAAATGTTGTTTTTAAACATTCCCCGTGAAAATCATTAGTAATTTTTTAATCTGATTCTGCACAAGGGATTTGAGTATATCACCCGCTTCTTCCGACTCTTTTAGTTTTTATTTTTGAAAACTCATTGAAAAGGATCTCAACATAAGGTTTTGAACAGAAGTCCTAAACAGAAGTCCATCGATAAATTAAAACAATTCAATACTGAAGAATCTCCTCAATATCCCCAATAACAATCGAAGTGTGTCAAAAAACTTGATTCGATGTGTTCATGTTAGCATTAAAAATGGTGGTAAAATTTTTCAATATTTGCTGTAAGAAATGATAACGTAAAAAAATCGAGTTAAACTATGTTTTCCAAAAATAAAAGCACCACGGGATTAAGTAACACTGTGCTTCTCCATTTCTGTTTTACTTCACAAATAAAGTTTTCACACTCAGACAGTGTTGAAATTGTCTCACTCACTTAAACACTGTTAAAATAAACTGCGTAATTTGGAAAAATTATTTTAAGCGAATTAGAATCCCAATTGTATGACGTCATATTCACTTGAAATAATTAATTTTGTCACGCAAATGATTCACTTTTTTTACTCTCGGAAATAAAATGGTTCTGAAAATAGTGAAAAATCGCTTAAAAATGAGGGAACGGGGGATTTTGAGATTTTTAAAGTAGCGCAGATTGTTTTCTATATTTTTATACATCATTATGAAAAATTTCAAGTGGATCGTAGAAACGGTGAAGTTATTAGGATTTTGTGTTAACTTTGTAATCTTTTTGCAGTAATGGCGGAAAATGTTTTATCTCGAATTGATGGATCAGCGTAACTATACAGTAGGATGATACGCTTTAAAGAAGAACTTTCCATAGAGCGTAATGTATTTGGAATATTTTGAGTGCTGCTGTAGAAAAACTATAAATGCTACATAGACCATTTTCAATATGGTACATGGTACAGTAGATAAGTATAACATATTTAAATTTTGTAGAAATCGATGCATATTTACGGAAGTTAGAGCATGGATGGACGGACTGATGGACAGACAGACAAACCGAAATCATAAACACTTTTCAACCTTGTTGGAAAGTGCTAAAAACTGTACTTCAGCGTTAGAATAGTTGCCATATCCATCAGATTGAAGAGTAATAAGAAGCATTCACGGGTACTCTTATAAATTGATCCCCCCTGTATGTATATATATAAGCAAATTATCAGCCATTCTATGCTTTTAATTAAAAGTAACTCATTTAGTTATTTACTTATTTCATTAATATTATTATTGTTTATTATTTTTTACTGTGCTTAAATGGCAAAAGTAGCTTTTCACTATCATTATTTTCAAACGCATTATCCATAAAAACCAGCAAATGAACACTCGAATCTATTCATAAGCTTATTATCCTTTACTGAAGGCAAAAAGTATTCTAATTTCCACACTGGAAGTAATTTTGGAAAGTTCAAACTTACAGTAGAGAATATGGAAATTAACGCGGTAAAATTCCAAATACTCTTCCTGAAATCAAAAGCTATGTGCTCAAACCAATCTCATTAACCAAGGCATTTACAAACGAGAACTAAACATTTCTTTCCTTTATCGGAAAATACTCGGGCAGATTAATGATCAAGGAGTACTGTTTAGCTTATCGATCGAACCAACTTTTCAAGCACATAGCCAACGCAACCACGAGGCCTCCTTTTGTGTCAAAAACCCCCGTTGTGCTATTGCCACCCTCGAGGTAGGATACATTTTCCCAGTCTCGAGCTTCCGATATTGCAGAGCTAAATACAAGAGCAATACTTTTCGAAATTTGTGGAAATCGCGAAAAGTGGTGCTATAAAATTTGGGTGGGTAGAATATTTAAAGAACTTAAAATTAATAGCTCGTCCCTCCGCCATTACATCTCTCGTATTACTCATTACAGGGCATTAGTGATCAGTAGCGTGAAAAGACGTTCGCTTGTTCCCCTTTGCTCACGCCATTAGGCCAGGGGTTCGGCGTGGTAATGATTCCCATCGATTTGTGGTTAAAGAGTTGCGCGCGAAAATTTTCCAAGGGGAAGGGGTGTTGTTTCGGGGGTCGTTATTTTCCGTGCGGATGGTTTTAGACTTGGATTCTAATGGATAGGCTAATTTCATAAATGCTGGGGTTAATGTGACGATTGAATGGAAATAGATTTTGAAGTTTTAAAGAGCATCAGACATCGGTAAAGTATGCGATTAAAGTTTTTTTTTTCCTTGTATTAGAAAAACTAAGCAAAAGTCTTGATAATTACGCATCTTGTTTCAATAGATGAAAGAAAGAATATATCTTTTCAAAAAAAAGATTTTTTTAAAATCTTACCTATTATATATTTATTTTTTTGAAAATGCTAGCACACTCTCTAATCTCTAAGCTCTAGGTGTACATTGCAATGATGAGGCGACATAAACTTTGAAGTGTAACTTTTCAACATTTTCTGGAAACTAGTATGGTCTTTATTTCCTTTTGGAAGGTTTGTTCTAAAACTTTTCCTTGGGAATTGTGCTCACAAGTGAATATTTTTACTACCCCCTGTAAATCATTTATAAACTTTGTGGTTATGAGGTGTCCGTGAAAATTTCCTAAGAGGGTTACGGAGGGAGGAATTTTTTTTATTTCTTGCGGATGGTTTTATATTTAGATTCTAATGGATATGATAATTTCTAGAACGCGTCGAATATGGGAAGATTAGGTTAAAAAACACATTTGAAGTTTACAGTAGCATCGGCCATTGGCAAACTACGAGATTTTTTTTTTCATAAAATAATATTTAAACAGAAAATTTATGTTAAGTATGTGCATTGCTTTGGCTAAAGAAAAAAGTATTTTTTCCAGGAAATAGAAATGGTCTTAGTAAAAAAAAAAAGTTTATATTAGTAGATGATATTACTTAGAATTCTTAAAACTGGCATGGTATGAATTGAAAGAGAAGACTTAACTGTTTCTTGAAAACTTTGTCTGGTCTTCATTTCCACTTGTATGTTTCTTGTTTTGACATTTTTTTCACGGAATTGAAACAATGTATTTTCACTTTAACCGTACTTTATAATCAAATTCTTAATTACCCTATGACATTTTACCTTCAACTGAATATGTATGGCCTCTAATTTAGAATCATTTCCATAAAAAAAGAAATCACTTTAAATATGAATAACTTTAATATCAAAATACGCAAATATGATTATTTGTACTTGTAAATAAATTAAAGTAAAGTAAAAAAAATGCATTTGAAACAATAATTCATGCATTTAGTACCCCATGTTTGAATTCCTAATTTAAAGTTCAATTTAAGGATTTAGAGAGCATGGTTGTGCTTAGGAACGTTTATTTAAAAACATGTTATAATTTGATAAAAGCACAAAACTAGGTACATTTATCATATCAACAAGATACAATAATAGATGTTCCAAATTAAACGATTCATTTACGTATTAGTTATTCTCACACTTATTTGAAAAGACACTCTCTCTAATAATGGATATATAAAAGAATAGACATTGTTTCCTGAACACTCGGTAGCAGAATATATGAGGTACTGCGTTAACTGTAGATATATATAATAAAAAAAACATAGAAAAACAGCCACCAAGGACAAATGTCAGACTTCTTTTGCTCTAGACGACTCTATGAGATTTTGGCACTTCCACAATTGAATGGAGGTGCTAAATAGTGATTCTTGGTAGTTTCGTTTTGCTTTTATGCTGTCAGAAAGCATTAATTAAAAAAATCAGCAAGTAAAACATTCATTATTATTTAAATAAATCCTTAAATAATATACTTTTTAATGAGTATGCTTTATAGTATAAACATTATTTTTTCTTTTATTTTTCAAGTTTATTAGATTGAATCGCATTAACGACAAAATATTTTTTGGATAATAAATTTCATAAAAATATCCCCGATTAGTTTTTCTTTTAACGTTTTTATTGAAGAATAGAACAAGATAAAGTGGCGTATATTATGCAACCAGGTGTCAGTATATTTTAAAAGTAACGAAATATGTTTTAGTACAGATGAGCATTATTCTGCTTAGAAGTAATGACAGGAAAATAAATCTGGACTGCCGCACATAAAAGCATATCGTCGCTCTCACTTTTATTAATATAGATTTTATTTTTAATCTTTGTTCGAAATACACCATTTTTTTTTTCCTTTTCGCGACTATATCATATGCAGCGAGATCATTGCCGACTCAGTCTTTCGCTAAAAAATTACTTATTTCTTACCCATATCTTATCTCCAACTTGTAGGCGCAAGGATTTGGGGGGATACGTTCCGCCACTGGAATAAATAAATATTTATGACACCGTGATAGTCATCAGTCTAGAAATCCCTGTTTTTCCAACGCCCCAAAATTTTTCACCTTTACTTTAATCTCATTTACGATATCTCTCGCACAGTAGAAAATCTGGGTTCCATAAGTCGACATTTTTATGGATTTAGAGAGAAAGAAAGAAATGATATGAGAGCCGAGTTTTCACCCAATTTATTCAGGGTGTCATAAATAAACTGCGGAAGACTCTTTTTTTTCATGCTTTCGGGATTTGTTGTTAAAATTCGAGTAGTTGATTTCATGCAAATGAGCTGCGAAGGAATTTTTAGTTCCGGATTGTTCATACTTCTTGAAAAAGTGTTTTTATTACTGTGCAGGAAAAGACCGTGCAAAGTAGAGACTTAACGGGGCAGTATTAATGAATTGAACTCTTTTTTATATTGTTAAGATTATATTCATTAAAACTACAATAAAAGTACACTGAAGAGAAATTTAGTGACGAGAATATGGATATATATATTTACAGGGTGCCCCATAATGACTGGACAAATTTTAAGGGGAGGTAGGGTACGTAATAAGGATGGGAATGTGGGATTGGGGAAAAGTTGTCTTCATGTAGCTCTTAATAACCCTATTGGAACCCGTGCTGAAATAATAGTGAACTTTCGATAGACAAACAAAATATAGAT
This sequence comes from Cheiracanthium punctorium, assembly GCA_038373885.1. Classification (NCBI taxonomy): domain Eukaryota; kingdom Metazoa; phylum Arthropoda; class Arachnida; order Araneae; family Cheiracanthiidae; genus Cheiracanthium; species Cheiracanthium punctorium. The sequence continues at coordinate 405,448 of JAWZYV010014207.1, read as the reverse complement.
ATCACTAGAAGTGTTTAAATAATGTGGAATATTAGTGTAACTTTCAATGCACGAATAGAGCCCGGGATGTAGTCCTGACTTGTTGTTGAAACGTTGAAAGTTTGTGGAGAATTTGCCTATGGTTTATTTTCTGATTTTTTTAAATAATCACATTGGTTTTATCACTACGTGTTGATTTTATTACAGTTATTCCTCATATATTTATTTCATTTCTTTCTGTCATTCAACACAGAATTAACAAACCTTTTAAAAATGTCAATAGGATAAGTTGTTTTGTACTAATGAAATCCTGCAAAAAAACATCCAGGTAATTATAACATTCATTTTCCTTATAGAAAGATCATTTTAGTGAATCTTACGTAAAAACTAGCTTTTGTTTCGTGAAACTATGAAAATCAAAAGAAAAAGAAAAAAAATTCTGTCAAACTTCCTTAATTTCTATCTAATGTAAAATCGGAAACACAATATTAAAGACTGAGGATATTATAGCATGGTACTGATATCCACCGATTCATTGCGTGCAGTTCTGAATAGTGAAAACATTTATTTTACTTAATTTATATTTCCATAATTTAAAAATGTATCTTAGATATTGTCGATAATTGCTAATAATTGTCGATAATTGCAGTTGATTTTACTGCGCACTAAGTGCTAATGTATATCGAATAATAGAGTACTTATTACATTACCTGTACGCAGTTTTTCCAACAGTAGCCTGTTATTAACTTCTGACAAGTAAAATGCGTGAACTATTTTGTGTTACATTTAAGGTTGTGTTGTATGTGAACTACATTTTATCTTTTCAAATTTATAAACATTTTTGCTATAAAAATATGTGCGTAAAGCAAGCGTGCACAGTGCTATAAAAATATCGAACGTCGAAAAATGGATTATTGTACATTTAGAAACTAAAAGACAAAAACGGCCGGCTCTTGTATATTATCATACTTTTTCTATATATATATCATTAGTGTGTATTTAAAGCATGAAATACTTTTTAGAGGTTGAATTTTGATTTGATTTATTTTTGTTTGTGCTAAAGTCAATAGTTTAATAAGTAGCCCTCTTTTCAAATAGCTTGAAGTATCCTGATTTTTTTTTTCACTTTGCGTTAATTCTCAAATATTTTAATATCCAGTAACGGGTTTTATATTAAGATAATCATGTAACAATAGTTATTTTGTGTTACACGTAAATACATGCATAACAAGACATTTTTTTCCTTAATGTTTCCAAATATGCGAATATAAGATTGATAAATTTCTTATTTCTTTCAACTTTTTCTCTTTGTAGGTTAAAAACTTTAAAATTCTCAAAATATTTCAGCTTCAACATGACTACAAATGTTTTGCAATTTTAATGAAAACAGCTCAATTCCCTTAAAAAATAGTAATTCCGTATCCAAATAAAAATTGTTTCTTACACTGGAATTCATGCTTCTTATTAATATTTAAATAATAAGGCCTCCCATTTAAAAAGAAACTTTAAATGCTTTTAGAAAAATATTGACATGACACTGAGCAAGAAAAATATGCTTACGAATAGAGTAAACCTAGTCATTTTATTTTATTCTGAACCATTATGTCACACTGAGATTTCAGTCTTGGGGTAAATATGCTTCTTCTATCAATGTTTCACTCAGATTTCTTACCGCATCTTTTCAGGGAAGAGATTTAATAATACATGTCCATAAAAACTGCTGCTGTACATTTTTTGACGTCTGGGTATCAAACCGTAACTCTTTAAGGATGTAACCGCGAGTAATATACAGTTTTTTAACCCTGAGCAATTTATTAAAACAACAGATAAGCCTCATACAGCTGAATTTTTTATAAACTAGCAGATAAAATTCAGCGTAAAATATTTTAGTGTTGGATTCCTTTGCCCGATTTTCCTTTCCCTATCAAATCTGTTCCATTTTAAGGGAAAAAATATCAACGTTGGTAGCACTTTAGAGAATAAAATAAAATTCTAAAGGAAAAACATCTCTATTCTGCGCCTAATCCAGTAATACCTTTTGAAAAATTGCGCCTATCTTGGTAAAATCCTACCACAACTTCAAAATAGAAGATTAATGTTTCTTAAAAGAGTGTCCAAAAACTTTGTTATTTATTTGCTTTGCTGTACATCTGCCCTTCCAAAAACTTTACCTGCGTAAATAAAGAAGCATTTTGTAATTTTTTTCTGTTCTTTTTAAACTGAGATTTTTTTCCAATGCATTTATTTTTTCTTCTCTTCGAAACTTTATAACTTCCGCTTAATGTGTCAAATTCCAGCCAACAACATTTAAACTTGTTTCGAGATTACAGTTATATTGGTCAGAAGAAATTGTGGAACATATTTTTTGGTTTTTCAAAGAAATATTCGGCTTCAGTAAAGCTATTAACACCGAGGAATAACATTAAAAAATAGATTACATATATGCTTTTTATAAAGCATTTAAAACGAATAAGTAATTTTTATTAATACTTTTTTATAAAGTCACTCGAAGCATTTTTTATATGCAAGGGTATAACAGGTATAATATTAGGACAATGCTTTCATTCCGATTTGTCGAATGTATTAAAAAATTGATTTAAATAACTATTTAAAACTAATTTACAAACGTGGAAATGAATCTTAAATATATTATAGATGTTTTATTAAAATTGTGAATATAGAAAAAGCGATAAAGGTTGATTTATTCAATGCTTCAGTACTGTTCTATGGGTTAAACGCTAAACTTATTTTTATAGAAGAATTAAAATATTGTGATTTTTTTATTAGTGTATAAAAGTTTTCCCTTGCAAATATGTAGTATACACATACATAAAACTGTGCCTCTTATCCACATTTCGTCTCACCATGGCCCAGTGGTTATATCACTGAAAATGGTAGACGGCCGAAGTGTGTAGGTCCCGGGTTCGGGTCCCATCGCCCGGTCGTCGATCTAACGGTCTGGAATTTTGGTAGGTTTTCTCCAGATATACCGTGAATTCGCGTTAGAACCCCTTAGAAAGTCCCCCTACCAAAGCATCCCTCATCTTAGGCAGATACCCCTCGTGTAGGTTTGCCTTAATCACACACAATCACAATCACTTATCCACATTTCCAGAGGTCCACATACAGTGACCTCTCACTTGTACGCGTTATAAGGAATCGACTTAAAATTGCGCATAACTGAAAGGATCTTATTTTCTAACTCTTCAACTACATTATGAGGCACAACATTTGAAAGAAAAATCTTAATAATATTTATTCAGTTACAGAGTCATATTTTATATTATGCAATATTATTTTAATTCAGAAAGGGATTGAATGCATAGTTTCATTTTACACGGGAGAAACTTTAATTATACTAATATTCTTTTATCAAAATGTCATCAATACTGCAGTTTATTTTTGTTTAGACCACGTTTGTAATGCATTACCTTCTAACTAATTGAAATACTCTATTATATTTGAAGTTAAGTCATAATTTTGCAGATGTCTCAATTTTTCTAGGGCTAATAAAGCCCTAGCATAAGCTCTGACATTAAGATCAGTTGCATCATTGTCATCCTATTTTTAATCATACTCACCCGTAACTCATCAAAAACAGTTTCGATGCCTTAATGTACTTGATATTACCGAATTTTTATCAACATTTCCAGCATTTGCATTTTTTGATCACCGTGTCTTCGAGGACGACGGAGAAGAATACATTTGTGTAACAGGATTTGTGAATAGCGCTGTTTATTTTCGGGTATAACTGAGAGAGGCAATTCAAAGTGGTGCTTATAAGTGAGAGACATATATCATTATCTCCTATTCTTCGTAATGGGACCTTCCAAAATTCGTCACTGTATGTAGGCATGCTGTTTCCACTGTTAAAACGATTTTTAAAAATTTTTTGAAGTCCTTACATGCACGTGCATCGATTTGAATAAATGATTCTAACGGATGTAAATGTGCAAATTATACACATTGACATACGTATTAGGTTGTAACGAAAGTTTTCCGCCATTGCAAGTATTGTCTGCACAAACTGTTCGCGTTGGTGTCTTTTCCAATATTTTGTTAAACGATTTTTGTTATTTGAAAGAAAAATACTTGTTTTAGAGCACTCTGTTGTGAAATCTGTAAAACAATATCGTTATGATTAAGTATAAGGTGTCTGAAATGGAACTATCACGCTACCAGATTGAACCATCATTTACTCTCAGTTCTGTTGAAAAAAGTCAGCTACAGAATGACTCCGAATCATGTGTACAGTTGAAGGTACTACTGTTGTATCATACGGCAATGTGAAGAAATTTGGTACGGAAAGTTCAAAAACGAGGACTAGGACATTTAAGAAGCAGAGCGCTCTAGCCGGTCTACTGATTCTGATGAGGCCCGTCTACGAGAATTTGTGGAAGGAGATAAAATATTTATCCATTCGAGAGCTAGCTAAAAGAGTTAGACTTTAGTGCCATGTCCATTAGTCACTATAGGCATCGCATAAACTTGACATATAAGGTCAATCGCTCGGTACCGCATGAGCTGACTCAAGCAAATCTGGCGGAAAACTTTCGTTACAACCTGATACTTTGTTTTCATCTGCCGTTACTTTACCTTTGTTTGACGTTACACGAAAGATATTTGAACGTTTTCCTAAGTTGAATTTGTGAATATTCAATTTTTTAATTTTTTTTTCGAAATCGATGCAGCTGAAAAGAACTTTTAGGAGATCATTTACCTTTAAAAGTGTCTTTACGCAGTATTTGTTTATGGATGGCAGTAACTCTTTACTACTGAAACGGAGATTGAGGATATGTGTTTTAAAAATAATTGTGAGATAGCTCTTTAATGTGAGATGCGTGATTTTTTGTCGGGTGTGAAGAGGTTATATGCAAGGTACAAGGGGATTGTGCCTTCTATTATTTTCAAATGCAAGGCACATATCCAATGTACCTTTCATGAGGTATTAAAAATGAAAGGCACGTAGAGAAGATAAGACAAAGATTATAGAACTAAATTTGTCAGAAGCACAGAGCGAGATTTGTGCCTCTGACACATTTGTGCCTCTGAGACTGATCCGAATTTCAGGGGTACATGCAAAATGTCAATGACGCCATGCCCTTGTACCTCTCAAATTTCAGAGGCAAAAGGTTTTAAAATGTGCCTCTTAAATCAGAGGCAAAGTTTTAAGCGTGTATAAATAAAAACAATAGTTAGTGGCACCTGGATGTCAATGAATGTAACGAATTTGAAATTTTTCAAGAAAAAATGTTAATAAATTAGAACGAAAGTTTGTTCTTCTATTCATGCAATAGTTAACTTTTAGTGTGGATTCAGCTGTAAAAAAATTAGATTTACTTTTTGGATAGCGTTGCTAATTATATTTTATCCATTTAAAGAAATTAATTGTTTGAAATATATTTACAATCATAGACATTACATATGCAATTGTAATAATATTTTATACTTTACTTAAACTATGTATATAGTTCAATAGTAGATTATACTGTAATAAGTTCTTGACTGTAATGCATACTGCAATAAATTCTTGAAATAACCTATTATAACAGCATAGACATATATACCTATTAGCTACATTAGGGATTCAATATTGTATTATATATTGCAGACTTCGTATAATTAATTAATTCAAGAAATATTCTGGTATATAAAACGTAACAAATTATTAAACTAATTATAATAGCATATGCATATATCTATCAGTTCAATCATTTATTTATTTCAAAAACAATTAAATATACATGAACAAAAGTACTGTTATTTTAGCTGTATAATAGTTGTAAATTCAATATCCGACTGATTTTAAACGTGAATTCATTAATAAATATTAAATTTTATACAGTTGAAATTAATGAATATACCTTTTTATTAACTGTTATAAAACTTTGTAAACAAACAAATGCACTCAAAAAAAAAAATCCCAGATACATGTTTCAAATGTTTCCATTTTTTTTCAAAATTCTTTAGATTAAAATCTTCTACTATGTAAATTCAGGTCAAATTTGGAGATATGTGAACGCTTTCCTTATCCTTACATTAAAAATAAATAAGTGCACCGTTTTATTCAATACTATGCTTTTAATGTCTATTCAATTGCAAAAATCTGAAGAGACTCCATTCCAAATTCCGAACTCTTGATCCTTACCCAGAATTTAAATAAATTTGATTCAACTCAATCATATGCTGAGTTATTCAGACGCTAGTGCTCTTCAAATAATGTGCCTTTATAGCAAGGTTGCTAAATTGTGGCGACAGCTGGCCATTTTTGTGGTTAGATCTGCCAAATTAGCCACTGTGTGGCTAGATCTTGACCAACTGGCAGTACGGAAGTGAGAGCCCTAATGACTCAAAAACACTTGCAAACAAGCATATTTCGGCAGTACAAGTACTTAGAATAAAAAGCTAATGAATGATTTATTATTTTTTCTCAGCTTGAAAACATTTCTATCCATTTCTGGCCATTTTTGTTTCAGCCACTTTTCCCCGTCTGAGTTGGCAGTACTGTTTTATAGGTTATAATGTATAAGAATTCTTCTTTGCAGCCCTGTACATGAAGTATATGAACTACACCTATGGCGTAGTCAGAAATTTTTCACGGGGGATAACGACTACTGCAACTCACATATATGTATACGTGTGTGTGATGAGTGAGTGAAAAATATACATTTTGTGTTTCAAAATGTTCCTCATGGGGGTGGGAGGCTGTGACCCTCCCTATCCCCCCTTGGCTACGCCACCGCCCTACACACATGAAAGCGTATCCAGTTGTGTGATGGTGACTTATAATATACATATTATTTGAATTATAATATACATATGATTTCAGTTATTTGAATGCACCATTTAGACACTCGAAACTTTAAATGATTTCTGTCTGTAGGCCATAATGTAAAAGAATTCCTTTTTACGACCCTGTAAACAAACTGTCAGCCAAAGACACAACGAAATCTTTGGGGGTCATGTGCGCGTAACCTGTAATATACATACCCAATCTGCGCTCAACGAACACACCGTATAGATGCTAGAGTACTTTCAAGAATTTCCGTCCATAGGTCGCATTCTAAAAGAATTTTTTTTTGTAGGCCTGTACAAATGTACTTCCTATACACACTAAAATCAATACCGGTCGTACGAGGGTGGTCTATAATAAATATATATACCGAGTTTGAGCTTAATCGAATGCACCGTTTAGGAGCAATCGTGTTCACTCACATATATACACATAGATATCATACATCACTTTAAAAATAGTATGCATAAATTCAGACAACCAAGAACGTGTAAATATATCAAAATCTGAAATTCAAATTTAAATGCAGAAAAACTATTTTTATGAAATGATAACGCAAAAATATTTGCAAGCTTATCATTTAGAGCACATATGTATATAGTTTTTGATATAAAATGACAACTACAACTGTCTTCTGCATGTTTAATTATCTGAACACCACAAAATAAATAAGCATATTCAAAGTACCATTTTAACGCTGTATAAGCTTTATTAAAGTAGATCATATCATCACGCCATCATATTACCACCCTGTTAATCTTTAGTAATGGGATGTTAAACGGCAGCCGGTTTTCGTTGGCAAACTTTAAACCCTAATTTCAAATTTTAGAACACATATGCATTTAAAAATACACCACGTACTTAGAGTAGTGTTTTTACTTATTAGAAATGACGCATGAAAATGAATTCTTAAACAATCTACTAGTAGACGAATTTAACAGTTGAATGCAAATTTTGGTGTCAATTTCAATTATTTGACAGAAAAAAAATCATTACTTAATATTTAGAAAAAAAGTCGTTTATTAATATTTTGATTACAACTTCAGTATCAATTCACGAACAAAGATATTTGTACACGTACAATAAAAACCGAAATTTCCATAACATCTGTTTTTAGCAAAATTTTTAACTTGGCACGAAAGTTGCGTAGAATTATAAAATACAATCATGAGGTCCCCCGTCGCTTATTACTGCATTTTTCTTTTCAGTTTATGTTTTTCGTTTAGAATACTTCCCCAATCAGTACTTTTCTCCGTTGGAGATCTTAAAATATTTGCCTACAAGGAAGTAAATATTCCCCCAGCTCCCGGGAACATGATAAAACTCTCAAATAGTGGATAGAGAGACTTTTCACTCTTCTCATAAAAATGTAAATTTCTTTGGTAGGAGCAGTTGGAACTTATGCAGTATGCAAATATAGTGTTATCGCTACCCCTCCTATTTAAAGAAAGTTGGTTTATATGTACAGAGTAGACTTTCAACTCAAACCTATAAATTAGTGCTTACGTATTTAACAACGTATTAAACATAAAGGATTTTTGTTTTAATATCAGTTGTAAAATACCAAACATTAAGCACTATCACTCTCAGTATGGAGCAGCAAGCATAAAATTTCTAATTCAGATTAGTTCTTTATTGCAATTGAAGAATAAACTTTGCTTATAAAGGCCATTAAAAATGACTGACAATATTTTATGTAAAATGGTAAAAAATCTATGTCGCGAAAGGTACTGGTTCTGGAAATACACTATAAGGGCAAGCTAAAATGTTTTTTAAATTGCATATGTAGTGAATGTAAGACACTAGGAACAGTCAGAAAAAAAAAACAACAAGTATTCTAAAGAGCAGAAAACCTTATGTGATTATTATTATCTATTTTCGTCCTATCGATTAAAATGAAGGGCACTAGCCAAATTTATAGGAATTCGAGAGTTGCACGTAAGTGCTTGCATATCAGGACTGTCCAAGCACAGATAAACTATTTAAATACCATTTAGTACTATATTTAGGAGTTTTGAATTGTCCTCAATATATTTCAAACCAATAATGAAATAACAATGTAGCGTGTTTCATCGTTTAAATAACTCTAAATTTTAACAATTAAAAGTATTTTGCATTGTATGAGTGGTTGCTCATAACTACGCAGTAGAGCCATTTTCTCAATTCAGAGTAAAGTTAGATTAAATAGAAGGCTCAAATATTTCAAATAGAGCGATATATTGCGCCATTTTAGTAGTTACCAAATCCCTAGTATTTATTAGATAGTTCCAGTGTTTATATTCAGTTACTAGTGTATGAAAAGCGAAGTTAGTAATCAACAGTTGATACCCAATGAAAATATGTAGTCTCAATGAAACTTCAAGAAATACCTAGGAAATCTTTTAAGTTTCATATTAGATACATTTCCGAAAATGGTACCATTAAAATGTTCGATTTCTTACACAGTATTTTTTTCATTTCCATTCATTTTAGTAGGAGAGAGGAAGTATACCTTCTTTGACTGTAAAATTAAATTTTTGGATAATTTCTTTTCTAACCGATGTAGTTGCATTCTTTTGCGTAATATATTCTGTATAAGGTGAAAGTCTGCATTTTAGCATTCTGCCATGCATGCTTATATAATTTATACTCAGTAAAAAGGCTGATCGATTTTAATTTGATAGTCTTATAGTTTCAGGGAAATATCGCGCAGTTAGGATAAACTTTATGCTAATAAATTCAATCAAATATATGAAACGAATATGGTATGTATTGTCCTTTACAAAAATGAATTACCAGAAAAAAAAAGTATGACTATGTTTTCTAGAGTATTAAGACTTTTATATTAATCAAGCAAAACTACGGAAGTACGACTCCCCGGTAAGTCAGCCCACATCTTCTGCTTGGTAGATATGTAAGCCAGTGGCGTAGCCAACGGGGGGATAGGGGGGTCACGAACCCCCCCCCATTAGAATTTTTTTGCCGTACAAAATGTATATTCTTCACTTCCCTATCACATACACGTATACGTAAGTTGCAGTAGTCGTAACCCCTCCCCCCATGAAAAATTTCTGGCTACGCCTCTGATGTAAGCTATGCTTATGATTCAAAATCATTTTTCGTATTCCGTTGTTTGATTTTAATATTTAATGATCGCATCAACAGCCTTTTCCAAGTTAATATTTCATAAACATACAATTGTAGCATCTAATTTAAAGTTTATATAAAGATGTATTAAGTACTATACACTTTAAGTAGATAATTTGTTTTTCGTGGAGGAGGGGAGATAACAATAGAAAACGCATGACCAAAACGCTTATAAAACAATAAAAATCTCCGTAAAATAACACCATAAAGTTCTAAAAAAGGGAAACTTTATTTTCAGTTTCCCGTTCCCATCTTCAGGTGATTGTCACTGAGAAAGGGCAAAACAGTTCACGCTCGAAGCAGCTGTATGGGCGTTTAGTAAATTTTATGGTGTTATTTTACAAATTTTTTATTATTTTATGTCTTAAATACCAGTTGTTTTGAGTGATTTTATCGAAACGCATATAATTCACAAGCAATAATTTATTCACATTTTTAAAACTTTTCAAAAATATCATAATACAAGTATGCCAATACAAATATGTGCATACCGAAAATTGAATTTCTATAAAATTATGTAAATGATGAAAATTTCGCTGTTTAAATAGAATTTTCTCGTCGTGTTAAGTCAAGTATCTGCAGTAGTTTCACGGGAGAGGAAATATACATGCAGGATGATCAGGTTTTTCCTTTCGCATGTAAAGGGAACTCCATAAAAATGTAAATTTTTTTTTCTCAAAAAGGGACTCGCATTTTCCTTGAACGAAAGGAACTTCCATATTTCTTCGCATGAAAAATTGATGGCGATTATTGTCGGCAGCTTTGATGAAGTCGGAGGCAGTTGCCTGATAGAGTTGATCCGAGAGCGTGGGGATGAATAGCGTGTCGGGGGAACATCCGCAAAATTAATGGACTTTCTCACAGTTCACTATTTGGAGCATATTTATTCTTAGAGTACTCCTAAAGAGTAAAAATATATAGAAAGCACGTGATATTAGGCTGGACCAAGAGAGGTAAATCTTGCCAAACGGTTCAATTATGACACATTTTCGAACACAGATATCTACAGCGCCAAATTCAGAGATTTATTGGCGTCAGGTTGTGTGATATTTTGAAGATAACTTCAAGAAAGCTGCATACCACTATTGTGTAATTTTTCGACAAATTCTAAAAATCTTGAAATTTTATTTAAATTTTTATCAATAAAGCTGTCGCACACTGTAAGAAATACCACACATATTGCTGTAAAATAATACAGCACTGTGTGTAGTTAATCCTCTCAAAAATGCCGTAATGACATTGAAAAGCCAGTCAAGAAGAAACTATGGCAATGATTGTATGGTAACTGGCACAGTCTACATCACAACGTGTTGGCGTTACGTTTACCCACGCGTTGTGCTGTAAAATAATACGACACCATTATGTGTTGTAACTCTACTCACAAAATGACGTAATGACGGTGATAAGCCAAGCTCGAAGACGATTGTATAGCAAATTGACACAGTCTACAGCACCACGTGCTGGCGTTACGCTTCCCAGACATTTTGCTGTAATCATGCTTTTGAGTGTAGACGTCTATTGTGTGTACTTGAAGCACAGGAATGCCCCTCAACAGACCTTAATCTAATGCAAATAACAAACGCCAATTACAAAGTTACTATAAATTTAGACTAATGAAAATGAAGTCAGGAAGAAGCAGTGATTGGGTAATTTTGAACGTAGGTGCATGACATCAAGAATAATTGAAATAAAGCATGCCAAAATAATAACCAATTGTGGAGAGCTGAAGGTAATGCGAAGCAGGTTACGATTACAAACCGACAAAGGAAAATCTAATTTTAGAACAGTTATCGCCGCTTAGGCTGACATGAATCCTGAATTGCTATTGTATGCGAGAAAGTTAGGTTGCCAACTTAGCCACCTCGTGGTTAGATCTGGCTATTTTAGAAACCTAACTAGCCACAAATTTTAGAAAAAGTTGCTGGTAGCTACTTTAGAAAAACTCTTCATTTTTTAAGCAATTTCTGGCCATTTCTAGCCATATTCAACCGTCGTTGAAAATACTGTCCGTTCCGCTCACTCACATATCTGTAGTTTTCCATTAGCTAAAAATTATTTAAATTTATTTTATAATGTGCATGTGCAAACTGGGGGTATAAAATTTCACCATTGTGGTCTTTCTTAAGACAAACGATATGCATCGGTGAAATAAAACTTTGCAGACGACTGTCTGGATGTCGACAACACAATAGGGCAGTTTTACTTGACGTCACAATTCATTCCCTCTAGGACAGACATTCCACAAGAAAGAGGAAAAACAAATTTTTCTTTTGTTATTGGAATCCGTTATGAATAAATAATTTTTATCTCAGCTCAAAATAATTTTTAGCCATTTCTAGATACTTTCCGCATTCATTCTAGCCATTTTTCTCCGGCAGAGATGGCAACAATTGATAGAGTGAACAAATTTTGTTACCCAAAGTATAGGAATAAAAAAGCAGTACAGAAACGAAAAGATGAAAATGCTTGATTTTAACAGATTAAACGTAAAACCTGGAAATCAAATTAAAGTGATTATTAAATATGTAACTTAATACTTTAGGCGTAATACTTTTCTACAAATTTTTAAATTTATGACCTTAGTTAATGCAGTTTAAACTCTTTATGTAAGTATTGTTCGCCTATAGAACAACATAATGGAATTTCGTTAGTTAGATATCATTTTAACATTTTGTTTTAAAACAATTCAGTTTAAAGTTATAAATGGAAAAAAAGAAAAGAGAGATGGGGAGATAGAGGGGGGGGGAGAGTGAACTGTAGATATAAAGAGGACAAAATAAGTATTTCTTCAAATTTATTTGCATTTATTTATATTTATGTGCATTTTATAGAATTACTATTTCTGATCATTTGTTTCACTATGTAAAGCATTGCTTTTTAAGTAAATCAATTCATTCATTTATATTTTTGCTCCCCATATCACGCTTGTAAATGTTCTTTCAGCTGCATCATCTGTGAAACTGCGGAAGAAGCATTATACGTAATATGTCCAGTTAAGTATAAATATGCAATTATGAAGGAATACGATGGGGATAGGTTCCATTATGTTGTTCTGGGGAGTGCCGTATGATTTATTGCTTATATTTTCATTACTTAAGCCTTTAGTTTTGGGTGTGAAGTGTTTGGTCATTATAATTGGATAAATTTATCCCGATTTTTCAGTTGTGATACTGGACGCTGAAAACGCATTTTAACTCATCTCCCGTATCCGAACTATACGTCTCTGTACAGAAGGAATTATGAGTGGCTGAACAACTTCCTTATTTAACGCCCCTTTTTAAATGCATAATCGTCCAATACAGAATAATAACTTTCACCTCATTAAATGATATTTGGGTGATATATCACAAACCTAATGGTGTGTAGTTAATTTAAACTCCGTTAACACGGTAAGGTAATATCTGTGTATTTTCCTATGTATTCAATTCAACCGTAAACCTAAGTTCACAAATCGCAAGATATGAAAACTTAGACCTCCCTGGTCTCTGTCGAAATTTCCATTTCGTGCACAGAAAAAAACTGTTTTGTTGAACCGAACAAAATGTTGTTTATTCAACAAAAATTTGGTTGGCGCTGTTTCAACCGAATAATTTTTTGGTTTTAACAAATGTTTTGTTAAATTAAAAATATTTTGCTGAATTAACAAAAATTTTGACTAATCAACAAATTATTCGGTTGGAATAGCTCCAACCAAATTTTTGTTGAATGAACAAACATTTTTTTTCCCCTATGTAACTGCTGCGACCTAGCAGTATTTTTCTAAGTCTTTTAAATTTAACTTTGTTTTATACTAATTTATGCTATTTGTAGTAGCAAGGATAGTGCATAAAAACAGCTTTTTGTATCTTAACTCTTTGGCGCTCGGGGGTTGCGCTGTGAAACCGCCTTATTTCAGCACTTTCACTGACGGTAGCAAAAATATGGCAAAATTGTCCCGAGGCAGATAAAGGGCAGCCGTTGCCATCGATCCATTGCACTACCAACAATATGGCAGTTGATCGAATAGCCCATCTTGCGCTACAGAGCTAAAGACGTTTTCTGACACAGCTTGCTATATGTCAGAAAACTTTTTCAGCTTTGGGCAGTTTATTCAGTTGGTCTGCCGTGTTGATGTGAAAATGCTTGCTCGCTGAAAGGTTAATAATTGTGAAGATATGTTGATTTTAAGTGCTTTGATTTTTTACACTTTAATAACATCATATTGTGTACAATCATTTTCTGTTTTCATTTTAGGGATTTACAGAGCTTGACCCAGGTAATCACTGGGCTGGCAGCAACGCCTCCTGTAAGACTACGTGTTGTAAATGCTACCGGCAACGAAATCCGGGGTGTTGAACTTGGAGAACAACTTTTCCTCAAAGTTGAGATGCTAGACGAAAGTAAGAATTTGCAACAACTTTATTTTGTTAAATTTTCGTTCACTGCTTTGAAAACAGCTTAAAAGTGTGCAAAATGGCTTTTAGAATTCGTACTATTATAACAATTGTTCCATAAAAATTTAAATGTTTTCCAAACTCTTTTAAGTTGATGTCGCACGACAAGCTTTCATACTTAATGTTATACTGCTTAAATTCAATCCCACTGGTATTTTTCTAATTGAATCATGGAATTTTGGGGAGAAATGGCTTCCTAGGAAGTTAAGGTACGGGAATCTTTTAGGTCTCAACGTGTTTATTAGAGATACGTAATAACATATTCCAATATACTCAATTGACATATAATACACATGAATATAAAAAATAATTTAAATGAAAGTATATTACATATCCGTACTATGAGATAGTGTTTTTTTAATGAAAAACGCTCTCACAAATAAAAAGTTGTAATCGTTAGCACAAAGTGTATTTGCTTGCACCATTGCATATGTGAATAAGCAGGAAGAATTTTCAGTTAGTTTGGAATATATCATGATTATTTTATATCATATGTATTATTTAAGTTGATGCATAAGGCTTAAATAATTCTGGATTTGAAAATAAAATGTTTAATTGAAGGAAAAAATCGAACATTTAACAGTCGACATAAAAGAATATATGCTAAAAAGCGAAAAAAAAAATGAAACGAAATTCATTGAGATATATCTGACATTGTAAGAACAAACTTTAGATATTAGATTGTGTTTGAATAAACTACGCTCTTTTTTTAAGGAGTAAATTTGTGAAAAAACGTGAATGAGGACAAATTCGCACCTGTTGATAAATGACTAAAAATGTATTAAAGAGAAATTAAGTAGGAATGATTATCCTTCAACTCAGCTCACATTCAAGATAATTCACTGCATTATTACTTAAACTGATCTGTATCTATTCTTGTTAATACTTTCGGATTTACGTAAATTACAAAACACATTAACTGAAAAGTACAAATATTTCACGGAAATATTTTTTTTATAAATTATTATGATTTTTATTTTTGGAAACTTAGTTTAAACAGACAAAACTGTGTTCATTAAAATTTATTATGAAAAAACGAACTCTACCATCGTAATAACATGCCTTTGATGAGTCCGCTATACATTCTAGAGAATCTGCAGGTATTCAGCAGAATTTTCAAAATGACGAAGATCTAAGAAGTTTGGACATTTTTTTTATTCGTACTGTTGAATTAAACTCAAGCATCTTTTCGAATTTTATTAAAAGTTTGCAGATCTCATTTACATCTGTTGAATTGTCTGACTAACATTGAACTTTTATAACATAAAATATTTTTGGCTACAAAAGAAGAAAAATATTTTTATTTAGTTTAAATATTTTGTTGCTTACGAATAAAATTTTACGCTCAGAATGTTTAACAGCTAAATATCTGCATTCAACATACGAATACGCATCTCGCAGTATGCTGTTTTTACTGTTAAATTTAATCTTCTTAATGTAATTTAGGCAGATTTTAATCAACTTTTCAGATTTTCAGCAGCAGTGCATATCATTTACATATGCACAAAAGGACAAAAGATTCCTAAGTGCTCCATTTACATTTTAAGTAAACTTTTCATCATCATGGTAAAATTTCTTTCCTGCGCAAGAAACTTTTTCCGCTTTTAAAGTACCTAAGTTAACTTAGCTCTTCATATGTATATTCCAGCTTCTGAGCTCTTCGAATTTTTACTGGGAAAAAAAGTTGAGTTTCGGAATGTGTTTTTCTCTTCAGACAAGCTGATACCCCAGCATTGCCACTAAAGTGTTCGATTTCCGATTTCAAACATTCGGCTATCTCTTTGCATCACGCGGTCAATTTGTATCTACTAGTTTTGTATTATCGGGAAAATTGCATTACTTTACTTGAATTTCCTTTCGTTAGGTTTGGCACCATAATGGCTTTAAATATGAAACAGAAACTGCAAGGTTCTTTTATTTTTTTCCATCGAACTGAGTACGAAGAAAGATTTTTTATTTCCAAAATTACTTTAATTTTTTTTTATGTTGTTGTACATTTATGCACAATGTGCTTCCTGGTAGTTTATTTTTACTTATATAGTTCCATCCTGTAAAAAAGAAAGAAAAATCAAAAGATTTAGCAAATGAATTGTAGACATATTTTGTAACTTTGGTCATACAAAAAGCATTCTTTAACTCATATCTTTCTGTTTAACGTTGAAAACATACACACAGAAAAAATGTTTTGTCGAATTCAAAAGAAAGTTTGTTAATTCAACAAAATTTGGTTGGCGTTATTTGAAGCAAATAATTTTTCAACCAAAACTTTATTAAATTAACAAAAATTTCGTTAAATTGACAAACGTTTTGTTGATTTAACAATTTCTTTTAAATAGAGCCGACAAAGACAATAATAACAGTAACAATAATAATAAAAATAGATATTTATTTATTCTTTTGATCGCATTGAACTCTGAAAGGACAGAAATATTCTGTAATATTTACAATAATTTATCATATTCGACAGTAAAATAATTTATCATACACGTCAAGTTTTAGAATTTCGAAATTGTAAAGAAAATGTTTTTTAGGAGAAATTACGCACTCTTTACTATCATTTTTTTTACACTTTGAGAAGCACGTTTGTTACTATATTCAATCATCGGGATTTCTGCTCTGAAACACTGGAACATACATTTCTCCCTCAAAAAACACATGCAATGCTTTACCTTTTTTGGTGGTAAAATTCAAAGATGATACGTTATTTTTCTCAGACAAGCTGGTGCCAATTTCATCTGTAACAAAATCGATTTCCGATTTCAAACTTTTTGGACAACCCTCCAATCTCCCCTTACCCCATCGGCTGGCCACTACGTTCATTTTTCATCGATTGGACACGTTTCTCCATCACTGTTCAAGTGTGCGATATATATATTTCCAGCGGCGTTTCTAAAATGTTTCCTTTAATTTTTTTTTCTTCAAGTGTTTGACGTAAATATTTATGAAATTGATATGAAACGTTTCATAGCCGTAGAGGAAAATCTGTTTCATCATTATATGTTGAATTTCGCTTGAGCTTTTGCTGAAGAGTAAAGAAAAGGATGAATGCTCTGTTGTAAATAAATAAGGTTTTCTGTGGAACGGATGTTTCAAAATGTTTTTGCTCAAATTTTAAACATATGTTTTCATTTATTTATTTATCTTTATTATTATGATTATTTTAAAGAAGAGCAAGAGCAATAAGATATTGCTATTTGATAATAATTAATCTGAAAAGAGAAAAAAAAATATTTTCTTTTTTCAATAATTTACAGAAGTGCATTGCTGTCATCTAATAATGAAATAAATTTTTTAGAGTTTTTGAATTCAGTTAAAGATTTAAATGTCATTCATATTATTTCAATAGAGCTTTCTTTAGTCTGTTGATGTTTAGTGAACAATTTTTAGTGACCTCGAGATGCAAGATACAATACGAAGTGTCATATGCTTAATTTTTGAATTTGTTCGTTATCAAGTCATATTGAAAAATGATTATTTATTATTCGACAGTACTTGATCATTTTCCTAATTAGGTATTTACATTTTTAAATGTCATTTTCTTCTTTGTTCGTTGTTTTCCCAACTTCATCCAAGATAAAAGTGTAATTTTACACATATATTTACTTTTAAAAATACACCAATGATTTATTACATAACGTAGAGGGTTTATAACGATGAGTCTTTTACGAAAAATATTTGCCGAGGCGAAAATTAACGATACTCTATCGAACTACAATGCATATAATAGACAATATTAAAAGCAAGAGAGCAATTTACCATTCACTGAGTTTGAAAACACAAAAATGCTTTACAATAAAGCTCGACAAACCAAACTTTGTGCCCGCATATTTTAAAACTAATGAGACAACTTTAATGAGTTGTATTCAAAAGCGTTATTTCATCAAAGTCTCTCCTCAGTTTTTTCACCTTCCATTTCTTACAGGCAACTTGTCCTTATATTTTACTTTCTTCCTTGTCCTTATATTTTACTTGTACGTAAATGCCCTGCCTAAAACTGAATTTTCCCGCTAGACAGTACATGAAAATTGATTTCAGTTATTTGTGTGCAAATTAGTGTTAGTTAAAATTTATTTTTTTAATTTGCTCATCATAGTTTAAAATGTGCATTGTAGTTTATTTCTCAAAAATGTAAGAAATAAACATTTTAAAAATAATCATCTGAATAAGTTGAAGTATGGCAGTACTGTTCAATTCAATTTGAAATGTAGATATCAATAAAGAAATTCCGTCAGAAGCTTACACTGCAGATGTTTTGACTAATACATGATAGTATCAACATTTCTTTAGAACGAATAGCTGCAAATAACAAAACACTAGATGAAAATATCTGCATATAATGAATATTTTTAACGTATCTTTGTTTATCATAATCAAATAGCTCAAAAAGCACGTATCCTTTTTAACATATATCTCACATTGCTTCGTAAATCTATGCCTTAATAAGTGAGCAAAATAAGAACAATTTTGCAACTAATTCTAAAGAATCAAGTTTTTACGATAAACAAAAAAAATTACATTTGTACCATTTGTGTTTTAGGAAAGCTCATTTAAGATAGAACTTGAATAAAAGCAGACAAACAAACAGAGAACTTTGACTATAAATACCATATAACAACTGTACAGCAGGAATCAAAACCAGTGCAGTAAACTAATAAGAAACGAATCAGGGTTATAATGAATTGTCGCAAAAGTAGTATTCATGGACGAATCCATAAATTACTTAGGACGAACTATTTAGTTCATCTGCGAGAATTTTTAAAATATATACCTTTTAGTCACACACACATAATTTTTATTTTAATGAAATTTTTTGCAATAAAAAAATTGTGTGTTGAGAAAAAAATATTTTCTCAAGTTGCCAGTACAAACTGCCGTTACCGACATTTCTTATTCTTAATTGTTTAATTTTTCTATCAATGTTTTAACAAAAACAAAAATATAAATTTGCGTCATTTAAAGTGGAATAAAACATTTGATAGAAACGGACCAAAAGCACTGTTAAAAATAAAAGACAAGAAAATAAATTACTTTGGAATTGTATATCTCAATGCAGAAAAAGACTGAGAATTTTTTTTTATACTTTCTTTTTACATGTCAAAAATACTGCACTCACACGTAACATGACGTATGAGGGTGCGTGGATTGACACGAAATAAATGGCCTGTGAGTTCCCCTACCTGCTACGCAGCGATAGGACTCATTTTAGTTTCGTACATCGAAAATATGAAAAATGTGTTATCTTAAAATATTTTTTACCCCAGATGAAATTCTCATACTTCAATGCAGCAACTGAGCTTAGTAATTTTGGAACAATGCTCCTCGCCGATTTCTAAAAGAAGCAAACAGAACCTGTATAATTATTTAATATGTAAAAAAAAAAAAAAAATAGACTACTGCAATTTTAAAAACCTTATATATATGAATAATCAGACGGAAGTACAGAAACAATAGATCACATTTTATTATTTATTCCACTATTAGGACAGGATTTACTTGTGCAAACCTTTCGAAATACCATTTCAATACATCCATCTGCATTTATTGAATAGAATCCAGATGAAATATTTTCTGGAGGGATAAACTTCTTGTTTTCATCGTAGTGATATATTTTAAAGTACGTCTGGAAATGAACATTTGATTCTTATCCGATTTTATAATCTAAAGACGCTTATAAATTTATTTATTTAATTTTATTTTTGAACGCGTCTAAGCATCAAACCGGTGTTTATCGATAAAATTTTGTATCATGGTATCGAAAATGAGTATTTTTCTGTAGTTCAGCTCAGATATAGTTTCCTATTTAGGTATTATGGAATAGTTGAGAAATATGGAATATCGAGGCTTCGACTCTGTTAGGTTCTGTTGTCACGTGGGAATAACACGAACTACTCAAGAAAGATTCCCGTGTCACAATACAGTGAGAGTTGACCCTTTGTTGTTGCCGTATCACTAACTCAGAACAAAGTGTGTTTTGTGATTTACAAGCGTTTTTTTGCAGATAAGTTTTCAAACATTTTAACCTACTTGTATGCACGTGACTTGAACATTGACGTTATGCATAATGCACACTAGAAGAAATGTAGTCTGTTGTGCTGTTTTTGATATTTAGCTGACAGTGTTTTACCCCAAGGTTCATTTTCCTAGATGGTGTGTCGGGTATTGTGGAATAATAGAGTAATATTGTAATGTATTTCATGCCATCCACTAAAGAATCAAAAAACGAACACGTTGAATGTACCTTTCGTAACGGAAAATTCATCAAAGATCATTGAGGTGAAATTTGGTTTTCAATGCTTCAGATTCTCACTGTGGGCTTATCTTGACTGTACTGGAACAGAGAAAGAAGATTATGTCTGAGACTTATCTAAATATACTCGAAGCAGAAATGACTTGAGCAAAGTCATAAAAATATGGTCCACAGTTAAATATAACTTTTATATAGTTAGTTTTTCAACGGTTTAAACCACCATATTACCATATTACCCGACTACTTCATATTATACTCCATTCGTAACTTTTTAAAAATAATTTTTTCTATAACAAAAAATCAGCTGTGGTTATCTGTAAAGATGGCATTTCATTACAATTAGTTGAAGTATGTACTCATGATTATTTTGAGTATTTTATTCAAAAACATGTATAGTTATAAATGTAAATGGTATTCCATAATACTCTCCTCTCCTCTACTTCATTTCAGTTTCTGATACTTCGTATTGTTGTTTTTCTGTTCGATAACCGAGCCTATAAAAAATAATCACTGTTGTAAATCGGATAGGTTTTAGTTTATCATGCTTAAAGATATATTTTATTTGCATAAGAGCCACAGTACTTACCTACGGGAGCCGCGATAGGCCTTCCTAATATATTGCATCATTTACGTGCTGTATTATGTTGTAAAATATATAATATTATTTCAAATTATAGAATGATAAAATACATAACAGTAAAAATAAAATATTCGTAATTTTTATTTCTCGTTATTTCTAATCTGGAGAATTCTTAGAAGAAGGAAAAAAAGAGAGATTTTGTACTGCAAAAGCATAAACAAGTTTTCTTTTTGTTTTTCTAGAAGCATAGCATTCCATACAGCCAAAACTGTGAAATTTCTGATAGATGCAATAAGAATTCTGGAATACATAAGCATAAAACTTGAAAATTTATGAAAATATTGATTGGCATTTCATTGAGGAATCAATACTTGCAAAACACGTGGACCGAAAAAGCATGTAAACTATCCGGATTTCCAAAAGTGTATGAAATTTCCGAAAATACATCAAAAAGTATTGGATGCTTGCCCTCTCAATCGATTTATAACAATTTCAGTCAGTTATGGTCAATTTCACTGAAACAAGGTGGATCCGCTTTCAGTCGGATCAAGGAGAGATGGATTATTAAAAAAAAACTATAGAATTTTTCAAGCGGAAATTGCCGAACGTGAAGTGAATTTTACATTACGGTTAGTTGTGATTTTTGGAATTACATAAATGGAATATGTGTGTAGATAGTACAAGTAATGCATTGGTTTACACAGATTGTGGTTCATCATTTCCTTCCTTATTTTGTGTAAAAAGGTAATCAATATTTTGTTAATAAAATGCTTTAGGTTACAGTTAGAAAAGAAAGAACTTCTATTGTACCATGCAATGAAGCTGTAAATTTTCCGATTAATATATATATATATATAGAGAGAGAGAGAGAGGGAGAGAGAGAGAGAGAGAGATATATAAATAAATAGATGGAATTGGAAGGAAAGCTTTCGAGTATTATTAAGTTGTTTACTTAATTATTATTTTAAAAAATCAGCCCATGATTGATTCTTCGTATAATTTTTCGATGCTTAGTATAATTTTCACTTTAGCAGTACTTTAGAAATCAACAGGTAGAAAATAAGAAAGATCAACCACTGGGACTTACTAATCGGATCGCCTTAAAACAATTTAATAAAGACCCCTGCTAATAACGGGGCACTTGAGAAATTTCTGAGTATTAAATACTAGCTGTTTTTAACTATAAAATGATTAATTTTTGAGCAAAATAAATTCTAAAGTAATTGCTGGTGCTTTTGTCGTACCTTTACATTAGTTATGTTCTTTAATCCTAAAATTTAAAATAACCCTGTTTTTCAATATTCTACTAAATGAGTCCTTTTCCACACGTTGGCATATAATCAATCTATGCTAGTTAAATACAATATGTTATAATAGAAATATGAAAAAGAAAAAGAATTAAGATATCTTACAGTCTCTAATAAAAATTAGTAGAAGTATGTTTTAAAAATATTATAATTTATTATGTCAAACTTCACGAAGGAGCATAATCTTAGTTTGTACTTTCAAAACAACGGAAAATTTCTTGTCTAAAAATTCTGTTCATTTCTGTAATACTTAATTGAAAAATATGTATATTTATTTAATACTTAAATGTAATGTACCTTTTGATGAACATACTCGCATATGGCTGCAATTTGTATCTTTTGACAGCGTAGAATATAGAGAGCAAAAAATTCTTATTAATGTTAAACAGATTCTTAAAGGCTAAATTCAATTACGAAGAATACTAAAGCTTTCTCTTTTGCAGAAAAATCATAAACTATTACAATAAAAAGTTTGTTGACATTAACGACAGTGAAGTAAAGACAAGAGCTCCATCATAGAAGAGATTTGGCAAAATAACTGCGGTATACACAAAAAAAAATGATAATGCTAGTGTCTTTTGAAAATTAAATTAAAAGAAAACCATAAATGCAGTTCGAAAAGTAATAAAGTCAAACTTATGTAGCCTTCTGTCAGGGAAAAACAAGACGTGCTACCCGTAGGAATAGTAATAAAATTTCTACATAAAGATGTTTCAAATTTGAAAGTGTAAACATACTATTTTTCTCATGTAAGTTTTAGGAACAACTATGCGACAAGGTATTAAACCACATCTTCAGGGTTAAAACATTACTAAACCACCATTTAATGTAACTTATGCCTGGGACTGACCGATAATGCAGTGTCCACACAAAAAAATATTTGTATTTTAAACATCCATATCCAGTTATAGAAACAGATAAGTTTCATCAATAAAAGTTCACACGCGAAGTTCAATATTCAAACCAACTGGTCACCTCCAAAATCCTGAAACGCTCTAAAATGTTAATCCATCCGCCATGAACTGCCATTCAGATTCATCTCTACAGGTCAGAAATGGAATAACGTAGCTCTGACACTTTATGATCTAAATCTTCTCTCATCTGCCGGAATGGAATGATTAACAATCGCTTGCAAGTTAATGTCAGCTCGATAGCTTTCTGGCATCCAAGGGATTTTCAGTGCACTTCAGCACAGCTTTAGAAATCAACAGGTTGTAAATCAGAAAGATCAACCAGGGTTATTTACTAATCAAATTCCCCCTTATAACAAATTAATAAAGACCACTGCTAATAACGGGGCATTTTAGAAATTTCTGAGTATTAAATACAAGTTGCTTTTAACTATAAAATTATTAATTTTTTGATCAAAATAAATTCTAAAGTAATCGCTGCTTTTATGGTACCTGAGAGGGGGGAGGATTAAATTCAAAAATTTGGATTCAAATTGTAGCTAAATGCACTGTTTTCACGCGCTGAATTATGTGAAAATCTCTTTGGTAATAAGAGTGAACCATTTAAATTCTTAAGCTGAGGATTTTGCTTTTATAACAAATATACTTTTCAAAATTCGTTAACCTTTAGCACAAAAATCTTATAAATAAAAATGAAATTCTGTTTGTTTGTTTGTTTATTTGTTTGTTTGTTTGTTTGTTTGTGGATTTGATTCGTATACAAATCCACAAAAATGGACCTATCGGCCTGAAATTTAGTACAGATATGTAAAATAATATAGAATAACTCATAGTCCACTTTAAAACTTTGAAAGTCCACCCGTTCCCGGAATTTAAGAGATTTTTTATGCTCTTCACGCAAAAATCTTTCCGTAATTGTAACCCCTGTAGTGAAAAAAGTGTGAAATAAGGATCGTGGTTGCCATGTGTGGCGATTTTGCCGAATAAAATGTTTTAAATTCTCAAAGTAAAAATAAAAGAATAATAATGATTTTTTTTGTTAGTTTATATTCGTAAGGTTATTTTTTTTAAATTATAATATCGTGTGCATGGGAAATCAGAGCAGGAATGTAATGCTTTACACGCAAAACAATAAGAATTGAAGATTTCCGGGGCTAATAAGTAAATTATTTTAGTTTGGCGAAAAAATAAAATGGCTCAAATGCCGATTTTGTGAAAGTGAGTTCTAGCGGTTTGCACAGATTTCAGCTTGGCGCAATTTATTGAGAGCTTAAGGAAATAGATTTTTGAAAACAAGTGCAAACGTTTTATTAGAATACAGCGTTAAATTTTAATGATCCGTGAAGAAATAATGCAGTTATTAAGGGATTTCAATTGATCTATCTCCAGAATTCTCGCCAAATGAGTACATTGATTTAAGTTGGGGGAATTCCGCCAAATTTCAGAAAATTGAAATCTTCTCATTTAGTACATCGGAGTAATGAGGAATAAAACACGTTATAGTTGATAATTTTAAAAAATTCGGCTGTATTAAGGGATTCAACTTTTCAAATAACGGCTTGCTTTACTTTTTCGCGGTCGAACCATTTCCCATATATTATTGCTGCTAAGTCAATGCTTCGAATGATTTCCTGAAAAAACGCTTGCAAAATGGCGTATGTTGGCACTTTGGCGAGGCTTAGATTTGAAACTGGATTTTATTTGAGACTGGGATATATAATGACACTGGTTATAGATAAAAATGAATGTTGGTATGAGTGTATGAGGTTGAGAAACTCCAGCACCGTTGCACCATGAAATTTGGTTCACCTAAGTCTTTTATCATGGAGAAGCTTTTTATGCTATCCGTTTTCCTCTAACTTGCCACCAGGTGGCGCAGCAGAACGTCGAATTCTATTCTGTTTAGCCGTTTGCTATGCGAATATCGTCCAACCGATTTCGATGAAATTTGGTACACGCGAATATTAGAACACGGAGAATATTTTTCACTATCCATTTTGCTGTAACTTGCCGCTAAATGGCGCTGAAAAGCATCAACTTCTATACCGTTCGACCGCTCGGCAAAAATTTTTTATACTTACACATTTGAGCACGAAGAATATATTCTAACTGCGTTCCTTTTGATGTTACTCACCACTAGATGACACTGCAATGCATTATTATTTTAAGTCGCCACTAGATGACGCTGCAGCAGGCCAAATTCTTGACCATTCAAACGGTCGCTATGAAAATCAGTATACATAGCTATTTGAACAATGAGAATATTTTGGCGTTATCCATTTTGCTATAACTCGCCACTTGACGGCGCTGTAGCAAATCATTACTTTAATTAACTACTAGATGGCCCTGCAGTGTATCACTTCTTGACTGTGCAAAGGATCGTTATGAAAATTGGTATACATAGATAGTTGAACACGGTCGCTATGAAAATCAGTATACATAGCTATTTGAACAATGAGAATATTTTGGCGTTATCCATTTTGCTATAACTCGCCACTTGACGGCGCTGTAGCAAATCATTACTTTATTGAACCACTGGATGGCCCTGCAGTGTATCACTTCTTGACTGTGCAAATGATCGCTATGAAAATAGGTATACATAGATATTTGAAAACGGGGAAGAGTTTGGCGCTCTCCATTTTCCTATAACTTGCCACTAGATGTCGCGTCAACACATGAACTTCAGGACTGTCCAGTCGATAGTCATGAAAATTCGTATACATCGATATCTGAATGCGAAAAATATTTTCGCCGTATCCGTTTTGCTAAAACTCGCCACTAGATTGCGCTACGCCGCATGGCTTTCTGCACCGTACAAACGATTGCCTTGCAATTCGGTATGCATGATTATTGGACACAATATAACGCGATATCCACTTTGCTATATCTGTTTATTACAATGAATAGTAATCACCACAAATCGTAATATCAAAAAGTCCATTCATTCCCGTGCGAAGAACGGGTACTTCAGCTAGTGCTTAATAAAAATTAGTTATGATCATTAATTGTTACATGCTATTGCAGCGTTTAATTTCACAGTTCAACATTATGATTTATGGAGTATATTATAGGCAGTTATAGGCAATTTATAGGCAGAAGTACCTAATAGTACAGTCATTACATATATAAAAATGTAGGTAAAAGAAAATGCACATTTAAATGTACTTTTTATTGAATTTAAGCTGAAATTATTATGAGTAAAATTTAAAGATCAGATCTATTATTAATGACCCAGTAATCCTATAAACTGCTTCTCGCTCCCCTACAAAAATAAATAAATAAAAGACCTTGTTTAATTAACGTACTGTCAAAACAGGTAAGTACTGCAATACTGCGGAAAATGCTATATATTATCTATCATTTTTTAACTTAAATTTTGATTTACATAATAAACCAGAACTCAAAGTTTTTTAAAATTAAGTTTCATTTTTTTTACTTAAATTCCGTTTGTGAAAACCTAATATTCGAAATTTCATTAATTTTTAAGAAATAACGAGATACAAACGATGTAAAATGATTGTTTTAAGAAGAGAGAACAAAATAATTTTTAGACATAACTCCAACAAAATTGAAAATTTGAAAATATTGTCATATTTTACCTGCGCGTTTACACATTCAGCTACCTGATAGCAGAGTTAATTATGTTTTTCCCGAATATACCTATAGAGTACGGAATTTGATAGCTGGAGTAAACAAAACACGATTTCGAAAATGAAAAGTTTTTTTTTCTCCAAAAATGGAAAACATTAATCCAGAAGCAAACATCTTAACAGTTTATTAGAACTAAAAATGTGGTTTAGGGTATGTTATTTTATCCTTGGTTACCCTAGTCAGGTAAATAAAGTATTATTTTTTATTATTGGGTTTATTTTTCACAATATAGATTTATGATTAAAGAATATTTCTTGTTTTATCGATTTATTCTCAATTTAAAAATGTAGCACTTACATTCTTTTTTAATATAAAGCCTTAATTTGCTGAAATTTTTTTACATAATTGATGCTTCAGTGCAGAAAATCTGGTTTCATTAAAAATTTTCACAAGTATAACAAATGTTTCAAACTTCTCTTTCCATATTAAAAAAAATAGTTTTAATAAGCATAAGCAAAGCTGTGACTGTGTTAAGAGCAATGTTTAGAATGCATAAATTTATGTTGCTAGGTTACTGAGATATTAGTACACTATGTTATATTTAATTTTGCTATACTATTTATTTTATTCAATCATTTTAATTTATTATTATTCAATATATATTTATTATATTAATATACCTGGATATTCTTAAAATTTAATAATATTACCTTATGGTATTTGGCAACTCCTACACTTTCTTCTTTCCACTTTTACACTTTTATTTAGTGGCAACACCATTTTTCACTTTTTACAATTCTTAGCATTGGCAACACATATCAATTGTTCAAATGAAATTTCCATGTGCTCAAGGTCTGGTATGTAAAATTATATTCCTATTTCTAATTTTTGTTATCTTTTTGATTTCTTCTTTCCTTTATATATTAGGGTAGGGCCCAGATGTGTGGAGTTAATATCTCTTCTGATATGCCACACAACCGAAACCCTACTATTTGGTTTGCTGTAAATTATAATCCACTGTTTGTGGCCCCTGACGATGGTGACAGTGGTTATAATTTCCGTTCCATTATATTATCACAATAATTCTTGCACTTTATTTGGCTTCAAAATCTGGTTTCTAATTCTTGCTAATAGCTGTTATATTTTTATGCGAGATATGTCTTATTTGTAGTATGTTTTGTGTTTTACTTGTTATATATATATATATATATTCATTCAGATGAGAGCCATAAGATTTTTTTTTCTGAAATCCTTAATATGCGAAGGGATAATATTTATTTAAAATTGATACGCGTACAGAACATTAAACGTGTAAGCCGCGCTGTATTTTGAAAAAGCGTAATAGTTTATAATACCATTGCAGTTTCCTGGGTAAAACGTAACTTTTACTACAGGATCACTGCATTTTTTGCCGGTACCAAACAACAATCGCATACATTATAAATATTTCCCTGTCTAGATAATATGAATATACGCTTCAAACTTGCAGAAAATTTGACGACCTTCTTATTTGTTTAACCATTATTCTCTTTAAAAACGATTCTTCGCCGAAAACAATAATAAAGATGAAATTTTTTTGAAAAAGGATAAGAAAAAAAAAGAAAAACAGAAAGAAAGGAAGTTGACTGCATCTTTAATCAAAATAAATCAAGCAAAACTTCCCGCGAGAAATTTATCAGTAAAAACTCGAGATTCTCATATCTTGGTGCAAGCCGCACTCATTTCTTGTCCACTCAGAAAAATTATCCTCCTTCATTTTTCACGGGATTTCCGCCGGGCGTTCCTTGCCGCTCAATTGAACATAAATAGAAAAATTCTTTACAAAATTAGATTTAGGTCAGTCTCTCTTCTGATTATTTTTAAGGAAAAATCCTTTGGTTTTGGAAAATAGCTTTCTTTTTTTCTTTCATTTTTTTTTAAACTCGGTTTTCAAAAACGTTTATTCAGAAAAGACTGTAGAAAGAAAGTGTGAAAACTTTGAAAAGTGGTCTATCTCTATTAAATACTTTAAATCGCTTTTTTTTATTTTATAAACTATTTTAATATTTTGTACGTTTTTAAACTTTAAAGGGTACTTATGCCCTTAATTATGGTAAGCTAATATTACGTTTATGGTGGACGCAAATGATAAAAATATTGAATCGCAAAAAACAAAACAAAATAACTGTTTAATTTGAAAGCTATTTTATAGAAATGTTTGCATATTACCTTTGTTCCTGCAACTTTTTAAAGGAAAAATTCGAAAACGTTTCTTATTTAGAATAGGATGACAAAACTATACAATATTACTTGTATTTTTTAATGTTTCCGTTCTTCAGAAAGAAATAAACCATTAGTTGCACAAATGCTAGAAAAGTAAATACTTTGCTCGCACGCTTCTTTCTTTATCCCACAAAGTGTATATAAAATAGTATTTATATTTCTCATCTTCGTTCAGAGTAATAAGCATACTATTTACAATTCTTCTGTTCATACAGCTTACTGAAAATTTGTCTCAAGAAAGAATACAATTTTTCGTCTTCTGAAACATACAATGAATATATTTTACTCTTTAGGTTATTTTAGTGTGTACTTTACTTTTTCAAATAAGTATTGTTGCAATATACTGATAATTCGAGTGGCTGCCATAAGCAAATCTGAGCTTTGTTAAACATACTCTTAGCACACGAGAGTTCAAGAAGTAAATATTATTTAAGAACGAAACTCTGTGACCATCCCTCACAAAAAAACGAGAAAGAAAATTTTAGCTCTTAAAAGTACAGAACAGGAAAAAAAATTGAATGTCCAGAAGTATCGGCAGAGCAAATTAGCACTCAGCAGATATTGCTACCAGTCAACGTGCTACCAGTCAAGACATTTTTCAGTATTTTTGAGTTTTAGCAATGAATTCGACTTTTTGTATCTAGTTTCAGAACTTATACGAAAAACATTCTTTCAAAGTAGGACCTCCGTTAAAGCTGATTAAGCAAAACATGAATACTATTTTATGATTTTAAAATATAAGTTTTTAATCGGTAATGTATTTGTGTATTTTGTGTTATGGCAAGCCTACACGAGGGGCATCTCCCTAAGGGAGTGCTTTGGACAAAGAGTATTTTCAGGGCTGTAGTTCATATTCGCGCTACATCTGGAGAAAAACAACCAAAACTCCAGACCATTAGATCGACAGCCGCACGATAGGCCCGAACCCGATACCTTCACATTTCAGCCATCTT
Organism: Cheiracanthium punctorium; assembly: GCA_038373885.1. NCBI lineage: Eukaryota > Metazoa > Arthropoda > Arachnida > Araneae > Cheiracanthiidae > Cheiracanthium > Cheiracanthium punctorium. The sequence goes on along the minus strand of JAWZYV010014207.1, from coordinate 375,266 downwards.
GCATGTGTTCAGTGTCTTATACACTTGGCCATGATGGGGTTTTGATAATGTTTTAGAACATGTGCAATTTATGAATGGAACTATTATTAAAACATTTAAGAAAGCTGTTAACAGCTGGTGATTATGTATGCGAAAACGTTACAATTTGACAAAATTTAAACGTTTTAAATATGTTTTCCAAATTTTGACAGGAGAAAAATTCGTATAATACAATTTTTACACGTAATTTTGAATATACGCTTTAATACAGAGTTAAATACAAACTGCAGTGTGGAAGGATGAGTAAATATTCTTGTTTCTTTACTCGTGATTTCAGTCTAGTCTGATTTATTATCATTTTAATACCGGACAAATGCACAGTCATCTTTTCCTCATTAACAGACATCTGTCACCTTTGTGTATATTTAACTGTCAAACTAATTTAAATGAAAATTGATGAATAGAAGCGTTTCTGACTTTGAAGTGTCATTTCTGAATACTACAATACGTAGCTTTGTCAGTATAAACAGTAATTTAGATGACAAATTCGTAAATTCAATTGTCTCGATTTTGCTACAGCTCAGAAGAGAAACTTCAAAAGTTTAGTGAAATTTAAACTTTATTTCATTTAAAAATTCTGCGGTCAGTGCTATGATGAATGTTTTTTAAATAAAACTTTATGAAAATTATTTAATGTGAAATAATGTTTACATTTAAATGTGCATTGTGGTTTATTGAAGCTATTTTTCCCTTTTAAACATTATTACATTAGACTTCATTCTTGAACAAAAAGAAAGAAATAAATAAATAATAAATAAAACAAAAGAAAGAAAAGAAAAAGAAATCAATAACACATTATTACAATAAATAAAATATTTATTAACTATACGATTGCAAAAATTTGTGAAGCCTTAAAAAAGTAACATTTAGAATGTTTGCAACATTAAAAATATTTTTACATATTAAAACGACACCAATTTTTGCAGTAGAATACTTTACATATAGTGATACATCTCAACACTACAATGAAAGAATTGATCCACGAAATATAACTGTAAATACATATGTATAGGCTCGACTGTTCAGTGATTTGATTTCCACCCAGTTCTTCATATAATTCTTGAGTACCAGGTTACCGAGCCATGCTCAGAATCTAAAGGCTCCTTAAGTGCAAAATAATGAATACGTAAATGCCTTGGCACGTATCAATAATCTTTATGGTTGCCAAAGATTTTCATCGCTGTCGGATCACCCATACATTATCAGGTAAGCTTTGGTCGGCATTCAATGTTACAATGGCATATACTTTGTTTTGAAGAGGGATGCTAAATATTCGATGGTCGGTGCCATCAGAGTTGAGCAAAAAGTAGTTTAACGTAAGGTGCCTCCTTTCCTTCTGTAGCAGATCAGCGAAGATCTTGGGCGATGCATTCACTAACAGCGTCTTCGTTACTTCAGAAATATATCTGTCCATATTGACAGATATATTTCAAATTCAGCATCAAGAATCTGAGTTGGTTGAACTGTCAGATGAATGACTTTATAAAAAAAAAAATCATCAAGTCTGTTATACACTGTTCGCAACGTAGCAGTACACACCAAAATCGTTAATAGTTTCACTCGTCATATACTGTGAACAAAGCCATTGTAAAGTACGCTTTCAAATTTCGAATTCTTTGAAATGTGGGTGACATCGAAGAAACAACCACACCAATTCATTAGGAAATTCGGAATGCCCTACATCAATCTTACAGTCCCCAAAATGGTGTCGGTTAATTTTTGTTTTTACTCTTCAGAAAAATGCAAAGATCCAGGGTGAATGCAATCCATGTTAAAAAGTTTTAAACTATGATAATAAGTACCCACATTTGTGGCTTTGTAGATACTTAGACTGTTTACCCGAAGTATTTGTCGACGTCTATCTGTTCCATGTCGTTCTCCTTCCAAATACTAATCATCTGTTTCATCTGCTTGTGTTTGAACTGCACGTTCACACATTTGGGCTAAGTGCTGCTGTCGGTGATCATATGTTTCCACAGCTCGTTTTTGAGCTACACTTTCATGCATTTACGTCTTTATAATACATTTATTATGATAATTCTTTACGATTTAAATTGTAAATTTCTCTATAGTGCTTCAATTCAAACATAAAATACTTATTTTTTTCTAATTCAAAGAAAATACATCATGCATAAACAAATTCTACAAACGTAAATTCACTCTTATAGATACATAAATATAGATGCCATAAAAGTATAATCTTACATAAATATGCTTTAAACATAATTTTATTTTATAAATTCACGCTTAAGAAAATAAAAATTGTAACACAATTTAAATTATTAGTACAAAAGGACACTTCGAAATCATGAAATCAAAAACAGAATAGATCAAAAATATTCTTTTATAATAACCCTAACAACTACTTAAACGTTGACAATAATAGAACAAACAAATGGACTGAAGAAAATGGACTTCTAACCTCGAATAAATCAAAAATAATCGTTCCTATATAGTTACGCTGATCCCTGACTCTGTCACAATTTCAGTTCAACCACTCAAAATAAAACTTTTACCATCCAAACAGATTAAAAATGTATTGTCTAATAACTTAAAATTTACACGGTTCGTTGGTGCGATCAGCCTGAAAATTATCATAATTATGTAAAAAAAATAGATAGTAATAAGAAAAAGAGGAAAGAAAAAAATAAAGAAAAAATCAGATAATCCACCCGTTCCCTGATTTTTAAATATTTTTTTGTATTTTTAGCTCTATTTCGTTTAAGAGAATAAAAAAAGCTAATCATTTGAGTGTCAGAATCATCTATTGCAAGTGACATTGACGTTACATTGAAGTCACGGTTATCAGGCTTTGGAGGAAAAATTACGATTTTAATTCTCTTAAGATAGCTTTTCTAAATTACTACTCAGTTTAACTTTTTTTCAAAAATAAAACGGTTTTCTATGCATTACGCATGGATATAGGAGAGGATGTTGATACCAAACGAAATGTTTCGAATACGAAATGTTTCTGCAGATTATACAATTCGAATTTCTATGTATAATAAAAATTGAATATGAAGTTATTTGATTTTAAGTGGGTAAATATTAAATATTCTGAGTGTAGACATTCTATCGCCCGCTGTAATTGTCTCCACAAAGGGCTTTATCCTTTAGTTTAATGATAGTACACAACACAAAACAACACAATCTAATCCACGTCTAAATAAGAATTGAAAATTTATTAGAAAAAATCTTAGTAATCAGATTTCAGCCTCCCAATTTACTGCTTCCACATATGGACAACTCCCAGCCTGCGGCCGCATGGGGCCCGCCATGGCTTTTGGACCAGCCTTCAGAACAAGTCAAAACCCTGTATAAAACCTATATAAAACATTCAAACTTCCATATAAATCCGAATTATACGACCCGCGATTTCGCTAACATCTTGAAGTCAGGCCCAGGAGGCCACTATCGTAAAGTTCTGCCCGCAACTTTTAAAAGGTTGTCCGTACGATGATAAAATAAATGAGTTGAAATCATCAACTGTAGCGAATGAAAACTAAACTGATGGCTGATCATCTGCAAAATTACTTTGAATATCGGCTGCGAGCCCAATTTAGGAATGGATCGTATCCTTTTTTCATCGGAGTTTCGAACATCGTTTCATTATAAACGGTTGACCCATTAAAAAAAAAAAAAAATCGTCAGGGTAACTACATTTAAATATTTATCGTCAACTTGGCGGAATAAGGCAGTTAAAATAGAATTCAACCTAGTGCCCATTATTTAAAAAAAAATGGAATTTTCATGTTACGTCACAGGATCTTTTTTCATACTGTGAATGACTGAAAAGGGTGTCATTTTCATTTAAATTATTCGGCTAAGCTGAAACTTTTATGCACTTTTGAAATTCGCATCATATGGATCAATAAAATACATGAAAAATATTTATTGCTTTAGTATATACGCGAAAATACATTTAGCTTTACGTTAGTTACAAAAGGATAATTGTAATAAATTCAGGCAATTTTTCACATAAGATTTACGAGTAGTTGTGTATTAATAACTATGAATTGAGAATAATTAAATTATTTACGTGTATTACATCAAGGTGCTTGCGGGGATGGCAACGAAGACTCTTTTCGCTTTTTCTTTCGCTGGTTGCCAGGACGATATTTTGAAAAAAAAATAACTTTTTAATTCTAAACAAATTTATGTAGCTGAATGGTGTAATATATCTAGTTACTAAAATATTTATTTGTCTGTGTACTGAACAACAAGTTCCATTTATTTTCTTTCTTTGCGAAATTAATTTTTACTATTATATATCGATGGCGTGTATTTTTTAATCCGCCCGAAACTTATTTGAGCGTCCCTTTTAGGAAGATTGCATCAATTGTGTTTTTCAAACGCTCAATAGATGGCGCTACCGTCCAAAAATTTTTTAATTTTAAATTTTGAGCGTTTTAGAGTTTTTTCAATCAATTGACCTCGCTCAATCGTTTCAAGGGCCCAAAATAACCCCAGGTACGAAATTTAAAAAGAATCCTTAGAGCAGTTTTCGAGATCGTTCGGACATACACACCCACACACACACAAACATTCCTCGTTCAATATAAGAGCGGATAAGAATTCTATAGCCTAGTTAATGAACTAATATCTCTTAATTTTTATTAAAACCAGCTTAACATTTTGCGAAAATTTGTCATTTGACTTCAGTACGTATTTCAAGATCCATTTCAATAAATAGCAAAGCATGGCTGGCGAGGTGGCTACGGTGCTGACATTTTGGTTACACCCCTTTGCACTCGAAGAGTCATGTGACCTAAGGGAAGGGATACCTCGGACTAAGATGATCACGCAAACTTTCGAGTGCAAAGGGGTGTGCCTAAATTGTTAGCACCCTAGCCTGTACATCTCCTCAGGCTCGACAGTAATGCAATTCTCATCTAGGGCTATCATTAAAAAATATTGGTAATATGTATTAGAGATTTTCCAGGACTTAACGTATTATTTATCAGAAAAATCAAAGAAATGTTGGATTGTTAAAGTTCCCGAGTGGCAACCATCTAGATAAAAATAAAGTAAATTTATATTCAAAAGCTTCATAAAAATTTTAACTTGGAGAAAATACCTGAAGCCTAAACTTTTTTAAAGCAATGATTAGCTTCGAACGGTATATTTTAACGCCAGTGTAGCAAAGTACTAACAAAGTATAATGAAGAAATTACTTCAATTGCAATAATATCAGTAGCAGTTCACATAATTTTTTTTCTTGGTTGGTTTTACACATACGTTTGTCAACACTTAAAAAACATTTACTCGTTTAATGTCAAATATTATAGTTTTAGGGCATTTATGTTTAAATTACAGCGCAATATTTCGTATCTGATATTAACATACGCTTCCAATATCAATCAACTTCCATTGGGTTAGCATAAAATGCAAATCAATCGTAAAAGAATATTCATTTGTTTACTTTCCTAAATTACGCAGTGCAAAACATAATTTTAGTAAGTTATTTAAGTTAGTATTAAATGCTGTGGGGATAAATTTTTGATCAATCTATTGGTAGTGAATTTGTAAAGTAAATATTAGTCTTTGTTATAACTAGATATAAATTAAATTTGCAGAACTCTTCATTGGGAATTTTTCACTGCATACGTTGCACAAAAACCTGATAAAGAATGTTGGCATTCCATATAGTATCTAGTCTTATGGGAGCAGCTGGCCTAAAATGATCCCCTTAAATTAAAAAAATTGTATAAAATAACATAAATGTTTAAATAAAACTTTGGGTATTTGTTAGTATGCTTTACACTATATTTTGCATTATAAACATATTTTAGTAATATTTTAAACCCACATTAGTAATGAAAAAATGGAATTTTAAAAAGTATCCAAAGGATCATTTTACTATAACCAAAGGTCAAAATAATACTCGTAATCATGACTATGCACATAAAATAAAATAAATTTTACAATAAAATTGCACGCATAATTTATTTTATGATTTTTAAAATAAAAAAGTGTCACATACAAATAAAAAGGTGCATTTTTCTTGAAGTGCGTGATTCTGTTTTCTTCGGCAACTGTTGGATATCATGTGTACTAAAAGAGAAAGATTTGGGGACTTACGAATTTCGTGAGCGGTGAAAGGGCTGCCATTATGGCCTACACCCGCTACTGGCTATTCTTCAGCCGATGGACCATTTTACCCGGCAAAGTGGAATCCGAGAAACATAACAAACTTAGCAAGTGAAATTTCCGTCTAAAAGCGTACTCCATTCATAAACGTAAACACGTCCAAAAGGTAAGCTAAGTGATATTTCTGTGCATGAAATCTGTATCTCGAAATAAATGGGAAAATTAGTGGTTGCTTTATAACAGTTGTTATAAAATCAAATTTTTCGAAAAATTCAAGTTCGTCGCTTAACACAGTGATCGCTTGAATCCCACCATTGCTTCTTTTTCACTTGCCACAACTAGTTTATATGTTACCTCTAGATAGCGCTACTTGCATCGAAGAAAACATATGTGGATCGTTTAACCGATTAGAATCATTTTAGGCCACCTTCTCGTATCTCATAAAAGTCTCATCAGTTAATTGAAAATCGGTACATGTAGATGTATTAAATTTAATAATTTTCAAAAGTACTGTAAAGAACACATTCAAAATTAAATTTGTTCGCATTTGGAAATCCAAAGAGTCCTGATATGGTACACCTGATGCGTAAAAGTGCCAAAGACTAAATTCGAAACATGTTCCATTATTATTCTTGAACCTATGCCTCCGTGATTATGTTGGACTCTAATAAACTTATTGACTGAAAATAAAAGCTTACATTTCTAAAATTTTAGTTTGTGTTATTGAAATATCTTTTTTGAGTTTCCAGGTTTTTATAGGCACGGGCTAGTGCTAAGCTAAATGTTTTTTACGGTAGAGAATTTACAATTGAAAAAGTGAACGTAAAAAATTTATGTTCACCTTAGCATCAAAAATAAATGTAGCACTGTCGCTAAAAGTTGTGCTATTCAGACTTTCTTGGAAATTTCCCGTCAGTGTTTCCATGTTTCTGAGCTCTGCTGTAACAGAAGAAACATTTCAAATAGCTATACATAATCCTTCCCTTCTTTGAGTGAGTAATTTTAGCACTACCAATTAATCGTGCACAACGAAAGCATGAGTATTGGGTTTATTCTCTAAGATAGTTGCGCTTGCAATAATTAAGTATCAAGGATCAGGTTGGAATGTCAAATAGAAAAAAAAGTATTGCAAGTAGTTAAGTTTCGTAAATTTTCTAATCTAATATATCATAAACAACTCGCCGCATACCTTAAAACAACACATACTGCAGGTTATTAAAATAAAGGACGGCAGGGATATGAATGTTACACATTACCAGTAAAACATTCGTAATTAGCTTAACATAACTCCGATAATTTAATGTAATTATCATTAAATTTCATTTGAAGACATCTGGAAAATAACGATACTCATAATCGAGTTAATCATTTTCTTGTGCTGTGCCTAGTTTCGTGTAGTGACAGTCAAGTTCTTTGAACCGACTTTAAAGAATGTCATTGTATGTTTCTGATATTAACTAAGATTTAAAACAGAGATTCTGTCTATAATTAATTTAAATTTTCAATGAAAAGGTTTAAAACAGGAATAATACTTATAATCAAAGTGTCAAATCCATTTTGAAATTTGTTTCTGGCTTTGAAGGAGATTAAATCTACCGCTGTTCTGCAGAATTAGCATGGTTAGTAGTTCATACACTCAAAGTCATTTATAAAATGAACTTGAGATAAATAAAATAAACTTGAGATCATTTATAAAATGAACTTGTTAGTTCACTGATCAGACCAGTTGAATATGTTTCACAAATACTTTAATTTGTTTTTCCTTCTTCTATAAGAATGCGAATTAAATATAAATCATAGTGTCGTTTCAAAAACCATTCTGTCTGGATTCAGTTAAGGAAAAGAATGTCTATTCATTTCATTTTTTGGTAAATTTAGATAATTGTTTACATTACATGATGAATTTGGTTAAACAGGTTATGTTATTCCTGTAAATTTTATTGTTTTTAGTCTTGAAAAAGAGTATTCTTTTATTTTTATGCTTTGTAATTCATATTTATTAAGCATAAGTACAGACATTTGAGAAACCTTTGAAACCTTTCAACTCGAATGTTCACAATCAGTAGAGTCATACTCTTTTAGAGCCTCAATCATTGGTTGTTTTGGCTATAAAAATGGTCTTTCAGACACCTCCGCGTGACGTTTAAGACTTCGATGTGTTGTTGATAGAGAAGGTGGTTATTTTAAAAACAAAGTTAGGTTATGATTTTTAAACTGATATTGCCGTACTTTAATTCTGTTTTCCACATTTCCATTAAGCAGTGTCTTCTATTGGTGATTTTCGGAACTATTTTTCAAAAATGGCGTATTAAAATTTTCCAGGTGTCCGATGAATAAGACAATAAACATAACATTTCTGTATGTAATGTATATTATTAATTTTAAATAATTTTAAATTTCTTTTGTCCTAAAAAAACCAATGACAAGTTCCTTTTTACCGATTTTTGTAGACGCTTCCAACCGTATTCCTTTTGCATATTTTTATCGAAATAAGAAATCCGTGTTTAAACTAAATATTAAAATACCAGAAATATATTCATAGAATATCATCGATAACACATATTTAGTGAAAAACGTAGTATTCAATCTTAAACAAACATTTTAAAATTATCTTTATAGTCGATTTTATGTGAAGATTCCCTTGCGTGTTCAACAACAAAATTCAACAACTGTTTTCCGATCGTTTCACAAAATAGAATCCTAGATCCTAGATCGCATTCCGAAGAAAATAAAGCATTACAATATGACACTAAACACATGCAAAAGGAAATGAAACCGTTTCACCGAAACTGCTCTCGGAAGTGATAAAATCTCTTTTAATGGCGAAATGATGCTTAAATTCAATGGAAAATGCGCACTTTGTTACACTTGGGATTTTAAACGAACATCTATGCTGTGTTTGAAGGTGCGAAGACATTTATCAACTAAAATTGTCGGTGAGTAAACTCAGGACTAGGTGTGATTTTTCATGTATAGTAAATTGATTTCGGGCTTCAGTTTGCTTTTAATTGTGGGTGTGGTGTTTTTGCTTTCGTTATTTTTGTATTACAGTTGATTTCGGAAATATGAACAGGAATTTGTTTACATGACAACATGGATGATTTTAGCTGTTCTTTTTCCTTTTCTCGTATACGCTCGTTGGCTCATCTCTAAATGACTCTATTTTGTTTTATATCTTAGTCATGCAAAATATGTTTTTAAAATCATTAAAATTATTCTTTTTAAATTTGAGCAAATTTTAATTGGTACAATTTTATTCGTCTAAATTATAATAATACATGTTTTGGAATAGACTAGTGATTTTACAGGCATATTTCTGTTTTATGCTTACATCCAAAACATGTTTTTTTTTTTTTTTATTCTGAACGATAAATATTACTTATTGTGTAGCGTTGGGATATTTTTTCCAAACTCAAGATAATGAGCAGCCCACAAAAGAATGCGTACTATTCAAATTCTGTACTCTTAAATAATATAATTATATGTAAACACATAATTTTAGTTGCATAAAAATGAGTACATAAATATACTGCAAATACTTCAAAACGTTAATATAGGCCAATGAATTAGCTTTAAATGACTCAAAATTTAAAATTTTTTTGTTCAGTAGAAAACACTTACAAAGTGTGACGCCTAGCAGATTATTATTATTTTTTAATTCCATGAAATCAAATTTATATGCGTAATCATGATGTTTAATTTCTTCCCGTTTCCTCAGTTCAATTGTAACTATTTTAACTTTATATTATATATAAAGCGCTGGATTCGATGTTTTTTTATTAACAAATTTTTTTTCATCATAAGATTTTTAAATATTCAACTCTTTTCTCCCACTATTCTAACTTCTGAGAATAAAGTTCCAATTCCTCGTCTTCGTTCTTGAAGTAATATTTTTAACCGCCACAAGAGAAACGTACCTACCAAAGATCCTAACCACCGGATTATAACAAAAACAACAAAAATAGCATGTATTGGTCTATCGATCAATGTCAGCTGGTAAACTGATCCGATTAATGATTCAATTAAATTAGAGCTTCAAACAAAAGGGAGGGTCAGTAATGAAACTCCAGGTCTGTTGTAAATCGAGCGACGAGACCGCGTCGGGCCCTAAAAACAATAGTGAAAAGCACACCGCAGAGAGACCGCATTAGCCGAAAAGCAATTACTTTTCCTATTGAATGCCGCGCGCTTCCTCACTTTCTTTGCATGGTGCCAAACTACTGAATGCGCTTTTCTCCCCAGAATGTCTCTCCATCAAAAACATCAGTAAGAGGATCTAATTACACGCCTGGTGTTAATGACAGTTTATTAACTTCCGAACGAGTCCATTATCGCCTGAGGTGGATACACGGAAGGGGGGGGGGGTCGGAGAAAGAAGATTTCGGCTGCAAGAAAGGACAGCACACTCCTCTGCGAGTATTTGGTTAGGATTAACATACTTTGCAGATATTTTTGTCACGTTTCTTGGTTTTCAGAAAATATTTTACGAATTTATTTGCATTCAAAGAATAGGAGGTGCGCTCCAGTATTTGCATGCGGATCACCTTCGGGCGGATGGTATGTGCCAGTCGTTAAAGTATTTTATTTACGTATATGATGGTTTATTATGGAAAGGCAGGAATTAATTCATTCCGTAATTAACGATTCCTCTGATTTTTATGATGTTTTGTCAGCAACTATAGAATCTGTTTTAAATCCCTAATTTTACTAATTTGAATAAGAGCTGAAATTTTAAATATGTTAAAGAAATCCCATATTCAATGGATACTGTTTGAGATTTAAATGTTACAATGCAATTAAACAATAGCGATGTGTTAATATAAAACTTTAACTACACTGCAATCGGAAATTTGAATTCTATGAAGTTATTGTTTTCATGAAAATCTTATATATATAAATAGACTTGAACTGAAGTAGTAAAGCACATGATTACCCTTCTCTTTGCTAATGTAGAAACTTAACAGCTCTGGAATCGGAAATTAGATTTACTAAATGTATTAGTCGCTGTGAAAATCTAACATGTATGTAGCTCAGTGAAATAAATTGACAGATCATTATTTTAATTGAAATTCTGTTAAGTTTATTAACAATTGTTTTCATTGAATTACTGTAACACCTCCACAAAAATATGAGCCATCTTTGACTGGCTTTCCTTTCACGCAACGAATTGCTTCTAAATTTTGCCCAATCTCAAAAGAATACCTGACCGGATAAAGCGGCGCTCATTATACCGACGTAAACGGCAGAAAACCTGTGCAGTTTGGCCATTTCGTACAGCTTCTGCAGATTTTCACCGGAATAAGCGGCTCATCGTATAAACTACCGACCGAAATAAACCGCACCCACTGTACTACATAGTTCGCTAACCTGCCTATAGCAGATGATTAAAATGACCACCATTCATCTCTTGACCTATTTGGCCCTATCCTATGGAGATGTGACGGTGGAAGGTGGTGATCGTAAAAAGACGAATTATTTTGTAAAGATTATAACTGGTACGACTTTGTAGTGAGAGCGACATAGTTTTAAGAACACGATGGTATAGTGGGTCACATTTTAAATTCACACAATGATGACGAAAGGAGATTTATTCCCCTTAGGTAAGATGTACTTTCATTCATACGGAACACGATGGCATACACAACGCGTCGTAGGGGTGAACATGCTTTTCTTCCCCACTGAACGAAATCACACATGAACTAGAAATTCCTCATCAGAGCGACGAGGAAGGACAAACTCCAAAACCAAGAATGAAATTCGCTTTTGATGGCGCATGTCGTTTTACTTCTTCTGAAACATGATCACACAAACACTTTGAACAATGGGCTAACACGTTTTACTTCAGGAGAAAAACACATTTTGAAGACCACATTCCCTTTAAATAAGGAGTCTCACTCAACACTTTTAAACTTGAAACATATTATTTTATTTTCTCACTGGAACAGTCACCAATTTTCAAAATGAAGGATTATACATTTAAAACTCTACAATACATGCACTCAAAATGAACTTGGGGAAGCGTGTTGATAAAAACATCACGGCGTTCATATTAAAGCGGCCTGGTACCTCGGTGGGTGAACGCCTCCGTCACCATGAAGTGATCGGCATAGATGCTAATCCGCGCAACGCGTCGTGGTGGGCAAAGCCTCCTCACATGAAGTGAGTGGCCTGCCCCACCAAAAATTACTCTCTAACTGCTAAAGAAAAAACCGTTAAAACATGTCTCTATAGAAAGAGCCGGAACTTTCTGGAACAATTTTAGCAGGTGTTTTTCGAGCAATATGCTTCTTGCACAGCAGAGGAAAACCGCAAACGCATCTGTTTCAGCGGAGCAGAGAAATATGCGAGAAAGGGATGTTATGATTATTCTTTTAGCCGGCGTCAACTGTTATTTTATTTCAAAGCAGCTGATAAGAGGGAAATGCTTTAGAAGTACGTTAATGCGCTGTAATTGAGAAGGCCAAGAGGAAAATGAAAGCTTTAAAAGATAGTTATTATTAAAAACTTTTAAATTGGATTTAGAATAGATTATTAGTTTAAATTTAGGCAATATTAATTAGGATTTGTATTGATAATTTTTTATTAAAAAATATGCACGTTGTGTCAACGTGACAGGTCCTAGTCAGCATGAGAAAGTTGCTGAAGGCACATCGAAGCTAGACTGTTGGAATTTTCAGTCCGATCAGAAATGTTCTGATGCTGTTTTTAAAGTCTATGAGGGTTGTTCCGATACAGATTAGACTTAAGGGTTCCCAACAAAAATTAATCGCTCACAAACAGATCAGGTGACCTAAATAGCCTGATAAGGCCGAGACCAGAACTTACCTCAGCTGAAATTCACGTCAATCATTCACGTCCAGTCATATCCACTCGTCCACTCCCAGGTCATTTTCATTTCCCCCACCCTTTACGTAAAATTTTCGCTTTTTATACATTTAAAATATATATATATATATATATATATATAAGTTGTTCATGCCATTGATATCATAAATTTATCTATTATTGCTGGCATCAGCCAAGTTTCAAGAAAGTCGTACAAACAATTTCTGAACAAATGGGCTCAACAGTGAAATGTGCTGTTTATCAAAATTGTCCTATTCTTATGTAGTTACAAATATATTTTGCACAGTTTACTGTTGAGTTTTTTTTTTATAATTTAATTATTTATTTTTCAAAACACTAAACCACAAGAATAATTAATACCATAAACTCACAAAGCTGCAGTGATTTACTCTCCAAACTGTACATCACGCTTCACGGAACATTAATTTGTGAATAAAAATCTTTTATACAAACAAAAAAGCAAATTGCTCCCAAGAATTTTAATATGCCGATAATTTTTATGCTCGCTTTTCTGTTTCATCTAGGGTAGGTTTTTTCTTCTTCCATGCTCAAGCTTCCCTGTAAGTTTTAAATCAAATGAAATGCTTGTTTTAACGACTTAAAACGCATGCTGCAGTATCTTCTTTAAAGTCATAAATGCTACCCATAAAAGTAGTTTGGTATGTTGATGAATATTATTTATATCTCTAACACTCCCTAAAAATCTCATTAAAATTAAACTTAAGTAGGAAAAGGAAAAATATTTTGAACGCTTCCGGAATATTTGAGTTGTTTTAAATAACTGGAGAATGTTCAGGATAGCAATAACGGATATGAAAATTTTAAGAAGTGTTGTATTTTTTCTGTCCTTCTAGAAACAGTTAGAAAGAATATGAATGAACCGCAAATAAATGCGTTTGAATTTTTTAGAGAAATATTCACAAGTTTAAAGCTGTAGAATATTAGCATTCATTTAATGCAGTAGGGGGTGCATGAGTTTTAATTTTAAATTGAAATACTGCTTACTGCAAGAAGGATATGATAAAATATCCTTTGATTTATATGAATACACACGTCTGTTATTTTACAGTCTCTCATTTTCATAATTGGTACCTACTAAAAAATGGGTTTATTAATATTATTATTCATGGGTTTTTTTTTTTGGGGGGGGGTTAAATTTTTTTGAATACATTACCATATAGTTACAATATATATCTCACTCTAGGATAAAAAGCAAGAACTGTGCGTGTGAGGGAGATTTTACTAGAAAATATAAAGATGTTTTTAATTTTTACATGAAAGAACAAAGCGAAACCCAAATACAGATGTCAAAACAGCAGAAGCCATACTACTTTTTTCATCCTTACATCTGCAGTGTGAAATAATCGTTGTATTTTTAAAAATCGCCGTTTAATTAAATGCTTTTTCAAAATTTGTGTTTTAATTTTTATAAAGGGAGTTTTATGATTTTTTCATTACTGTTATTTGTCTCATCCACATTAAAATAAATGCAGTGGATTTGAAAGAAAATACCACATTATAAAGAGGTGGTAAAGTTTAAGAACTTATAATGCTGACTGAGAGAAGTTCTGTTTAAATTTTATTTAAAAAACGGTCGATCAAATGGTATTCTACTCTGCAAAGTCAGGCAATTTGTTTTATTTAGAACGCTTAAAGCAGATATCCATTGAGAGACCTTTATAAAATTTACTTGTTACATCTCTATTATTATCTCCTCCAAGTAAACAAAAATAATTATTTTACCGCAGTTAAAAGCGAAATTTTTTGAATGCATTTGTTATAGAGTACGTTCACTAGTTCAAATTTTTGCGGTGGCAAAGCAATACATTTATTAAAAATGCGGTATAATATTTTCTGTGAAGTTATGATATTTGAATTATTCCAAGTAATTATAGATTGCACGTGGTGGAGAATTTTTTTTGACTTTATGTTTATAGTTATGTTTATTTATTTATTTATTGATTGATTGATTGAAAATCGCACAGCCAGGCATAAAAAATAAAACAAATAAAATTGCAAATATTTAGAATTTTCACAATCGTGCTCAAAAGAGAGGAATTTAGAATAAGCTACCCTTTATCTATTGAAACATACATTGTTAAATTTTGTTTTCTAAAATATTGCTTAAAGAAGAATAAGTGTAAAAGCAAAACTCCCACATAAATTATTATAATTTAAAAAAACAAAAGTATATATATAAATATTTAATTTTTTAACATAAAAAGCGACAAGGAAGAGTTGAAAGTCTTTAAAAATAATATTTATTTTCTAAAATACTCGAAACATTAGAAGGAAGAAAACATTTAGCATGTAGCTAAACGACTAAAAATGCAACTTAATTAATTTTTACCATGGCTTAACTTACTGTATTCACTTACATTTAGACTCACTTTTATTTTATTACAAAATTTAATATTCTAAGGCGAGTACTTCACTGTAAAAAAAAAAAGAAGAATTAACAAGATGGCCTTAGTGACGTTTTTACTAACAGCATTTCCGTTTTCATTTTGAATTAGATTAAACTTCACGGAAAAACTAAACCTAAAAAAATGGAGATTAAAAACTGCGAAACATTTTTTTTCAGTTGTAACACTGTAATTTTAGTAATAATGTAGCCACTTCAATAAGCAGAAAGTTACATCTACTAAGTGCGATATTGAAAATTCATAACGTTATTACACTAGAAGAAAACATTTTCTTTCCTTAATTTTAAGACAAGCTGTCACTTTCAACTTAATTTCAGCGACTTAACATTTAATTATATTTAGTTTTCTGCGAGAGGGAGAGACGTGGCAGATGGGAAGAAAAGGCATAAAGTAAACAGATTTTTTTTAGCGTTTATACTGCATTTGTGTACTTCCCATGTATCAGTGAAAATTTTCTTTCATATTTAAGACGACAATCTTTTTTAGTTTTAGAATGACGTTAGAGAATTCATTTTTGTATATTTTAAGAAAATTAAAATAGTTGATATAATAAACTAAAATAAGATTTTGTAATAAATTGCTCAGATGTATTTTGATGGAATTTCTTTATGTAGAGTCATGTAAATTTGGGACATTGAAATATAAATTAAGTTGTTGAGTTTGCTTCGGAATTCTAAAATATATTTTTATGGCAAAATGCAATATTAAAGTGGCAAGTGGATGGACTCATTTTTGCTTAAAATTGCATTTTTCATTAATCAAATTATAACTGATAGCTGTTGAACCACATGCTATGTCGCAACTTCATGATACAAGAACACTTTCTGTTTAAGTCAAAAAACATAGAATAGACAGTCGTTATAATTACTTAGACAAGAATATGCACATTTGCATTTTTATAAATATATTCCATTTAAAAATAAATAAATAAAAAAATAGCATAATTTTCCCGAAACATCGGTGATTTTGGGATAGTTTGGATATAACATTCCTTTCATTGAATGAGCCACGCCTCAGCTCATTTCACTGTCTGGAGACCAACCACCATGAGAATGTGTAAAGAAAACATCCTGCTCGAATTCTCATAAATACTCATTAAGAAAATTCGCAGCATGTAAAACGAAAGCACTCCCTGGGCATATGACAAGGCGAAGGTCTCTATTGTGCCAGCAGATAGATCCGTTACTCTGCTCGTGACACCGATGTTTACCATGCCTGGGAGATTTTTCACTTAATATGTTTTAATACCTGTCAAGAGGCATTAAACGCGCCTTTGTGTCCGTGCCATGCATTCTAATGAGAATTGCTTCTCTTTTTTTTTTCAGGTGTTTTTGGAATCTTCGGCTCGGGACTGTTCGCCAGAAGCGGCAAAGGGACAGAAACTGTCATGCTCATAGACGACAGGGGGTAAGTAACGCGTCTTATTAGGCCATCTACTCCGCGAATGGTTGTTTGAAGTGTTTCGTAAGGTGTGTACGCACGCATTATAGCGAAAACAAAGCAAGCTTTTAATATTTTGTTTCTGGAATATATCATATACAGTGTATCCAATAATACCGTGTCCCCCTTCTCAAATTAAGAAAAGCGGCAGCTATTGCTGTATACGCGATGTTAGTGAAAAATATTAACAGGAGGCTAGAAACAGCAACCGGACAAATTTGTTGGCTTCACTTTTAAACATACCGGTTTTCATATGAATTGTATAGTTAATTAGTGATATTTAAGCACCAGATTCTTGTAGTATTGTGTATTTGTGAATTAGAACCTTATATTATACTTATTACAAGTAATTATTATCGTTAAAACCACATTGGTTACCTATGACGTTTTGTTACGCCAGGTCTCGCTAGCCAATTAGAATTTTTGCCCCGTTGCTGTTTCTAGTCACTTTAACTGGAATGTGTATATGCGCCAGGTTCTAAGATGGGTTACAGCGTCGCTTGCTATGGTTTACTCGTTAAGCCACCGGTAAAATCTGAATAAATTTCTAAAGGAATATTACGATTTAGTACAAAAATAAAACTTACGCACGTTAGATCTGTTACGTTAAATGGAGCTGCATGTTAAAAAACATGTTCCTTTGATCAAATTTTATAATATTAGTGACAAAAAAAAATTCAGGCAAAAAAGGTGAAATTACTTTTGTGCTTCCGATTAAATTTAGCTTCTGTCGTAATTGTCTGGATGAAAATAGAAAATTATGGCCACTGGTGATATCTGTTTCCTAAAACTTTTTTGGGGAAAGGTAAGCTGCGAATTGTAAGTAAACTCTCCGGCATTCTGAATATTTTGTTCTTAGCATTACTACTTAAAGAGTACGTTTGAACTAAATAAAGGAAGCTCTAACATTTAAAAAGTCCTTTTTTCAGTATGTCTTATCGTTTCCGAGATGATACCGCTAACAGAAATTTATTATGTTATACAATTTTATATTCCAGTAAATTAATTAAATCAGGGGGTTTGTGTACAATCACCACCTTTGTTTGGGAATGCGGTAAACTCACTGTTGTTTTTAAATTTAGTAATTAAAACTGGTAGTAGATTTTAGAGGGCCCCCGAATAGCGACACTCAGGTTGAATTTTTTCAGCTTAGCCTTTAAAATCAACTGTAACAAATGTTAGAGGAGGCCCTCTGAAGCGTTTAATATCATTTTTTAAGTTAGTAACATGAAAAAGAAATATCAATAGGCTTGGTCACAATTATTTCGGGGGGGGGGGGAGGCAGTGTAAATTCAGTTCCCATTTCTTTTTGGGGTAATTACGGATTATCCCGGCCGTCATTCCCGCCAAACTATTTTTCAATCTAATGAGTTGCCAAACTGTTGCCAATCGTATTCAAAACCATTAATAATTTCACATGTCCGGAATTTCTCTTGGCAAAAAAATCGCTCGTCTTGGCGGACCGCCGGGATAATACGTAAGTACCCTTTTTTGCTAAGAACAAAAAAAATGGGAGTGGAAGCTCTTAAACTATGCTTTCGAAAAAATATGCAGATAGAGATATGTTTAAACGCAGTAATTGCTTACAGCATGATGATATCAAGCAGCAGCACGAAACAGGGCAAGCTTTGGTAAAATAATGAACATACTTATTTTCGGTTAATGTGTTAAATACGCAATGATATACCAACATTAGGGATTATATACAATCCTAATTTATATCTACTCCCCCAACAGCACCCACCGCACACCTAGACACACAAAAGGAATTACTTGCAATATAGAGTTCTAATTTTGAAATTCATTAAACTCAAATTAAAAATATAAAAAATATATATTTTATTAATAATTGCGGAACTATTCTTAAATTAAAATAACGTGTACTTGTCATTTCATTTTTTTTCCTGCAATATTCTGAATTTTTATTTATATTATTCATAACGTATTATGGCGTAAGTAAAATATGCACTTGTCGGACTTTTCTTCCGATCAGGATGACCTAAATGTATTTTCTTTCAGCTGTCCCGTAGAGCCAGCAATATTTCCTGCACTCAAAAAATCTGAAGAATCCAAGTCTTTGGTTGCCCCGTTTCAAGCATTTAAATTTGCATCTGAAAGCACGGTTAAATTCCAGCTGACTGTGTCCTTTTGCATCGACGTTTGCGCACCAGTAAGTTCCTTTGTTATCCACTTTACTTTCATTTTTCGTAAAAAAGAAAGAATTGCAAAAAGAAAAAAGAGAAACGGGCAGTTGTCATACCTCCTTAACTTTGTCCGAGCGCTGTATTGTTGAAGATCACATGCGGTGCTTTGGAGTAGGTCTCTAGTTTGAAGGCCTGTGCCACATACTTCTAGATTTATTCTTAATATGTCAAGTAGAATATGATAAACAGGAATGCATTTATCCGTTATTTTTCATTAATATCGGGAAACACATTTATGATTCCCTTGATTTCATTAATTGTTTTGATTTTTTATACTGAGCGATAAGATTTTTGACATTTTTAAGAGGAAACTTAAAATATGCTTACCTTTGTTTACATTATTGTTTAATATCGGTTATTTGCAACAATTGTATGCGTTATTAATTTTCCAATGTATTTATTTTAAAAAAAGGTTCGCATACTTATTTCTTTTAAGTTAATAAAAAACTAAAGGAAATGTAAAACAAAAATTCAATATTGTTCTGCAAATTGGTGAATATTCAATCACAGTCCTATCTCTCGTTGCACTGTCTACATTTCATCTACTTTAATCTTATTCAAATTTACTCAGTTCAAGATCAAGAAAATCAAGAC
Organism: Cheiracanthium punctorium; assembly: GCA_038373885.1. Lineage (NCBI taxonomy): Eukaryota > Metazoa > Arthropoda > Arachnida > Araneae > Cheiracanthiidae > Cheiracanthium > Cheiracanthium punctorium. The sequence goes on along the minus strand of JAWZYV010014207.1, from coordinate 355,627 downwards.
TAAATTGTCTTTACGATGGTATGAATTACTTAATATAGCGTAAAGGCATTCTATTTTCTGATATAGAACGAACCTCCAGTCTCCCAGATATGTGGTTTATTTATATGCATATATATATTTTTTCAAATGGCGGGCCTTAACCATGCCTCGGAGGCATTGGCCGCGACTAAGGCAGGAGTTGTTGGTCACTTTATTATGGGGGGCACCTAGTAGGTGGACCAGCGTTACCCCCCTATGAAGGCATGGACTCAATGACGTCCACGCCCAATCGGAGATCGAACCTCGACCTCCAGGAGTTGAACCCGAAACCGTAGTACGGTACTTTACCCACCGTACAATCCGGTCGGCGGTTTGTGAAATATAATCTAATACGTCTACCTAGGGAAATGTATATGAAAAATATTCACCCATTTTATAGCTCAGTTTAGAATCTTAATTTTTTTATTGGTAAAAGTTATAAATCAACAAAGGTTACACGCGTAATTACAAAAGCCTGATATCTGCAAATTTTTCTCTCACTCATATATGCCTGTTCTTTTCTATGAACAAAAAGTGGTACCTATCGTTTTTGCATAAATTTACATTTTTAATATTTATATAAACTATAAATTTTATCGTTAGTGTCATTTCTTTATAGTGAGCTTGGAAAAACATGTTGTTGCTTAACTTTTGGAGGCCACTGTATTTGAGCTTCTTTATGTCTAAAAATATTACAATGCAAAGAAAAATGCCTCTTTTTCTGTATGTAACTGAGTAAAATATTATTTAATAGACACCACGTAATCTGGAAATATTTGCTAAGTTAGTAATTTTATTATAATACCAGTAAAGTTTAAGCATTAGAGTGTACATTACTATGTAGTAGATTTCCTCGCATAATAGTCGCACCTAGACTTTCATCATGAAAAACTGTCAAAAAAAAGTGCGACTATTACGCAAGTGAACACGGTAATGTACGTGAAACGTAGACGTACAGTCGTGTTGTATCTACATCAGATGGTTTTTTTTTACTTTTTTTTTAATTACAGGCAGTATATTAGTCACAGTAAGATAACAATTTCTTCTTCGCTTATGCTTTCGTAATTCATGCAGCTGCATTTAAATGTAATAATCTGTAGGTATAAAAACTACGTTTAATGGCATCCAGAAACCTCCGATAAATATGTAAAGAATTACTATTTTTCTTGGAAACACTGTAAAGATACTCGTTATCAAAATGCTTCTTCCGTGCTTCACATCTGTGCATTCCGCGGGTCATGAAATCAAATAAATTTTATTTTGGCAGAGTTTATCATTCCAGAACGTATTATATATTCTTCTTCCATCTCCTGCAACATTTTACGCCCTCTGTCTTTTGCGTCACGTGAGCATCCGCGACATCAGACATTACTGTTCCTTTCCAGCTAAATTCCATTTACTCTTCGCTTTTAGAGCGTGGGCAAGCCTAGTTGACAGTCAATTATCGTGCGTTCTGCCCGCCTGAGGCTCGACTCATTTGAATAACTTGATTACCTTGTGCATTTCTGGAGCCTGAGTCTTACAGCTGCTGCATATTTCTCAGAAGAACAATGAGCTCATTTAATGCCTCAAATGTTCTGGCAATATGTTTTGTTGTAAGAACAAATTCTAAGGTAATACACACCATTCGGATTCGAGTTTAAAGAGTCTTGTTAAGTGAGATTTTGTATGAATAGGAAATTACCGCCATTAAATCACTTATTCCCCTTATGGAAATATTAATTGAATAAATATTCTTGTTTAGACACGCTTTGCTTGACATGTGTATAATGAAGGCTGAATTATGTAGCAATTTGTTCTTCCAGGATCTTATGCCATGCTTTTGCATTAAAATGGAAAATTAACTCATTTTCATGCTACTTCGCACGTTTGTTTGAATGTCGCATAATCATGTGTTCTAAAGATTTACACTCTAATTACCGTAAATTTTAAATTAATTAAAAATATTAACGTGCGCTGAATTGAGAATAATGTTAAATGATGCAAAAGGTATCGGTTTCTAGCAACATACATTTAAAAAAGGAGCTGCTCGGAATTGTTGGTTATTTGTTTTTAATTCCAGAAAATCACTGGAATTATTCAAAACATATTTTATAGAAACAAATAAACTGCGATTGTGTTTGATCTTGCATAAATAAAAGTTGAATGGAATTTATTTTCATGTGTTCGTATTAATATCCATTATAGGTAGTAAATTTACTCTCATAACTTCTCTAAAGTAATAAAATTATTCACACAACCATTAGAAAAAGTCTTTCCCCCCCATATTTTTACTTTCTCTTTGACTCACTATATATATTTCATATTTATGCTCATCACACACTTTGAGAGCAATCCTATACGTACCTTTGATGCATTGTATTTTTATATACTCTGAAGTCCACCTGTGAAATAAAATAAAATATTTAAATAATTAAAAAATTGTTAAATAACACACATAAAAGGTATTTATCAAACTATACTTACGTTTGGGGGAAAATTTTCCAATCTTCTCCAGCAAGTCCACACACAGTGTCCCAGAAGAATGGGAACTATTCTTTTTGAGTGTTTTTAATAGGAAAATATTGCAAGCAACTCAAAAAAATAATATTACGAGTACGGCTCACCAATGGTAAGTCAATGCGTGAATGCCGTTTAAAAGTTAAGCGCAATAGTATTTTCAGAATTTGCAGAATATGCACGAAGAACTTACGCTCTTTTTTGTGAGTTTTTAATTTAATCGAATATCACTTAAAATTTTATTGGAATCCGGAAGTATATTTTGAATCTAAGTAGGCTGACTTCCACTAAACTTTTTCCACTAGATAAATATCACGATTAAATTGGATATAGAAAATTTTGCCACGTATGCATTGGATGCAAAATTTTAAAATTAAACTGTTCAGAATATGGCTTAACATCTGTCTTTCTAAATCAAAAAATACATTCCACAAGCTATGAGAATGCCACGAAACTTTGTAAAATGCAGCCGTAACTATTCGCTGTCCCATAGTTACGCCATTGACTTCATTTCTTATTTATCCAACTTTATACGTTTCAAACGACTACTTGGCAGTTCGTAAGAAAAATCAGCTAATTGGTCACACATTCAGCAGGAAGGAAAGGAGGGAAAAAAATTCACTCAAATCATCCTTCAATGAGTCTCTCAACATCTCCAGTGATTATCCAGTTAGTCGGGAGGTACCCTACTCATTATTAAGCACTCATTATGAGGAGAAGTGACGATCAACCAAACGGTGCACAGCAATTAAATTCGAGGAATTTTTATGTCAAAGATTCCCAATTAAATTAAACGTCACTCTTTTTGTATTGTTCTTAGCTTCTTGCAATTATTTTATAATGACGGAATTGTCCCTCTTTAATAATGATTAACGAATGTTCTGCAGACTGTTTTTTTTATTATTATTGTACATCATAAGACACAACTTCATTGGTGAAATAAGACGAAGGCAGTAATGGTTATAAATAGAAAATTCTAAGCCTTCATTTTTTTTAAAGTTTTGCTGTTGGGTAACAGTGGTGTAACTGTGCTTAGTAAGAATGTTATGTGATGGACTGATTTGTTAGTTAAAAGTTTTATGTAGCAAATATAATTTTACTTTGTCACATTCTATTTTTTTCATCGCCAGTGATAAACATTGCTATAATCACAAAATAATGTCACATGGCGTACGAAATTTAAAGAACAAAAAACGAAAGTTTCTTAGGAGAGGCAAAGTATGAAATAAACTAATGTTCACAATATAAGTGACGACTGAATTTTAAGGAACATATAAAATATTTACTTTTGTAAAGGTTACTAAAAAATAGATATTTATTAATAGAAACATATGTGAAAAAAAATTGTGTAGAAATTCACGGAAAGTGAAAAGCAAGTCCTTTTATGCATTATGTACGTTCCTTGCAAAGTATGAAACAAACTGATGTTCACAAAATGAAAGACAACTGAATCTTAACGAACGTATAAGATATTTACTTTTGTAAAAGTTACTAAAAAACATACATTTACTAATTGGAAATTATATGTAAAGAAGGTTATTTGCTTGGGGTATTTTAAACTATTGAATTGCGTTGTGACAGTTAAAAATCCAGGTTCGAATGCACTTGGTTGCAGTAAAGAAAAAGACATTAAATACTTGAAACTATTTTATTAAACATATACTATTGAAACATTATTATAACGGGCGGTGGTGGCTCAGCGAAAATAAAATAATGTCCTATATGAACAGTGAAATCAAGGTGGAATAAAATAAAAATTACGCCAGCACAGAATTACACATTGGCGAGAACAATAACTTGGCTGAGATTAATAGCGCCAATTCCAGAGCAACCCTAACAGTTAATCCAATAAAATTACAATGACGTAATCGCGAGCAAATATTTTTAAAGTCGTCGCAGGGGAACAACTAAAAAACTTACACCAGCAGGATGCCAAGAGGAAACTCAAAAAAGCCGTTGATTTTGCAAACGGACGCAATATAATCTATTTTTAGCACACCGGTCTGAAGAGACGCAGAACAAAAAGAATAGTGCATACAGGGAAAAGTAAATATACAGATTTAAAGCCGAAATGGCAGAAAAATGAAAACAAAAGTGATTTAGAATTCTTGAATTTGGATAGATTACATTAAAGAAAGCCAAAGTAAATGATTATTAAATTAGATATGTGATCTTCATCACATATATACTCCCCTCAACCAGGAAAAAAACTTTGAAGAATTTTTTTTTTATTAGTTACAATTAATGTCTTTAAAATTTTATTTAAATGCTCTGTTTGGTTGGCTTAAACAATTAAGAAAAATCATAAACATATACAGACTAAATTATACAATTGAAAAAAATACTGATGACCACCACCTAAAAAAATGTTTACAGAGAAAAAAAATTGTCATGACTAAAATAAAAATAATAACTGCTAGCAATACAAAAGTAAATGTCGACAAAAAAAGAGGGAGCATTTAGCTCACAATACAAAGGGGCATTTTAGCTCATCCTTTCTTTCAAACAAGGGGCATTTTAGCATACCCTTTTTTTTTAAATAAGGGGCATTTCAGCACACCCTTTTTTTTAAATAAGGGGCATTTCAGCACACCCTTTTCTCTTTAATTGAGCATCTCAAGCTCATGTGCACATCAAAGATATACTGCTTAAACTTGCAGTGAGTACTCAAAATTATAATTATAAACCAGCGCTGTTGAATAGTTTGCATATATATATATATATCAATAAGGCCTTTAAATATCAGAATTGTGCATCAAAAATACTTCACTCAATTGACAAAATAAAACAATATATTTAAATTATAATATGATACTCAAAAAAATTTTTTTTTTCTTTGATGGTAATTTTTCACACAGTTCTGTACCATCAGAATTGTAATAATGTTTTAAATAGTACATGACATACTAGTATCTTGACATACATATCTGTATATCATAAGAAAAATAAGCGCATTCAATTGAAAAAATTATACTTGCACAAAATGCCAATGAAAAAACTTTAAGGAAATTGAATATCAATCTGTACAATACAATCAACGAACATCAATCTAAGTACAATTAAAAAAGATCTCAGTAAAAGGTTTAAGTGTTATTGGACACTCATATATTTATTTATTTTAAATTTTCAAGTTAGAGATAATTCTAAATGAATCATTTTATTTTATTATAAATTATTATTTTATGTCTGTGTAATTATTTACTTTAGAAGTCATAATTTATTAAGTATTAAGTTTTAACTTTAAAAAACAAAGATATATTAACACACAGCAAAAATTCCTCATACACATGTGATAGCTGCTGATCCAGCCAGACAGTACACAGAAACAAACATCCAAGTAAGTGCGGCCGTCACAAACTTAGGAAGCAAACGTATAACACAAGCATACACTAATATATCAGTGTCTGACAAGGAAGTTTTTACGTATGTGAAAGTTGGAAAAGTAAAATGAAATTAATCTCAAAAATAGCAGGACAGTTAATTTTGAAGTGTATAATCTTAAAATATAGCTCAAAATTGAAGGTATTTGAGTCATATGGTGGAAAAATCAACTAAATTATTTTGAAAATTTGAAGAAAAGAATGTGTCATTCAAGTCACCACATTAAAAAACTTTTAAGGTGACAAAATTGTGAAAGAAAAACACAAAAGTACAAATAAAATGCACTAAAATGAAATTACAAAACAATACAATATACCCTAAAATTTCACTTATAAAATGTCTTAAGTGTTAATCTGATCAATACATAAACATTTTATTAATAAAATATATGAAGAAACAACAGTTCACAAAAATAACTACAAATAAGCATATAATTAAGTAATCAGAAAAATGTAAATACTCTGAAAATATATTTCAACGAATGTGGTATTTTATAATACTGTGAATTCTTGTCAATTAAAGATGTATTAATTTACAGAACGGTGCACAAGAGATGTAAATAGTTCACATTGTAGAAAGTGAAAAAAAATGAGATATCAAAATAAGATGTTATGTTTGTGTATGAAAACAAAAGAGGGACAAGAGACAGATACAATGTGTTTAAAAAAAATGCAATGTACTACAGTACATCATAGTGAAAATGTTTAAGAAAAAGTAACAAATATTCAACAAAATCAGTGTGAACAAATGGTGGAAGGACAAACACAATGAACTCAAAATGAGCAGCACATCAGTGTGAACATGTTTGTATGTGTGTAACATGTAAGACATAAACACAAGTGTGATGAAAAAAAAATCAAGTGTGTGAAAAGGTTGAGAGTCAGCAAGTGTAAGCAATGTAAATAAAAAAAAAAAAATGGAAAATGCAAGTAAATGTGAAAAGGAGTTTAATTGTGGACAAACACAAACTTCAAAGATCAGTGACTATTCAAATATGAATCTTATTTGAAGTATAACAAACAATGTGACATATTGTGTAATTGAAAAGAAAAAAAAGGTAATCAAATGAATACCACTATATTCTTCCAAAGAATGCATGTATTAAACAGAGGCATATCAATGGCAGGAAAAAAATAAAACAGTGTATCTAAAAAAAATGTAAAAAAGTGTGAACCGTACAACTTATGGTAAACATGTAACATTGTATTAAAAAAGCCAAAACTAGAGTGAAACAAAAATATAAATGTACTCTTTAAAAAAGTGTTCAAAACAAATAATGTGTAAAAAAATCAGTCAACATGGTGACTGTAAATAATAGCATGTTCAAAGAAAAACAAAATGTGTAAAAATATATGATAAAAAAGAAACGGTATATTGTGAGGTAAGAAAAAAAAACTGAAAGAATATGTATGCTGTGCCATGGACTTTAATATATAAAAATTCAGTGTGTAAGAGTGAGTAAAAAGTGTGTGCCTTGGAAAGGCCTTGCCATGGACTTAAGTAATGGAAGAGTGTGGAAAGAAATAAAATTGAAGTCTTTCATGATTATAAAAAGAGTAAAGAAAAAATTAACAAAGTATGTGTACCTCATAGAAAATGTACAACGAGCATAGTAACGTAAAATATAGCACTAGAAAAAGTTTAAACATTATAAAGATCACTAGGAGGAATATGTAAGCAAATAAAAATTAAACAAATAAAAAAGATATATACACAAAACATATAAATAATAAGTAAAACTTATATTAATCTTAAATCAAAGAAGTGGAAAAGCCGGTCGAGAAAAATCCCAGAAATTAGAGCACCAGCCGTAGTTCTCAAGAGAACGTAATTATTATAATCAAGTTAGAAGTATGCCAACTACGAAAATTATGGCATACTATTTTGCAAAAAAGAATAAGTAATTGTAAGTAACACCATGTACTGAAACGTCAAATAATGATACATTTATTCTATTTAATACTTAAGAAATAATAAGGTAATTAATTATTAAAAATTGTTAGAAAACCATAAAATTATATAGAATTACTTTATACATTATACATAAATACACCAGTGAAACACTCTTTTTTTTTTACACATATAAAATATTATCGCCACTAAAATATCGCTATGCTAAAAATATTGGTTAAAAATTAAACTATTCAGTGTTGCTCTTCAATTTTGTGACGGCTCAGTAAAAAAACTACTTTTACCTTTAAATAAAATGCTGATCTCTATTTAAAAAGGAAAACAAAGCTACATACTTTGTTAAAATGATTATCCATTATGTTAAATCAACGCAAACACTTCAATTTTTATGTCACATTTTATGTAGCTGACCAATGTCCAATCAAGATGTCATTCATGCGCACTGAGAAACGTTGAATATTCGCCGAAATAACAGGACAGTAGCACAGCACATGCTGCGACGAGCTAATAGTTTCATACGCACATAGTTCAGCTTCCGTGCAAAAATCAGCATCATACCGAATGGCGGGTAGTAAAATATCCAGTGGCATACGTTTTATACAGATCTTTAGGAGACGAAACTCGATAAAGTATCGAAAAAAAATCCGCACAATTCACTAAAGCGATGTTCTGTCGGGATTGGGAGTCATTCAGGATATGAGTTATACGAAAATCCATGGTCGGCAGAAACACTCCATACCTGCAAGCGAAGATGAAGCAAAACGAATCGAGCATCAGATTACCAAAATGTTTTCCAGCAGTATATCCACGAAAACGGAAGTCATGCCATGCTGAAGGAGTTGAATCGGTAGATAACGGTGAACAACGGTGGCGAGAGACGCGGGCATTTTCTAATCCACCCGAGAATGCTGTGGCAGATGTCTTTTCGCCTGAGCTTTAACTTCCGACTGTCCGAAATGATTCCATCCGAGCGCCGTTTGCTAAGCCACCACCGAAAAATGCAACACAAGTGCCTGGGTAGGCACCAATTTATGTAAAGAAGGTTATTTGCTTGGGGTATTTTAAACTATTGAATTGCGTTGTGACAGTTAAAAATCCAGGTTCGAATGCACTTGGTTGCAGTAAAGAAAAAGACATTAAATACTTGAAACTATTTTATTAAACATATACTATTGAAACATTATTATAACGGGCGGTGGTGGCTCAGCGAAAATAAAATGATGTCCTATATGAACAGTGAAATCAAGGTGGAATAAAATAAAAATTACGTCAGCACAGAATTACACATTGGCGAGAACAATAACTTGGCTGAGATTAATAGCGCCAATTCCAGAGCAACCCTAACAGTTAATCCAATAAAATTACAATGACGTAATCGCGAGCAAATAATTTTAAAGTCGTCGCAGGGGAACAACTAAAAAACTTACACCAGCAGGATGCCAAGAGGAAAATCAAAAAGGCCGTTGATTTTGCAAACGGACGCAATATAATCTATTTTTAGCACACCGGTCTGAAGAGACGCAGAACAAAAAGAATAGTGCATACAGGGAAAAGTAAATATACAGATTTAAAGCCGAAATGGCAGAAAAATGAAAACAAAAGTGATTTAGAATTCTTGAATTTGGATAGATTACATTAAAGAAAGCCAAAGTAAATGATTATTAAATTAGATATGTGATCTTCATCACAGTATATATGAAAAACAACTGCGTAGAAATTCACAGTAAAGTGAAAAATAAGTCTTCTTATGTATTGAAAGAAGAAAATCCAAGATTTTTAATGGATGTTTCCTTAAACTTTAGTAAGCCACGCGATTTACTCATATCGCAGTGCTTATTATTTACGATGTCATCGATATTTTTGGGTAAGCCAATAATTTTAATTTTGCGCCAAATTTTTGAATTTCCTTGGAATGCTCTTGAAAGTCAGGATTTTTTTATGAAACTCACAAGCTCATTTCACCCAAAATCCAGGACTTGTTTCATAAATACTCCATCTCGCTCTAAAACCCTAAAAGGGACAGAGGATTAAATCATGACTAGAAATCCAAATGAAAAATCTAATAGCGTCATCAAAATTGCACTTATAAAAAATTAGCAGCTTTCGCGAATAATATTTACATACGAATTACGGCCTTTTAATTCAATTGTATTTCTAAATTATCAAGTTACGTACGTCCATTCCAAATTTTTATATGGGAGCCCGTTCTCTGTTGCTAAAGTATAAATGGAATAGGTTTTTTTTGTGTTATTTATTTTGCAAAAATTCCACCATACTCCACCAATTACCATATAATGGTGTAAAGTTTAGGATGTGGAAACAGTATCTTTTAATGTTAACCAGGCCTTTGAAAGAAAGCGCTTAAAATTTCGCTTACGATTAATGGATCTTTTTCTGCAATATTTGCAGGGCTCTTGATATTTTCAAATGCCTTTAAGTTACAATGCACATTACACGTCATTTTGCCGCTTAATGCACACATTAGTGTAGTTTTTCAGTACTTTTCTGTTAAATTTTAGAATAATTATATGCATTCTAAAATATGTACTTTTGAGTGTACACATTCAACCAGTTTTATGAAGTTATTATTATTGTTATAATTATTTAATCTTCTTGCACATTCCCAGATTATGACAACAAGCAAGCTAAGACGGATTCTTATAAAATGAAATCCAGAACTCAAAATATTGATTATTTTCATTCTAGAAAAGATTTGAGGGAGTACTAAGCCAAAACACTCTTATTTCTTTATTAATATCTTGTATGTATGTATTTCTTTATTTTGTTTTGTTTTGTTCAAGTAATTTTGCTCATGAATTGAAACATTAACTTAAAAATTATACATTTCTTAGCTAGAAATTATATTCCCTTTAGCAGTGAGATAATATGGAAGAAATCTGAATATTTTTAACAGATTTCAAAATTCTTTATTGGGTTTCCCAGAAATGGATTCCGTGTTTACTCAAGCACAGTGTATTCAAACAAAAGTAATTTTAAATTACGTCTAACTAAAACTAAAATATATGTGCCTAGAGAGAATTATATATTTTTTGATATCACTTCCATACTTTTGTCTGAAGCACGTGACATCTAAGAAGAGAATGAGACTAAAAATAAAGATAGGATAAAGCACGTGACTTTCAAACGTCGAAATGAAAACTCGAAGAAAGGGTAAGAAGAAAAACGCCTTTATCCATTTGTAGTTAACTTTTAAAAATATCATGTTGAATTTTTGGATTTTTCTAAATAAAGAAAAGATGTGAAGTTTTATTTGAAAATGACTGCATTACTCAATGGGTAATTAAAATTATTTAACATTCATTGAATAAAATATTTACTCAAAAATTATCAGGTAATTTTTTAAAAAGTACGATAATTTTCATGACCACGTCATACCACTAAATGTATTTTCTAGTAGCAATAGCGTTTACAGTGTTAACCCATTAGCGCTCGACTTTTTTAATCACATTCTCCAAATAATGTTGATAACAGAAGTGATAAATGAACATTTGTGGGGTATGAAGAATGCATATCTTTTTCTAAAAATATTAATAAACAGTGAAATATTCTAATTTCACTTTTGTCATATCTGATTATTTTGCGGAAATCAGATTTATTATTCGAGAAATTAAAATAGGAAAATAAATAAATGCTTACAGATTTTTGCGACTAACAAATTTAGTGACCGTCCTAAAAATAGGTGGGTGAGCGTTAATGGGCTGGTGTACCTTTATCAAAAAACATAACAATATTCCTCTACGCACGGATTTTTTTATACCGTATAAAATGAATAGAATAAAAAAGAATAGAAGAAAGATAAATCATGCCAAACGCATAGAATATAAAACACTTTCCAACACAACAAGAATTTGCGACAAATCTGGCGATGTAATTTCCCGAAAACTGGCGAGATTGCGGAGATAAGATAATGTTGTATTATCAATTTAAATGCAATTTTAGGAGATCCTGTAAAAGACTTTTAATTCTTTTTCAACGATTAACTGAAGAATATAAAATTTTAAACTCATTGTCTTGTGCTAGAAATGCATTATTGTGTCTCAAATGCTACAGACTGTAATGTATTGGAATTCTTTTGAGTGCTCCTGTAGAAGAACTATTCATAATACACACATTATTCTGAATGGAGAGCATTTTTTGGGAGCCTTTGTAATATATATGCTAGCTTTGTTTTCTTTCAATAACCGAATATCGCTAAAATACGTTTTCAAGAATGATTGTCCGTAGAGTGCGACACTAATGAGTGTCCGTAGAGTACGTAGAGTTCGAGTCCGTAGAGTGCGAGCAATTCTGGTTAAAATTTGAAATTAACCGATTTCTGCAAAATAACATCAAGAAATTCACCGATTTGGGGTAGCGCACGAAATGGGAATAGCGACCAATACGCGAATTTATGAAACCTGTTTCTCTACTGGCTACACCTACACACACGTGTATGCTTACGTATTTGACGTAAAAAATTTGTATTTTTGTCTAGAAGCATTGGTTTTATATTCACTTCAGTTCTTTTCATGAAATTCGATAAAATATGCAAATTCTCTTAATTTATTTCACCATTGTACTTTTCGACACGAATTAACAAGTTAGACAGATCAGAATGACGCATAGATTATGCTACATTTTCCAACCTAATGAAGCACAAAAAGAAAAGACAAATAGGGCATACGTATGGATTATAATGCGCTTTCCGAACTAATAAAGGAACGTAGAGAAATGCTGCCCACTCCTGTATTATGATGCACTTCCAGCAAACTGAAGCAAGAAAGGCAAATAGGACCCACGCATAGATTCTGCTGCATTTTCCAATGTAATAAAGCATGAAAGAAAAAAAAAGTTGGCGCATGGATTATGGTACTCCTTTAGTATTTAACATGCTAATGGAAAATCTATTTAAAATATTAAAGTTTTTCATCTTTTTAAATATTTACTTTTTTTTTCTTTCCGTGTGTAAGAAAATCAGAAACGACTTCAATTTCCGTTAGATAGTTGAATGCAATAACTTAAGAGGCAACAATAATTTCTGATACTACGATAACTTTAATAATAGAATATGAAATTCCTTATATGCATTATAAGATTAAATGTATTGACTGTCGTTTTCCTTAATACAAATAACAATTCTCTTACTGCCAGAAAATTGTTTCTTATATGCGCAGATCGTAAAAATTCTCAGCAGAGGAGGCGTCCTGTGATGTAGAATGATTAGAGACTTTTTTTTTAAACTATTACTATGCATACCCATCTTTGAATCTTCATCCATGTATGAAGCTCTCAGCTACCCACATGCTACCTCAGCAAATCTAAGAAGCAAACTAATGCAAAGAAAATTGAATTTTACTTATTTATTTAGTTTAGTTTAAATTAAGTGTAATTAGGGCGGAACAGTTTGGCTCTTCCTTTCGAATTAATTATTTTCAAATACGAGTGTTATAAATATACTTGTTTCTTCTTGTACGAAGAGCGCGTAGATCAGCTAATAAATAAATAGCAATCCAATTATTTTCTTTTATCAGCAATATTTTTAGTGTGTCTAATCTAAACGATGAAATGTGTATAGAATAGTAATACCTTATTTAAAAAAAAAGAAAATTAAAAGTCAGTGTGCCGAAGCAAGGGCGGATCCAGAAACTTTTTTCGGAGGGGGCGCAAATCGTGACTACTCATTTTATCTAGTGTAAAGCTCTCTTAATATTGGTGAAAGCCTCATTTATCTAGTGTAAATATATTTTTCTCGGAGGGGGCGCGCGCCCCCTGCGCCATCCGCCTTTGTAGCCGAAGCCGAAGTTGGTTCGGCTTCTAGGACCACAGCGAACACTCGCACAGAGAGACAGTGACAAAGCTCTTATATACATATATAGATAGATTAGGGAAAAAAAACAAATCAAATCAAATCAAATCAAATCAAATCAAAATCAAAATCAAAGATTGTGCAATTTTTAAATAGGTATTAAGTATGTAATTTTTTCTCTTCAATTAGTGAGTAACAAACTATATATATAAGCAAATAAGTATCAGGAATTTTATGGTACTTCCTAAAAACTCAGCTAGAAGTTAGCTTGGTACTGACGTCAAAGTACCCTAGGCTACGCTATTTGCATGTACAGGTGGTGCTGGATCCCCTCAGGACCAAGAAACTCTTAAATCGATAATAGTCAACAGTCAGCAGAAATTTTAACTTCGTGAAATATAGAAAACATTTTAGTACCTCCAGCCCTCTCTACCGATGAAATCTCACAGGAACTGAGTTCATTGAGAAAATAAAACTGGGATAAAAACATGATTTTTTTCTTTCTTGGATGCTATTCCGATTATAAATTGCCTCTTGTCGCAGTAAATACGCATAAATCACACTAAGCCCTCAAGAAAGGCGCTTTTTAAAACCTATTCAATGGTCTGATACACTTGTGGTGAAAGTGGCGTGAGTCACTCTAGAACCGCGGATTCTCCCTTCTGATTGGAAAACCCAAGAGTGAAACGCTCTCATTAAAATTCTTTATTGAAATATTTTTCAGGCGTTTTCTGTCGTGGCTTGGTGTTCAGGTAAGTAATGGTGTTGTGAAACTTTTTTATTTATATTTTGTCCTGCTCGCCTCGCCTACAATGACGAGATTTTAGAAGTAAGGCATGTACTTTGAATTCTCATAATGCCATGTGCGCATAAAAGTATCATTTTAAAGAGTTAAATTGCATTTATAGGATAAACTTTATGTAAAATTGTTTTTTTTAAATCTCGGTTGAGTAAAAATGCAAAATATTATTACTTTATTGACTTCAATATTGCAATTCTTTTTTTCCGGTTTTTATACGAAATACACCGGTCAACACGATTTTTGTATCTGGCTTCTACATGTTAAATTTTAGTTTAGTTTCTCCTACGCCAAAACTAAGAAAATAATTTTTTTTAATGAAAGTTTGCTTTCGTAGAAATTAAAGCAATTTTTCAATTTTTTTTGCAAAAATCACTCATTTTTAATATTTTTTTTATAATTCCACTGTAAATTATGATCAGAAAAGTTTTTGCTGGATATAAAAGCCTTTTTTATTCAAGATTTGTGATAAACAATAACATATAAATCTAAAATAATAAGAAACGAATGTCTAAAAGTGAATATTTTTCGTATTTCTTTTATGTTCGTATGAGCAAATAACAATACAAACAAATAATAATATTACAAATAATACTACAAATAATACTACAAGCAATACTACACAGTTAAAAATAATAATGCAGTTTAATTTCGGGTTAATCAAAGTGTTGCCATCTTTCGTTTATGAAATAAATTAAAATATACTTATTGACGTAAATCAGACAAAAGCAAACTTTAAGAACTAAAAATGAAAATTTAAGTGGTTTTCAATGTCTGGATTCAGAACTTAAGAATGAGAACAGAACCCCCCCCCCCAAAATTTTTTTTGTTGTTGTTGACCGGTGATATTCTTCAGAAATCAACTGGTTTTTGTATATTTTATTTTTGTACTAAATTGACATCATTATAGATGTCTGTAAAAACATTTTTCAAATGATAAAAGATAAATCAATGTAAGTAACTAGCTATTTAGAGCATTAGTTATACCTTTCAGTTTTAAATTAGATCGGAAATTTCTTCCATTTTATTTATTTTAATTATAACTCTCTTTCGTTCTAAAAATTTCAAAATTCTAATAGTCACCCATTTTTGTATTAGATTAACTGAAAGAGAAAGGTGAATGTTATTTAAATGTACCTGAGTGCAATGATCTTTATACTGAAAATTTCAAACAATGAAAAAAAAAGAAAATAAAATACATATGTAAATAGTCTTTAAAGTACATTTATAAGGCGTTAAGTGGCGTATTGGTAGAATTAGTATGTTTTAACTGACATAAGGGTATGACTAAGAATTTTTATTATCTATTTAGAAAAACAAAATCTTTCGAAAGCAAAGTGCTTTTTATTCACCGCTCTTCAATTAAACACTTACATCGTCTTCAGCGGAAAGTTTAAACGCAAATCTATGTAAAATGATTCAATCCAATTATTTGATTACAACTAATAAAGGTCAATAAAAGTATAAAAATCAGAAAATATTTAATTTATTCCGCTTTATTAAAATTCACTTGAGAAAATTTTAACATGTTTATCAAAGACTATTCAAATATGTAAGACAATTCTAAAGAAATGGGACTTATTTTGTCGGTTCAATCGACTATTTTTTGTTATATGTTTTAATATAATAGTGAACTCTGTATCCAATTACGGTATTCTAACAAATGCATGCAATAAGACAAAATATAATAAAATTTTCTATATTATTATATGTTTGCAGGTAGTATTTAAGCCTTCCCAAAAAGAAAATCTTTAAAAACTTATTTCAAGAAAAATTAATCCTAAACTTTTCTTCACTTGGCTTTTGAGCTCGTAACTCTTAAGTCTTCATTAAGATTGTATTAGAGGATAGGCTCGAGATATCACGTACTTTTTCACTTCATTCAAAATCTCTTACATCAACTCTCATTGAAGCCGACTTTAAAAGTCCTGCCACACCACCTCTCGAAGCTTTATTAAGCATCATTTACATGAATCTCTCGTTTTTCTAAATCCTCTCTCCCTCCACCCACACCTCAACCAAGAGTCTTACTTGAATAGTAATTTAGTGGCCAATGCGGAAGGCAAAAACTCGCACACTATTGAGGAAGTATTAGTGCCATAAAAAATACTTTATGTATAATCATATGGGGGTAGAAACGACTTATATTTTTCATAAAAATGGATTTTATTCAGAAGAATTTTTACAGAGAAATCTAAGTGAACTCTACAGAAAAAAATGCGCTCATCACAATCCTGGTATTTTTCTTCTTACGCCAAAAGAGTTAAGATGTCAAAGGAAGATGCATGTAGAAGTAATTGCTTTATGCCACTCTAAAGCCTTTTACTTAACAACTGAGAAGATATTTTTTTCCTATCCTTTCTCGAGACTTTTGAGCATAGAGTTTTTCCCTTTTTTCTCCTTCGTTTGCCTAGTGTTTCAGCATTTTCAGATTTTATCAAAGAACTCCGAACTCATATTAATGGACATTTTTTCACATTAATGGTGAATACTGATTTGCATCGCTAATGTAAGGAAAAGGTTATTTGGTTATTGGAGAGTCTTTGAAGATGCATTTAATGAGGTTATTTGATGCCAGATTAAATATTTTCCTCCCTTAAGTAGTAAGCAGAATGACGAGCATAAAAATCTTGGCATAAGTTTTGCAACAGATATGAGAATGTATTTTTGCTTCCATTTTTGTTTTCGTTTTGTTCAAAAGAAATCCTAATCTAATGTAATTTTGATATTTAAATCATTGTTGGTTGGTATTGAAACATGGTTATTTAAAGACAAGTGAATTACCAAAGATATCGAAACAAATTATCAAAAATTGTTTAGAAAAAGAAAGGAAAGGAAAAACTAAATCTTTATTAAACGTAATTCGTGCGCAGTTCTTTTGGGATCTAAAGAGTTTATGTTATGAATTATAGTAATATATTGTAATACTTTTTTGTTTCTGCCATTAGGGGGGGGGGAGAACAAGATCCCGCACCATATGGTTACGTATCCATAGAGAAGTAATGGGTAATTAGAAATTGCATTTTTAATTCACGGTGTACTGAAAAAGGTGAGAAGATTGCCAACGAATTTAGAAAATAGGTTGCAAACAAAATGCGCTCAAAAATGTTTTCAGAAATTTAGTTCAGAAAATACTTACTAGGTATTGCTTTGCATGGTGAAATTAATTTTATAAATGATCTAAATTAGTTAATAAATGCTTAAAAACTATTGAATGAATGTTGCAATTATTTATAAATTTTGTATTACCCATTTCCAGTACTAAATTTGCTGTGTTTCATGCAAATCAGCACCTAGAGGACATTTGGGTATAATTCGTTCACCCGTTTTAGCTGGAAACCTTGTTTATAAGGGGGGGGGGGTTGGTTATAACCACCCTAAATAAGCACTGCTTTATGCCGCAATTTTGGCACTTATCTATCTATATGCAGTATTGTCCAAATCAATATATATTATTAAAAAAGTGATTGTTTGTACGCGCTGCGAAAACTTTGCAATCAAGAAACGCTACCTAATGTATATTAAGTGGAATGGAATCCACTCCATACCACGCTCATGTCGGAGGTATCGATTTGAAAGTTCAGCGTTACGTAGAGTTACAAGACATTAGGGTCAAAAGGTATGACGCCAATGGATTTCAAAATTAAATCCCAATATATATAATAGAGTGTGTAGTAAACGGCGCTCTAAAATTCACCAATCAATTAGTGCAGCCGCATGAGTGTTGAATGTTATGGTAATCTTCCACTACCATCCACGAAGGCAGATTCAGTTTTGAACCTCTGGGCTTCGATATATTGGGAGCAAAAGAGGTCTTTATACCAATGAACTTCTAAAAATGGTTGAAAGCTGATAGCCGAGTGTCAAAGTGAACGAGACTAGCAGGAAAGTTTTTGAAATGTTTTAGAATAATCCATATTAACTGCTTTAGAATGTTTCAGAATGTTTCTATGGGAAGTAGGTGAAGTGGCTGGTAATTGAACTTATAAGTTTGGAGAATGATTGAGGCATACAATGAAATCGACTGGATATAGTTTAGCGCAATATTTTTATCATAAATGTGAAATGAACAAGCAATTTATGGAAAAGTTTCAATTACTGAATTTTTAAAAACTAAGATAAATATAAAAATTGTAAACAGTTTGTATACTCGTTATTTTTTTATAATTTCATACCAAGTTTACATTTGTATGCCTAGTTACACTCTTAGAAATAGTCAAACTTTATATATTCGCTACTTTCCACAGCGTACTTTCATATATTATAAAATAGTGACTATGTTATTCACAATGTTAATAAACCGTTCAAAAATTATGTAATCCGGGAAGAATATTTAGTTCGCTTACAAAAGCAACTTTTATTCAATTTCTTTTTTTCCTTCAAATTATTTTCAGTAATTTGATTACTAATAATATGTCACTTCTGAAGATACATTCTTTTCAAAGTTTGAGTCTATTTTAAACATATATGTTTCTTTTCTTTTGAATCCTTTTGCATTCGCTCCCAGAGAATTTTCTTTCAAAATACACTTTACTAAAAACGCAACTGTTTCTTGGGGATTTCTCTGATTTGGAAAAAGTTTATGGCCCGAAATTTGTATGAAAAATCATACACTTGAAAGAACTCTTTGTCATATTTTATTCTATGGGCTTTTCTTTATGCATCAAAGAATGTTTTGTGACTCGGTATCGTTACCCGTTCGCCAGCAAAATCTCTGCTCCTATGATTTTCAGACTGGAATCTTTTTCTACAAACACAACTTCTGACATTATTAACTTTCTACTGTAACAAACGAGTTTATTTTTAGGACAGCATATTGATTTTAATATCATGTTGCATTAAAATGAAGTTTTTGGAAGTATATTTCTTTCGTGCTTAGGTGAATGCAATTCCCTTTTTATTCCTATTTTACGTATAAAAAGAAATTTTGAATGATTTTTAATTCAACTTTTCGACTTAATTAATATTTTGTGTAGACTTGTTTTTAATTCGCTGAAAGAAAAAGTAATTACAATAACAAGTTATTGTTATTACTAGAGTAATTTCGAGAGTAAATTAAGAACAAATTCCAAGTGAAACATTTCTAATACGGTAGTTTAAATTATAGAAGTATAAAATGTGTCATTAATTAAAAAAAATAATAACAAAAACCCTTTTGTGATTTACGATGTTATATATAACAATATTTTTACAAAATAGACTTAATAACACTTTGATAGGATAACATATTGTCCAGTAAAATAAAACCAAGAAAGTTCAATCATGCCAAATGATCATTTATGAAATATTTTCCAGCACAAGAGCGTTTTTGCGCCAAATTTAGAGATGAATCTTCGTCAAACTTGACGATAATTTGAAAAAAAAAACACCATAGCACCATTAATGCTATTTATAAGTAAAAAAGAACTTTGTTTAATGGACTTTGAAAATGTTATTCCTATCCTTTAAGTGAAGAGTAACCTGTTATCAATGTGTTTTTGTATTTAATTAAATGCTTGAAGTAGATAAATATCTCTAAACTCCCTTAGTCCAAACCTGTAGAGCAATCCTTTTGTCAGTGACTTTGTGGCAACGTTACATTTCGCCATGTTCGACATATCACAAAGTTTATGTGGACGCCTTCTTATACGGCCCATGCAGCAGTCATTTGGCAGTGAACTTGGAGTGACATTAGATTTCGTCACGTTCCACACTTCACAAAAGCTATTTGCAAACCTTCTGTAACGTCCCATGCAGCAGCCATTTTGGCAGAGACTTTGTGGCGACATTACATTTTGACAGGTTCGACACATCAAAAATGTTATGTGCACGTTTTCTGTAACCTGCCTTCGTGTCAAACATGTGACATTGTAGAGTGACGTCGCTGTGTGATGCGTCGACATCTCTGTAAGTCACTATGACGTACATGATGTTTTTCACGTGACATCATAAAAATTCTGCTATTTGTTCCTCTCCATAATTCTGTGCAACTTACTGTTATGTTGCAACAGAATAATGCTTCGGTCGGTGTACCAGCAATGGACACTTTAAGACCAATAATAAGCATTAACAACTAATTGCTAATTACTAAAACTAGCTAGAAACAAAATTTTAGTTTTCAAAACTGAAATGAACTTTGAAAAATCATGTAAGGTATAATTTATTATATACAGAATGTTGGAAATTTCTATTTTTTTCTATATTTAATGTTGTCATGGTGGCGACACCAGTAATTGACACCAAGAACAATATTTTGGCTCTAACGATTGAGACTTCTTCTTTCAGTAATTAACACCTAAAAAATGAGCAAAAATGCATGCTGATTTACTTTTTAATACAATGACGTAAAAATGACTCAAATGAAGTGAAATTTGGTGATATGATAGGTGGTCACTCAACTTAAACTATAGGCATCAAATTTTTGAAAAAATGTGATCAGATTTTGAGATTTAGCGAAATTTGTTTTAAACTGCATAAATTTTTGTTCGTGGATCATGTAATAACGACTAAGGCGAATTTCAAACTGTGTTATTTGTGTCCACGTAACAACGATATATTTGTACTCAACGAAAATATTTGTAGTGAATCAAACAAAATTTAGTTACAGGTGAATAAAGACCTTTTGACACTAAAATCTCTTTCCACTAAAATACAGGTTGACCAAAAAGTCCATAAATTTTTTTAAAATTCATTAAAAGAGAGCAAATAATGATAGAAAATTGCTGTTTGCCCAAATAGGTTCAGAAGGTGATCGGATTTTTTTTAATGACAAGAAAGTTTGTACTTTCAAATGTCCGATAGGTGGCACTGGCATGCACAATGAGAAGTAAGTGTCCAATTTAAAAATAAGTTAATAAATAAATTAATTTAAAAAAATCTGAAGATCTCTCTAATTTTCTCCATGCAAACCGCAATTTCGTGTCGTTATTTGCTCTTTTTTTAATGAATTCTTAAACTTTGATGAACCCAGGATGCGCCAAAAGCTCGTGAAAACTTCAAAAATTCACTTAAAAAGAACGAATAATTATACAAAATTGCAGTTTGCATGGAAAAGATTAGAGAGATTTCAGGCTTTTTTTTGTCCGTTTCCCATTGTGAATGTCAGCGCCACCTATCGGTAACATTTGAAACAACAAACTTTCTTTTCATTAAAAAAATCCGACAACCTTCTACACGTGTTTGTGCAAGCCGAAATTTATAATTTTTACTTTTATAATGATTTTTTAAAGTTTTTACGGAATTTTGGTCACCCGATAAAACGTTAATTTTGAAAATAAATGTTTTCTCTATTGACAGTTTCACTAAGAACTTAGTTACTCTCTGACCTGTAATCTTTCAACAATGCACAAAACCTGTAATCTTTCAACAATACACATAAATGTGTTCTCTATTGACAGTTTCACTAAGAACTTAGTTACTCTCTGACCTGTAATCTTTCAACAATACACAAAACCTGTAATCTTTCAACAATACACATAAATGTTTTCTCTATTGACAGTTTCACTAAGAACTTAGTTACTCTCTGACCTGCAATCTTTCAACAATACACAAAATTTATAATTTTTACTTTCTATACTTTGCCCATATTATATTTCCGTTATTTGTACTCCTACAATTCTCACATATACATAGACTTTTTGGATTTCTGCATTACATACTAATACGCCAACGACGTGTACTTCAGCTAGTTATCTGATACAATTCAATTTAAATGAATATCTAAAAAATAAATATGTTTCAAGTTCAAACAGGTTGATAATAAACTTATCTTAATTTCAGCATTAAATCAGTCACTGACAATCCATTTTTTTTCATGGAATTTAAAATCTCAATTTTTGATATCTAGAGGCCCTAGAGATAAGAAAATATTGCACACAATTGAACATAAATGTCTAAATTCGTACTAGATAGAACCGTTTGATAAAAGTTGTGAAATAAAAGCTATAATAAATTATTTCGCAAAGTTTTAGTTTGGTGCACCTAACGTAGTCTTTTTTCCTACTTTAGTCTGAATATTTTGTAAGGTTACATTGTCCACTTACTCTAATAGATAAAGAATTAAAGCTTGTTACCACCTTTCTGGGACTCCCTGTATATTCAAAATTTATCTAAAGATAACCTTCTGAATAGTTATTAACTGCATTTCCTAGACATTTTATGCAATTTTCATGAGTTTGACTGGAACACCAATAGCTAACATAAGTGTCAATTACAGATGATTTTTTCTCCCAGTAATTGGCACCCCATCTTAAATAAATAAATTTATTTATTAATTAAAAATAGCTGTACAGACTTATTTTGTGTACTATTATCTCATACAATTCAGTTTATTTTAATTTTTAAAAAGAAATATGCTTCAAATAGAAACAGACTAATAATTTCAAGATTAACACAGATCCTGAAAATCAGACTTTTCTTTTAGCACTGAGTTTAAAATCTCAATTTCTGATACCTAGAGCCCACTGCAGGTAAAAAACAAAATGCATACAATTGAAGACAAATGTATACATTCGTACTAGATAGCACCGTCTGATAACAGTTTTTAAGTAAAAGCTTATTATAATAAATTATTTGCCTATGTGCCAATTATTGGTGCAGTGTGAATTGCTGTTTCACCTACCCTATATGTGGAATTTCTTTTAATTGATCTGTCCTGTGAAGGAATTATTAATGCTGCATACACTATTTTCATTAGAGATCAGTATTTTTTAAACCTTAATAACAAATGCCAATATATCCTACATTTTTATAAATAAATACCTTTAAGATACACTTTAAGTAATGGCAGTTCGTAGAGTGCAATGTTATACAATTTGAGTACAACTAAAAAAATATATATATAAAATAAAATCCTGGAAGTTCTACCTACAACATTTAATAGGTTACATGAAACAGTACTTAGTGATAATATTTATAATTATCAAATTCGATTTAATGGCAACTACATTTCCTGCTAAAAAGAGCGTTATTTTAATGCACCAATAAAATATTGTGTAAATTCATTATTTTAGTCTTTCAAAGTTTTCTGTGTGATTTTTTTTTTGTTAATTAACAGACACAAAAGAATGACTGAAAATGAAATGTGTAAGGAAAATTATTCGTTTTATAAGTGCAATACTATTATACTATACTACTGAATTCAATGAAATGATTACTCAAAGGTTCCACAGTGGCAAAGCATCCTATAGTAATCCCTTAAAGTAAACCATAATATTTACAGGTATGATTTTAGTTACTTTTCTTTGGTGACGAAATAATGAACATATAGACAACCGCGGGCCTGATGGGGTCCGCCAAGGCTTTGGATCCGGCCAGCGGAACATAATCCAAACCTTGTATAAAACCCATATGAACCTTTCAAAATCCCATATAAATCCCAACTACATGGCCTGTGACTTTGCTAACATCCTGAAGCTTGGCCCGCAACTTTTCTAAGGTTGTCCATACCAGTTCTAATGTATGAATATATGTGTGTAATACCTGGAGATTGCTCCCTGATGAAGCAATACCGCTTTCTCAGCTTTTGTCCAAATGCATTGAGCACTTGTTTTCCCATCGCAATATGTGCTTTATGGTTTCCCTTCAGCAAGTTACTGATGATTTTCACTCAAGTTTTGATTATTGATGTCTACTTGTGCTGAGACATTAGTAAACAAAAATATTTATTTTGGCAAGTTGAATCAAGCAGTGCCATTTTAAGTACGAGCATTCACCAGCAGGAAATTCAAGTCAGCTTTTGAGAAAAAAAAAAGGAAAAGAAAAATCTCTATTTTTTTAATAATGTATATGTTCATATTATTTACAGTGGTGTAAATAATATGAGCATATTAAGTTTAAAACAAGGAAGTTTTGTTCTATATATTTTTCTAATCAAAATAGTTATACTATTACTACGCATATAACTGATAATTTTTAAACTACGCAATAAAACGTGGAAAATTATTGTAAAGTATATAACTCTACACTGCAAAAAATATTTCCCTAGATTACAGAATATCGTGTGCGTAAACGTAACGCCAACACGTTGTGATGTAAAGACTGTGTCAATTCGTTGTACAAGGTCCTTCGTGATTAGCTTATCAACGTTATTACGTCACTTCGTGAGTAGTTTTACAACACAAAGTGCTATATTCCAAAGCTGCACCACTCGTGCTTTATTATTTTACAGCGATATGCGTGGTAATATCACAGATAATTCTTAGAGTGTATATGATTATAATGAACAGATGCAGTACGCATTGGGCTTAATGAGAATGCGTAGCACACCCTAAATGATTTTCTATAGTCAACCAGACATTTTAATATGTGTGCTGCTATTATTAATTGCTCGTAATTAGTCAATTGAAGTTTTAATTCCCTAACTAGAGTGTAATTATTATGCATTTGAATATTTAATAAATATTTATGTTATTTCAGTCATGTTTCTGTCTTATTTATTGTAGTTTTATTTAAGTTAAAAAACATAATAATTTTTTCTGAATTTCTTTCAGCGTTTCAACTTCTAAGAATTTCTTTTGACCTTCAAATTCATTAATTTATTAACCATGATAAAAATATTTCATTAGAATAGTTTATTTTCTTATTTTCTCTTAATACGTTTAACATATGTATTGAAAGATGCCATAGCAAAAATTGCTAATGTATACAAAAACGTTTCGATTTTCTAAAAGGATAAATCAAGAACTTCCGAGAAATCAGATTTTTCAACAGAATAAATACTAAAATGGATTCTGGTTATTTTTAAAAAACCGTCCCAAATATATCTATTCCCAGTAGTCCTAAGATGCGAAATATATTTTGCATTACAATAAATGGAAGAAAAATCCCATTAAATTCGACAATATGATCGTCCGCATAAATTTCCTCTCTTCGTCCCAAAACTAAATCCGAAAATTAATATATCTCACAGACGTTTATTGAAAACATGCAGACACAAAATAATTTCAATAATTCTCCTTTTTCCTCGTGGTGTAAGATCCTATTTGAGCTATGCACGCTATGCAGGGAGCGGGAAAAGGGGAAAATAAGATGCAAAAAGTTACGAATTCCATTTCTGTCTTTATATATGGAGTAGTGGAATTCACCATATTTGCCTTTTAAATGAATTTTAAAATGATTTAACTTGCTAGTAAAAATCTGGGAGAAAATGTTTTCAAAGAACTTCTAAATTGGATGGGAAACAATTCTTTTGATTTCTTTTATTCTTCATTCCAAATGTGAGCCGAGTAAAATACAATGTTTTATTGTTAATAAAAATAAGATCCGCTATCTGTGTGATAGAGATATTTTGAAAATATTTTAAAATTGTATTTCCAATGGGTTTTGTGATTGTAAGGTTGAAGGATTAATTTTTTTGCACAACCAGTGAATAAAAATACTAGATGACGAGTAATACTACTTAAATCAGTATTAAATTTTAAATGATACAGTCTTAGATCTTAGGTACGATCAAGTTCTTTGGTATCGCCAATGCTTATTTAAGATTGTATCGTATCATATGGTTAGTGTCTGGAATCAAATGAAATGGGAAAAAATAGAAAATTAATTTTCCCATCTGGAGATGTTATAATTCCGCAAATATAACGTTTGTTCACCGGTCATATTTCAATGTCAATGGCCTTGAACATTATGCTTAATAGTTAAATTATTGCTTAGAGCAAAACCTAAAAGTTAATTATTGCAAAACATTTACTTACCATTGCAAAACATATATTAATTATTGCATTTAAAGTTTTTTTTCCTGTCTGTAAATCGAAAATGTTTGCTATTTACTGTAGTTGAAGCTAAGAACGTTCTTACCTCCTTATCTAAAAAAACGTGGAAAGACTCATTTAGA
This sequence comes from Cheiracanthium punctorium, assembly GCA_038373885.1. Lineage (NCBI taxonomy): Eukaryota > Metazoa > Arthropoda > Arachnida > Araneae > Cheiracanthiidae > Cheiracanthium > Cheiracanthium punctorium. The sequence continues at coordinate 329,398 of JAWZYV010014207.1, read as the reverse complement.
TTTTAAAATTAAGTGTCTGGAATGCAGCCGCACAAAGACTGTTAACGCATGACAATCGCTTTAAAACTACAGTAGTCTTTTTTTCTTATATTATATTTGTTAAAAAATTGATGAAATACAATATTATTTGAAATTTCAAAAAGCGTTTTCAGTGTATTCTCCTAAGCAGAAAAGGGCTTTCTATTGGTATCATTTGCTATATTCTCTAGAAGAAAGTCAGTTTTAGTTTTAATTACATATGTTTGTAAAAAAAAAAAAAAAAGTTTTGTGTAAATAGCATTGCTACAAAAAAAAAAATGTTTTATCATCTGTGAAGGCAATTACAACTCGCGATAGAAAAAGTATTTGACGAAAGTATGTCTACATTCAATCTGTTTAATCTTCATCCACCTAAAATAAATAACTTCATATTCAATTTTTATTATATACAAAATCGAATTTCATGCTCTTCTGGAAACGCGCGGAAACTTTTGGCATTCGAAAGATTTCGTTTTGTGTACAAAACCTTTCTTATATCCATGTAGACAATTTTTTGTGAAAAAATGTAATCTAGAAAAACTACTTTAAACGAATTGGAATCTCACTTTCCTTTCAAAACCTCATGACCATGATGAATATGACGCCATGTCGATTGCGACAGCCCATTTTGCCACGCAAATGATTCACTCTTTTTTTACTCTCGGAAATAAATTGTATCTGAAAAAAAAAAAAAACCTCTTAAAAATTTGGGAACCGGTGGATTTTCGGATTTTTAAAGTAGCACAAATTGTTTTCTTATATTTTTATACAGAATTGTGAAAAATTTCAAGAGGATCATATAGCATGCACTGGGTATTGATTATCTCATTATGGATTGAATTAAGATTATTAAATGCCTTTTCACTTGTGTTATTGTGACAGACAGTATAAGTTCTAAGTTTCTCAATACAGTCAATTTCTTCTTTAAAGGAAGGGGGAGAAGTCTCTTCACATTCTTCTTTATTGTCGCTTAAATTAGCAACAGATATATTTTGTCTTCTATTAAATCTTCAACTGCGCATAAGTCTGACGTTAAGATATTGTTATCACAGTTCACGTACTCCTCGAAAGTGGTTTCTCCTATCAAAAGATTCCTGTCTTCTTCATCCATTAACACCGTTTCATCATCACTTTCATGGGCAACATTTTCATCACTGTTATCACTATCGTCTAATTTTGGATCTGAAAATCCTCCTTTAATGAAACAATGTTTTACTGTTTCAGATTTTACTTGATTACATGCATGAGAAATCACATTGATTGCCTGGAGTACATTTATTTTCCCTGTAATGAGGTTTTGAAGTGTATGTTCAATTAATCTTTTTCTGTAATGCACTTTTAAGTTTTTTATAATTCCCAGATCTTGGGGTAGTAACTTGCTTGTACAGTTTGCTGGGAAGAAAAGTACTTTCACATTTTGTAAAAAGTCAGTGTCACAGGAATGGGCCGCACATTGATCCATATAAAGCAAAATTTTACGATTTTGTTTTTTCATTGCTGTATCCATTTTTTTCAACCACTCAGTAAAAAAAATGAAGTCACCCAGGCTTTGGTATTGGCTTTATAACGCAGTGGGAATGTTTTAACGTTCCTAAAATATCTTGGGTTTCGTGATTTCCCTATGACTACAGGAGCCCGCTTATAACTACGAGCCAGCGCTTGTACACAGTAAAACCGCGAGGCGGTCTTTAGAATGCTTTTCGCCATGGCAGTTGTCACCTTTAAATGCAAGAGTTCTTGCAGGTATGATATTATGAAAGAGGCCGCTTTCATCAACATTCTAAATATCCCTTTGCAGGTATCCATCAATTTTGGTTGGCAAATTTTTGGCCATTCATCAACTTTTTCAGATGGCACATCCTTAGATTATCCGATTATCACTTGGCTTGAAATTCCATGTCGTATTTTGAACTTTTGAAGCCATCCAGTTGAGAAACACGAGTCTGTTACATTCAGTTTCACTGCGATTTCTTTTGCCTTTTCCATAAGCATGGGTCCACTCAAGGGAATATTTGATGCACGGCATTGTGTGAAAAACTTCATTAAAATGTCTTCTGCTTCAGGAAATTTGCCTTCCTGTATACGTAATTTCTTCAAGACAGAATTACCGAAAGCGGCTGCCCTGTCCTCAATTTTCTTTCTGTCATATACAATTTTTTCTTTGGGTTGAAACAGGAATATTCAATTTTCTTGCCAATTCTACTTTTGTTAATCCTGTGCTTTTGTCATTTCCTTCTAAAATTCCAATTTTATCTTTCAACGAGAGTGCTTTACGCTTTCGAGACATTTTCTTTTAATAAACAGCGAGAACGGTCGAGAAATGAACACTGCACACAAAGATGGGGATACGAAGCAGTGCAAACACAGGAAGAAAATAATGTCTATCAGACAACCAGTTCAGTGAACTGCTCCTGAAATGATCCCCCATTGCTCGTTCCCACTAGCCAAAAGGAATGCTGATCTACGACCCTCCCCAAACCCCTTACTTGGCTTTCTATCTGTGAAAAGTTTTCCTTAAACAAGGAAAAATATAACTGATGCAGAAAAATTCCGAATTTTAGGAAGGTGGAAAACAACGTATAACCGATATATGTGCGTCGTATAAACGAATAATTTTTACATTAAAATGAATAGGAATGAATCGGGACTTAACAAGAATGACGTATAAATGTAAATCTTGTATAAATGAGAAACGTATAAGCGGTGCTTTACTGTACATGCCTTACTTCAATACAATGATGTAATTGCGCAAGTTTAGCTTAACTATTTTGCTATAAACTAAAGCATAGTTCTATTTCGTGATCCGAATGCCTGGAAACTTCCGAAATACGTTTGAGAAATATTATATTTAAATTCTAGCATCATGTATGAACGCAGTATTCTGTTTTCAGATATTTCCTTTGAATTTCGTAGAGGAAATGATTAGGTCACGAAATATTGCACTTTAGTGAACTTTGAATTTAAACTTTTAAGATCTTTAATTCGGTCGGGTAACTGATCAAAACTATCTTACATAGCTACCAAGTGCTCCGGAATATAAATAACCACTTTTTTAAAAGATGATTTTTCGGCTTAGAATAGAATAAAATTTTTGAGTTAGGCGAGTTGGTTACTACTTTGAAAAAATATTTATAAAAATATGCTTTTAAGAGAAGTGGTTAGTTATATTCTGGAGCAGTTGCCTTTTTTCAACTTTTTTTAATGCATATACTTTAGGTTTCAATAACTTCAAAACTGTCTTTTAAGGAAAAAAAAAGTTAAGTTTTAAATTCAAAGTGTAGGTTTATATTTTTGGTTTGCACGATTTCTTTTTGTTTAAAACAAAAATAACTATGTCTCACAGTCAAGGGAGAAAAATAAGTATGATCAGAGTTTCCTCCTCCTCTTTTTTAGCATTTTTGTTTTGTTTATGAGGTTTCGATGGGAGGGTAATTATTTACATTATAAATAAAAAAGTTTACAGAAGAAATTATAATTAAATGTTCTTTAAAAGTCAAAGTCATTTTCAAATTACTTGGAACAATTCTTTTCATGCTATAAATGTGATTGAAATTCACAACGTGCCTTCAATGCCGCAATTACCCATCCTTACTTTATTTTTTGAAAAATGTTTTTAAATTCCAAAAATAAAACATAAAAGATCAACAATAATATATCCATACGGAGTCAATCTAAAGCAAAAATAAATCGAAAAATATTTTAAACGACACTGTCATTCAACGAAAAATTTCAAAAGAAACTACCTGGAATAGAATATTCGCTTTAAAAGTGGACAATAAAAGCGTACTTTTCTCCTTTGAAAATGCATTCGAGTAAATAGCCATATTTTGGCAGTTTACAAAAGTTAAATATAACTATGTGATGTACGAATTAATATTCATATAATTGAAATGAATATGTGGTGAATTTATATTGTGTTTGTTACAAACATGAATATTTGTTCTCCTCTGTCTTTCTGAAATTATTTTTTTTTTCGAAATTTTTGTAACTCAACAGAACATAATTGTAGTGATCACATCATTAAATTTGCGCTAATTAGTTACAATTATGTCCACAGTTTTAAAGATTTTTTTCCCTCGGAGGCATTACAAAAGTAAGAATCAAAATGTAGTTTTCAACATATTTACAAAGCGATTTTTTTGCCTTAAAAGAGTGTAAAAATATTACGAATAAATCTGAGTTCGGTTATTTACTTTCAATTATCCTTAAATTTGGTTTATATGCAATGTTCAAAATATATTTGATTTAAATTTCGTGATTGCATTCATTTCTACACAATCTGAAAAGTTTCTTTCTTTCTGTAAAGAAAACAAAAAATATATATATTGCATGTGGTGTCCTCAAAGGACTATGCAGTTTAAAAACTGTATATATAACTTTTAAACGAAAGAGTAAAATATCACATCCTCTACCACATCATGGTAAAAGTAGAAAGACATGGAACAATTTAATGCATATTAAACAAAACTGTTAATAATTAATCCTTTTTTTTTTTTAAATATTGTCTTTTCTGTACTTTTACGAGTATTATATAAGGATAGTTTTACTTTTGTTGCATGTGTCAGACACATACATTATTATATAAATAATAGTCTATAACATTACTTTCACTTTTGCTAATATTTAAGTCATTCTTATTATGAAACTATTCCCAGCAAACACGCACAGGTTCTCGGAACGTTTATTAACACGTACGTTCAGAAGATGTGTTCTGAACGTCTTTTGAACGTTAATAGACGTTCAAAGAACTTGTGTGTGTTTTTGGGTTAAGAAACTATATCAATAATATATGAATGGGGAATTTTGTAGACTAAAAACAGCCTGTGCCATCTGGCAATGTTTATTTTAACCGTGTTATTCTTTCGAATGGTGTTGAAGGTGCAGAGGGAGTTATAGGAGAGTTGCCTTTTAAGTTTCTACAAAAAGTAAGAAGAAAAATAATTTTTTGGAAAAAACCGTTTTATTGCTTTTCAGAATATTCGCCTTTAAGATTTATACACATTTTTGCCCGTTCAAACCTATTCTTGAAACAGTTTTTCAACTCTGAAGTTGATATCTCGAAACATGGTTTTTGAAGGTATCAACAGCTACTAGAGGTGAGGAAAATCGCTGCCCACGCATTTTTTGTTTGACATAATGGAACAAGAAAAAGTCGTTAGGCGACAAATCAGGAGAACATAGGCAATGAGACTTTAATTTGATAATTTTATCCTTCAAATAATCAATTGTTTCACGTTCTGCGTGGGAGCTGGCGTTGTCGTGATGTGAGAATGATGCTTTTTGTTGTTTTTCCTGATTTCGTTGATGACTTTTGGCAAGCAAATTTTTGTTTACCATTTAGCGTTAACATTTTTTCGATCCTCTAAAGGAATGGTTGCGATATGTCCTGTAAAGCCAAAAAAAACAAGCTAGCATTTTCTTGGAAGTGCTTGATGAACAAACAACTTTTGTAGGATTCCGTTCATCTGGAAACACCCAAACAGTGGATCGTTGTTTAGTTTCCAACTCACGGGAATATATCTAAGTTTCGTCACTTATAACGATGTTATATACGGATTTTGCAGTTCCCAATTAGAATTTTTTTAGCATTTTCCTTACGACAGTTTGTACGAGCATCTTTTGGAAGTTCCGTTAAATTGGGCGGAATCCTTCTGGAACAAATCGTTTTTTACAGCTAAATGTTTGTGCAAAATCGAATATATTGCAGTCTGTGATATGCCAAGGGATGCTTCTATCTCAATATATGTGACATGCCGATCTTCTTCAATCATCATGCGCATAGCATCGATGTTCTCTGGAATCACTACCGATTTTGGTCGTCCTTCACGAGAATTATCACTGACGGACGCACGACCACGATGAAATTCTTCAAACCAATTGTAAACAGTCTCTTCTAATGGTGCTTCATTACCAAAAGTTTCACTAAGTTATACTAAGCATTCTTGTCGAGAGAGACCTTTCTTAAAATTATAAAAAATCATCCAACGGAAACCTTCAGGAGTTATTTCCTTTTTTTTCATTCACTGGCTTCTTTAGAACACTCGTGTAAACAAAATACGCAAGAGGTGAGGAAAAGGGATGCTTCTTTAATGCCACTGATTCCTAGCAATTTCTATAATGCCACTGATTCCTAGATTTTAAAAAAAATGTGAATTTTACGGATATGCTGAAGGCAAGTTTCAGTAGCGCTTCCTATTGGTCATTTGTAAAAATATAAAAAGCAACCTACATATCAAGTATTTTTGCTAAGTCTATAAAATTAATGGCTTTTTTTCACCAAATACTTCATACGCGGATTAATTCAAACACTCGTGTTGAAGTCATCAGTAAGGTATCTTACCGATGACTTCAACGCACGTTTTAGGATTAATTCGCGTGTTGAATGCATGGTGAATAAGGCCATTAGTGTTGATAATCTGAACTTATAGATGAGAGTCAAGTATTACCACATATTTCGGTGTATTAAACTCAAGAACACTTTTTTAGGTAAAATGTGAAGATGAAACGTTGAAAGCATCGCATCAGTCGTTTGGTCGGAAAAAGAGAGCCAGCGACATGTCAAACAGCAAGAACTTAGAACTTCAAACAGGAGATGTAGTTACAGATATCACCATGGAGACGCCGTTGTTTGTTGTGAGCAGTACTAAGCATGCAGTTAAGCCATCAGCAACAGACATTCATCACAAAAGAGTCATGGACACATCTGGTAAGCAACAACTCTCTATTAACTATCACAAGTTTGCGAGAGGGTGTGGATGTCTATATGCCGAGTGCTTCGGAAATATATGGCACAGGTATAAAAAATGACTGAAGTAAGCTAGCCAATTCAGAATGATACAGCAATGCAGGATTAATAGCTTTAACATCACGTATCTACTGATAATCCTTTAGTACAGGGTGTTGAAAAGTTAATTAATTTTATTTGTTTGATTTTTTTCTCTCAAAAATTGCATGATTCGAAACGAAATACAAGGGATAGACGCGAGACCATGCGAGAGAAGAAATAGCTAAAGAAAAATGGCTCGCCTAAAGTTTTACATCGAAGTCTCGTCTTGCGGTCTCTTGAGATCTTGCCTCGCATCCCCAGCTGTGGCGGATCCAGAAATCCTCATTTGGGAGGGGCTAAATTTTGAAAAAAGCTTATTTCACCCGAACAAAATATACAATAAAGCAAAATTTTAGTCTAAATCAATGTAAGAACTTTTGGGAGGGGCTAAGTGATTAAAAAAGATCGATTTACATATCAAAGTTCATAATGAAGCAGAATGTTACCCTTTAGCAATCTCTTTTGGGGGGGAGGGCTGGAGCCCCCTAGCCCCTCCCCTGAATCCGCTACTGATGTCCAGGTCTCGTCTTACGGTCTCGTTTAGCACGAGACTGTTTTCGCATACTGTATGACACCAAAATGACATTTGGTGTCATTGGTCAAACATTTTTACTTAATTGTGTGAAGGGCGATTGCGATCCGGCGTGAGACTGGCCTCATATATTGTCCTACTCCAAAATGTCTTCATATTTATCTCTTTGTACGAAGTAAAAGAAGTACATTCGTCATTCGTTTATTGCGGTCTCGCATACTGTGTAGCACCGAAATGCCTTCATTTTTACTTAATTTTACAAAGTGAAAGAAGTACAGTCGTTCCTTCGTTGTCACGAGTCGTTTACAACACCGCAAGACTGGTCTCTCATACTATATGACACCATAAGACCTTCTTTTTTACTTAACTGTACGAAGTGAAAGACGTACAGTCGTCTCTCGTGAGACTAGTCTCACAAACTGTATGACACCAAAATGCCTTCATTTTTACTTAATTGTACATTTTTACCTTAAGTAAAAATGAAAGCATTTTCGTGTCCCATAGTATGCGAGACCGCGATAAACAAGAAATGGAGTACTACGATGAGGTACGAGGGTTTTTCACTTCGTATAATTTAACTAAAGGTGAAGGCATTTTGGAGACATTCAGTATGTGAGACCAGTCTCGCGGTGTCGTAAACGACTCGTGATAACGAAGGCACGACTGTACTTCTTTCACTTCGTACAATTAAGAAAAATGGAGGCATTTTGGTGTCATACAGTATGCGAGACCTCAAAAATGAGGAATTGCTGCGCATCTTCGTAGAGTGAAGTAAAAATAAAGACATTTTGATGTCAGACAATATGAGAGACTCGCGGTCTCGTCTCGCAAAAGCGCGAGACAGCACGATGTCATGTCTCGTCTCGCAGTCTTGCATCCAACCCTAATTTATAATAGTCCAGTTTAGTATGCTTTTAGCACCTCTACTTTTTACTGTACCATTCTAGCACCTCAAGTGATTAAGGTGTGCGAAAATGGTGTTTTTGACCTAGTATTGCTGTGTAATTTTGAACAGGCTTGGATCCCTCTATATCAACCTTTACAGTTGTGCAAGGTATTATTGACTCACCTTGTATGTTTGTAAATATGTGCTGTCAACTATTCGTAAGGGCGGATTCATAAGGTGATAAAACGAGTGGTCCATCCTTAACCGAAAGAAAGTTATTGAGACTAGATAAAAGGTACTTTTTTATGCCATGGTATATTCCATGCAATACTGATCCTTTAGTAAAGTTTTCCGCTCTTTGCCTGATTTTTTTTCTATTGGAGCTAGTTTTGATTACTAGATTTATATTTTTACCTTTATTTTACTATATATTAGTAGTTTACAACAAAAAAGCAGCTAATATAATATGTCATCTGTTTTTGTGTCATCATGATACATGAAGTACGTAATGACAGAGAATTGATATAAAAATATTTCTTTTTATAATCGTAAAATGCCATTTTCGCACTTATTTATTTCTCTTTGTATGTCTATATGTTTCGCAATTAAAAAAATACTATCTAAATTTATAAGAAAATACTCTAGCTGACATAGAGACGGACATTTCTGTGGCACACAAAACTAGCGAAAGGATGGCAGATTTTGAAAAAAAGTGAGTTAACGTTACAGATCTTAAAGGTAGTTAAATTGATTTATGTAACATCAGTTCAATAGCAATGTTACCTGCGTTTGAAGTTTTCAGGAACTCATTATTTATATAAATTTGGTTATTCAAAACACATACATTTGAAGAATTCGAAAAATATCATCTTATAAAAAATGCTTTTGAGACAGTTATATAAATAGACTGTATTACTGGAAAGATAAATGAAAAGGCTTAATGTATTTTTACCTTTAACAGAAAAAAAATAGCAGTGCCTTTAAACAGGCAAAAATTATATAATAATCGTTATACTCTAGTTGCATTCTAATGTTAATAGTGTCTAGAATTGTAATCATTATAATTCAAAAGTAAAAACAACTTTCTAAATATGTGTTAGAGGAATGTTTTTGAAAAAGATACATTTTTAGGTCCACATGTTTTTTATCACACTGTATGTAAAGGTAGTTAAATTGATTTATGTAACATCAGTTCAATAGCAATGTTACCTGCGTTTGAAGTTTTCAGGAACTCATTATTTCTATAAATTTTGGTTATTCAAAACACATACATTTGAAGAATTGATGAAAAAGAAATGAACGCGGGGGAAAAGATATGTATTGATTTTTATATAAGTTGCATATACAGGGAATATAATTAAACTGCAAGTGTTCAAGGGGTGTGGGAGAGAAAACTCACGGGAATATTCCAGTGAAATTTGGTAGCTACACGTTTCAGAACATGTGCAATTCAAATATGAAAAAAAAATCCCATTTTCACCCTGTAGATGGCGCTGTACCGTATTTCAATGCTCACCGGAGGCACATACAAGTCCCAAAACTGATAGACAGAGTATAATGACATTCTAAGAGGGATATAAACAATATAAAACATTATTTACAGTTTATCAATATTCCATACAATTCGCTTCAGTAATTAAACTTTTAAAGTATCTTGTAATAAAAGATTAACGTAAATTAAGATCAGAAATTAAGCAATCCATAAAGGCGCTTTGGAAAACAACTAAACCATTGTTTATTCAATGAAATTACCACATGATGTGCTCAATATGTGAACCACTAGATGCAATCACATGCTGAAAACGTAAAACAGCATGGTCCACCGTCGCATTTAAAATCTCTAGTGTAACATACCTCGCGTGTCTCGTTCTGATAGACTTAAATTCAGCAACAGAAGCATGTTGTTCTCTATAAACCATATCTTTCAGTACTTTCAGATGTTCCCACAGATAAAAATCGCAAGGATTAAGTTCCGGTGAACGTGGGGGCCAAGCGTTGTCAAAACCTCTGCTTATGACTCGGTCCGCACCAAAGGTATGATGTAGCAACATTTTAACAGCTTTAGCGATGTGAGGGGCGGTGCTCCCCAGACAGCACATAAGCTTAAATCAAGCTTGACATTTCTTTGAATTTGACGTATTAATACAAGCTTGGCAGTTCAATTCCTTTTAAGCTTGCAGCAAGCTTGAAGAAGTCATTTGAACTGTCAAGCTTGAATACAGCTTGATTATTGCTTGAAATGGAGAGCGTGCGGTGATGGCGCCATCTGTCGATGTAGGTGAGAAGGAGAATGGACATTAATTTTTCTAGCGTTTTCTCAAATATTCAATAAAGAAAATTCTCATATTAAATAAAGAAACGTTCGTAAAAGCTGTGTTTTATTTTATTATCGCACAAAACCTGGACATTAGAACACGCAAGGGGAAGAAATGAATGGGATAAGCCCCTCTGAAGTGTAACACGAGGAGAGTTTTAGTTTTATTTACACCTAATTAACATTAGTAATTCCATTAACTAATTAATTAGCCCTAAAATAAATTTTGATATAATTAACACAGTTTAGTTAGTTAATATACTTCACTTTATGTGTGGTAGAATGAGGCGCAATCCGGCCGCCACAAAATAATTTATCATCAGTCATAAATGTGTTTGACCATAGAATTAAAAAAAAAGATTCTATATTTCCAAATATGGAAATTCTTCAAAATAAAATACAATTATACTACGAAATTGATTTCAAAATCAGTCGTTTGTCTCGATTTTGGCCAGTATTGCCCAACATGAGTGTCGCGATATTGAAAGTTTTAAAACGTGTCCTGCTGTTAAGTTTATATTATGTTTATTTCCCTATTAGTGGAGTCTCTAAATCACACATAACATTATTTTAATTTTGATGCATCCCATTTAAAAATAAAAGAAACAGATCAACACATCGGCCACATCGATCTCGCCAGTAAACGGCGTGACAACCATGAAAGTCACTTCAAACTTTAGTCGTGCCAGCGCGAGGCAGGTTGGCGGAACGGATAGCACGCTGGCCTCGCAACCCTTAGGTCCCGAGATCTATTGCGGACGCTTGATGGAAACAGATTAAATTAACTTGAAATTTCAGCATAGAGGGGATAATGCGTGGAAAAATAAAATATGTGGGGCGAGTTCGCCGACGGGCGCCCCGTGTATTTAAGAATTTTTTTTTTTTTAGAAAAATTTTTTAAGCTTGAAATTAAGCTTGCTATGTCAAGCTTAATGCAAGCTGGGCAAGTGTAAACTAGAACACTTGATTCAAGCTTGCATTAAGCTTACACGCTTGAAATTTTCAAGCTTAATTCAAGTTTATTGACTTGATAAATCAAGCTTGCTGCAAGTTTGATGCAAGTTTGCTGTGCTGTCTGGGTCCGTTCCTCATAAATATCGTGGTGCGTAAATACAGCGCTATCTATACGGTGAAAATGGCGATTTTATTTTTATTTATTTTTATTTTCATATTTGAATTGCGCATGTACTGAAACGTGTAGATACCAAATTTCACTGGAATATTTCAGGTAAGCTTTTCTCTCCAGCATCCCTTGAACACTTGCAGTTTAATTATGGCCACCCTGTATATATGAATACTAAATCTAAAAACTGGATATTTTTAAACTATTTACATTATTTTTAGTTATACCTTAATAAAATTCATATTATGCATGAAAATGCACAAAGGAGCTACCCAAAACATATTATACAGGGGATATTTTTCAACCTAATTATACTCGCTTAATTTATATTCATACCCTTTATTTTTTCTTTGAGAACATTTCTCATTAAACGCCAGATTTTCCAAAGTTTATAAAGTTACGTGATTATTCTTAACTTTTTTAGAGCTTTTATATCACAAGGCGACGCAAAGAAATGATTTTTGCATTAAAGAACATTATTATTTTATTTTTTAACTTCAAGGATGGATCAAGATTAGGAAAGTAATAAAGTTCCCTTGAAAAATCAATAGTTGTATGCAACATTCTGGGAAGAATCTTTAATCAGGAATTTTAAGAAATATTTTTTACCTGTTTTCTTAAAGCATATAAGATTAAGTTTCAGTTAAAAGGCGATGGAATCCCTGAAAAATAATTTCAGTTTTATTAATATTTATGACCTCCCTTCAGGTGGATGAAAATATCCGATACATATTTTTAATGAATAATATGAATTTTTAAGGCGCATTTATGTTATATACATAAACAAATTTCTAAAAGCAATTATGTATCATGTTCATGGCACAGGTGGAATTAAATTGCAGAATAGGTGTAATGGTTGAGTAATTTTAATTTATTTTTAGAATTAATTGGTTTTATTGATTCAGAAAGAAATGTTGGTTGAGTTCATCAAAATTTACTAATTTATCGTTTATGTTTCGTCTTGATTAAAAAAAAAGTGGATTTGTAGAAGAAAAACTTTAAATGTGTATGCAGTGACACATTTAAAGTTTTTCTTCAACAAATTGCAATTAGATGCATTGCAATGGATAACCTACTGATGTACTAAGATTTCTAATTGCAAAATTCCATACACGTTTATTACGAAAAACATGAACATATTGCAAAAGCATGTAGAACTTTGCAATTGTTTAAAATGTTTAGTATGAAATCAACGTTGCATACTCTTCGTGTAAAAATAAAAATGGAGTTTATTATATATTTATTAATTTGATATCGGGTAACCAGCATCATATTCATACCGTGCTGCTACTAAAACTCCAATTCTAGAATTCGCTTTCATAATTGTTTTGAGCTAGTGGCGATATCTTTTTAATATTATAATATTTCTCTATTATTCTTTAAATATGAAGTAAAATAAAATATAGTGAATAAAGCATTTTTCGAAAGTAAATTAAAATAATATTATAGTGAAGAACTCGAAATTTTAAGAATTTTTCGATCAAATAAAAGGGAAAAGGAGATTTATGCTATTCTAGAATATGTATAGACATTTTCTCAGATCTGTATAATCTAATAACTATTTTATTATTCATTAAAACATTGTTTAAAAATTAAATTAAGAAAAATGCGACGTGAAATTCCAAGATGGTTTTGGAAGCCAAATAAATTTACAAGCATGATTGTTAGTAACTTTAATTATCTTTTCCACTGTTTAAAAGAAAATTGCGAGAATAACGTGCATTGGAAAAAAAAAGTTTTTAGAGAATTAATTTTTTCCTGTGGGCATAAAATTATTTTTACAAAGACTATGCATATAGATTATCGGTCAAATATTATTTCTCTTAAACTAGACTGTGCCTCAATTTTAAAATTCATGCCTTATAAAATATTTTTAGAGTATTTTTTTGTTAATTCTACTGGTATATAATAAAGCGTTAACTTGCTGCTTAATAGTAATGATTAAATCTACCTTTTAAAAAATCGATTTTTAAATCCAATGCTTGAAATAAAAAGCGTTCTATCTTAGTCTTTTTAAAGAATTATTCAAAAATAGGGATACTACTAGTAGTAATAAGTCTGCTGCCGCCATCTATCGAAAGCAATCTAAGCTACATGATATACGGAATTTAAGAAAATATAAATAATGCTTTTTCCATCTGGATATTACGTTCCGATACGTACGTAATTCGTATTGAACGTGTCCGATACACGTAAGCAATGTTTTTTATGAATTACGCAACTCAGGTTTTTCATATATTAATATTAACCATATGCATATATATATATATATATATATATATATATATATAGATCATATTAGATATCTAAGTATATCAAGTCATCAAGTATATATTTCTAAGTATATACTTAGAAAGAAATATATAGTGCATCACAAGGAATATATATATATATATATATATTGTCGTACGAATATAACGTCGTGAATTATTTAGCACATTATATTACATTACATATAACAAACAAAACACTACACTTTTACAATACGGTGGTGTATAAATAAATTATTTACTTACATTCTTTACATAGTAACACCTAATTTATTAGTCATATCAAAAAATATTTTAGATAGAAAACTGGTAAAACTCTGATTAATTTTAATCCAAAAGTAGTATATAATCTTTTCAATCGAAAAGCTGTTTCATTTTATCAAGGGCGGATTAAAAGGGGGTGAGGTGGAAGGGGCGACCGCCCCCCCTAGAAAGAGAAATTAATGTAAAACATCCTATTTCACTCCCATAAAATGGATGTGTATGTCAATCTTCTAACTAACCGCCCACACTGACAAAATAAACTCTTACAATGCATTAATCCGCCACTGCATCTTATTCCCAACAAATGATATATTATTATAATTAACAATCATCATGACAAGACAAGATGATACATCCCCTTATTTAGTAATTAACTTAATTGAATAATGCGAAGCGTACATAGATTTTCAGTCACGATGTTTTAGTGAATATGCTAGAAGTATTCGGATCATAAAGAAATATAACCTATGTATTAATTTTCTAAAATATCTACTTTATAATTCGAAACTTATTCCTTTAGAATATTTCAAACCATTTAATGTTAAAAACTTACATTTTTTGATCCAAGTCATTGCTGTCTTTCTCAGTGCACCGAGCTGAAATTTACCTTCGTCCAAATTTATTAGTATATTTATTACTTTTATATGAAATGCTATCAAGTAAAATGATTCTATCGAAATAATTAACTAAGGTTCAAATAGATAATAAATTTTAATCAAAGTTAGTTTTAGTTTTTAAAAATCGGTTTTCTGTACAGCGGATAAAAGTCTAACAAGAATGCCATAGTGGTAGGTTATTTGGCCATATTGACATGGTACTCGTAGAAATAATTAAAAAAAGAGAAAAATATATAGTTTAATTAGCTATAAAATAATCACTTAACATTCAAATCTATTATATTTACTTTTTCAGGAGGCTTGTCTTATAATCAGTTTAATATGGTTCCAAGGGCACTTAATAAATCTATGTATTACGTTAGAGAATCTGCTCCTGGAAATAATTTGTTGGACTGTTTAGCAATATAAAAACATTGTTAAATTATTCTCTGAAATTAATTAAGTAAATCGAATAACGTTGTATTAGAAATTTAAAAGGATGAGACTTAATTCATACTTGTTTCATAGGTCATGTAAAACTACAAAAATACAAAGAAATGAGCTCAATCAATCGCACTATATCGTTCACTCATATGAATTATACACTCATACATCACCGTAAAAATTGCACTAATGAATTCAGAATACCTCAAGACCTGCAAATACAGAATCGCAAAGCCGGTATTTTAATTTTTACGATATTTTCCTTACACTGTACATGTTCGGAAAGTAAAAACAAGCAGCATAACTGGTGTTTAGAAATGATAGCTTTATGTGGTTGAACAAATTTTTGATGCCAATTTTTTATAAAAAAGACATATAGAAAGGATTGATTATTTTTCGCTTTTAATAAAATTTATTTTATTTTTAATATTAATTATTGCATTTTTTAATATTTCTATAAAAAGAAGATATCTAAAATGAATTTATTGCTTTTTCCTTTAAAAAAAAATATATTTCATTTTTTATAGTTCTATATTCTTAAACAAGTAATTAGAAATCAAAAGAAAAATAATTGCAAACATAATTAAAAAACAACATTCCAGTACAAAAAGCTTCGTGCTCTCATATGCAAAGGAAATGTCAAACAGCATGGAACAATTTAGGAAATATTAATGAACTTCTTAAAATAATTATAGTTTATGTACTTTAAAATATTTCATGAAACTGCTCCATTCTCTTTTAATAACGAAGAAACGTAAAAACCAAAAATTGTAATAAACGAATACTTTTTAAAAACTTATAAATAGTTAAGTATTTTATTAATAATATTATTATCATCGTTATTTAACCTTTTTTTAGAAAATAAGATTTCGTAAAGAACAGATTTCACGCAAGAAAAAAATTCACATCAAAAAATAATAATTTATCATATACTAGTTTTTTTTTTTTTTTAATATTATAGCTTTACTGTCCGTCAGTGAGTATGGGGATAGTTAGTAAAATTAAATAATAATGTTACAGACCCAAAAATTGTGACATGCATTTACCTCAAACAATATTATGATTAATGAAAATAAATGTTTGCGAATTTTGCCTGTTTAACTTACAAGAGCTTACAAAAGTTTCAGGATTGTTATGAACAACTGAAAAAAATGCATTAAGAAATCTATGGCATTAAGAAATCTATTATAGAACAAAGCTGATACACAATGAGAGCCAGTCTATTTCCCAAAATTTTCATTAATTAAAAGCAAGCAAGATTTTCATGATTTTATACGGTTAATAATTATTTGACATTTGCGAGACTGAATAATTTATAAAATTTGCCTCACACAAGCATTTTTCGCAATAGTAATAAAACTAATAAAACAATTTTACCAGACCTTCCACTTAATAACTGTTAAATGAAAAGAAACAAGAATTTCCTACTTAATTATCGAGCTAATTAATTGCATTATGCAAGTGTGATTATTTTTATTCATTTATTCAAATGAAATTTGTCTGAAAAAGGATCAAGCTGCAGACATTTATTCAAATGGTTAATTATTTTAAGAAGACTTTTAGACAATAACTTCTTTATTTATGAGACTACTGACTGATGAGAAAATACTTTTGTAATTTAATTAGTATGTGCAGGATCGTCGTCTACATTGAAATGAATCTCATTACTACATTTAATGATTTTTGAGAATTTCTTCCAAATAACAATGCATCACATTCGTATGTTTGAGAGTAGGGTTGACTATAGTAACTGTCATCAAATTTTTTAATTAAAGGAATGCAACTTAACATTAATTCAAATCGCTATGTCAAGTATATATTACTATTCCATCACTATTAATTTTAATAAGTACTTAGAAACACATTGTAAGTTGTACATAAAATATTGTGATTACGCAATATCAAATAAAATTAATTAATTAATTAAATTAAGTAAATATTATAATTTCTTCAGAATGTGGAACTTCCACACAAAGTAAATGAGCTCAATATTCCTTTTTTTCTTTGTGTTTAATAGACGAGTTATGAAAAGAAATACCTCATCCGTTATCTTTTCCAAAACTGCAAGAATACTCACTCTTTTCTTCAATATTTCTCGTAGTTATTCTAAGAAAAGAAGAGGAACTTGACAAGATATCGCTATCGATTTCAGGCACTGCAACATAGTAATCCAGCACACAGTTTAGCCACACTTTGCGTTATTTCAACAGTGTTATGCAGAGTTTACTGTAATACTGGAAAGCTTTGTTATCGCACAAAATAAGTTATCAGGTGCAGAAGTAATCATCGCATTTTAAAGAAAATCAAGAATTAGTTTTACAGCTTCCGCGTATTTTTCTTCCTTAGAATGTTGTAACTAAGATTTCTTATGACTTAAAAGATAAGAATATTTTGTGTCTATATAATATGTGTTAGTGACTAAAATGGGTTAAAAAATCTATTTTTGCAAAGTAAAGTAAAGCTGCCAAAGATGCTTTTCAAAAGTATGATATTTCAGAGAAACTAATTATAAAAATATTTCGATACAAAATAATTTTTATGTGCTAAAAGAAGCTCTTCAATTGGAAATGGGTTTAAATGAAGTAAATGAAAGTGAAGTGAAAATATCGGATATTTTCAGTTTTATGAATGATGCACCGCCAAACTTTTATCTTCAATACTTGACTTGTAGTAGTGCGTACTTTTTTATATAACACAAGATTTGCTTAACTTTTTTTTTGCTTTTAAGAGGTTAAATAATATTAATTGTCTATTAACAATGAATTCAATTTTACCTTAATTAATTAATTTATAGGACATGCAATTTTTTGAGGCTCCATTTTGTGATGTGGCTATACAGTGTGCCCATTGAGGTCCGTTTTCACCCCCTAGAATTTCTAAACGGCAACAGCTCTAGTCATAAAAGTGGGGCCTAGCCATAGTAAAATTGTCATGTGCTACACCAGAAAACCGATTAGAGCTCAAACGGGCGGCTAAATTTGGAGTTAGCGTTCTTATCTGAAGGACGGTGCAAAATACGGGGGAAAAGACCGTTAAAAAGTTTTGCAGTATCATCGATTTAGTAAAAGAAAACACATTCTTAAGGTAATGTTAGGTATAAAAAATGCGAAATGCATATTTGCTCCTGAAATATGCATCGATATCCTGACATAATAGGATACCGATAATTGCAACATCTGAAGGACGTCTGATTTTTTAAAGGATTTGCCGTTGAGTGACCTTCGGAATGTATAGTTCCAACAAGACGGCGACCCTCCACACAAGGTTCAAGTGTCCATAAACACATGCGGGACACAGTCCAGGAACAAGTGATCGGGTATGGTAGTTGCGTAGAATGGCCTCCACATTTATCTGACTGAACTTATTTGGGTTTTTTCTGCGTGGGTACATCAAACAGCGATTAAATGCAACCCCTCCATCAACATTTGTGGAGCTTTATATGTGCCAGTTATGTCTATTGTCACCGAAGAACAACATTTTGAGTATAACAGATAGATGTGCCTCTTTTCCAACAAGCGCAGTATTGTTTGAAGCTATGAAACAAATGTGAATTTTGTGCTTTTCATTTGTATCACTTTTATGCTAAAGATACTTTTTGTAATAAATTAATGATGCTGAACTAATTTCTAACTGACTTTTTCATGTAGCTTGTGCCGTTGCTGAGTTAAGAACGTTAACTCCAAATTAAGTACCAGCTGACGCTGTAAGCGGTTTTGATTGTTATGCGTTTACTTCTTACGACAAACAATCTATCTGAATGATGAGTTGCTTTGGCAATCAGAAATTAAAAAAGGTCTTTGAAAAGTAATCAGCAGTGAAAATATCTTTGTAATACAGCCTGCGCTATTAAACTAATTTTCAAATAAATGAATTCATCAGGACACGAAAACAGAATTACACTTTTTCCCCACAAAACAGTTTAGTTTATTATTATTTCTTGAGAATAAAGTGCGAATAAAATTAAACCGAACAAAAATAATGAAATAATATATCTGTGAATATATTAGCAAGAAATTCACCCGTATCTTTTAGTTTATGGACACGGCCTTTAAATTCTAAATAAATGCTCACTTTTATGGGATTCCTTTTTAGATATATACGCATAACGGGCGCATAACGATGCTTCTAAGATCATGAATCATACAACTTTCAGATTCATATGACTTCTTACGCTGTACGTCTGATCCTAATGACATATTTTTTCTCCCATTCCTTTCTGTTGAAAAGCTCTACGCATTCAAGTCCATCCAAGAAGATAAAATCAAGTTTCACCCAACTAAGTAATTTAAGTTTTCTAAATAACATCTTGTTTCAAAGGGCAGCAAATGGAGTTCCATAATGGTTATTTGGGAGCAGTAAGGTAAAATTCGAGGTGCTGGTAGTTAGTTTATGATTATTTTGCTTTTTAAAAGTTTGAACAAAACATATTTCTTACACCGTGTCAGTGTCTTTGAAAAAATAAAATGTTTTAACAGAAGGAACAATGAGTTTGAAGAATTTTTGTTACAACTTTGCGAGATTTAAATTATTTTTTTAACGAAATTTTCTTCTTTAATTGTTGAGACTTGAAAAATTTACTACATTAATCCCTTTAATATGCTTCTTAAACTAAGATTACCTTCAAAAATTCTTCTTGAAAAGCGTAATTTTTCGCTCATATTGTTAATGGTCATAGCTTTAGGATAACATCTCTAATGAATATATATTATAAGGTATAAGCAGAATATTTGCAGTTATATCGCTGAACTCTTTGCAAAAATCCATTTCCATTAAAGATCAGTTGCGTAAAATGGAGAATTTTCTATGTTATGGAGGATTAAAACTAAGAAAAATCTGTCTAATGAACCTATTTCTGTTCAAGATAGATATTTCAACTACAGTGTGAACGAAATAACGTTAGCCAAAAATGCTAGATATATGTAAGAATTCAAAAGCCCCCCAGATGATTCAGTGCTTAAGAACCATTCTATCATGCCTTTGGCCCGGTTCGATTCCCAGCTTGGACTTAGGTATTAAATTGTCCGGCTCTTCATAAGGGGTAAGGCTGGCGGCCCATTGGGTACCCCTATGATAAAACGACTAGTAGCTCGATCCTTAGTAGTGGCAAAGGCTTGTGGCTTGTGCCCGTCCATTGGAAAAAAATAACATTTCATAATGTTTCTGCCATTTCAGAGATAACACGTCCAGGCTATCCGGAGAGCAAAGAATTATTAACTTTTTGTTTCCATACCTACACGTTTTAGAACGTGCAATCCTAAAAACATATTACAAGAAGAAAGATTTAAAGCAATGCACTGCAATTTTTAAAAAAGCCTTAAAATTTCGGGCAAGAAATAATGCAAGACATATTCTGGCTATATTAAGAACTATTATTTTAAACGCTTGCACTATCTACTCATATAGGTGACTGTCAAAATATTTCACATAGTATATCTATTGAATATTAATAATTTTCAGTCACTGGATCAGTCACAGTACATGTGCTGATGAATTTGGAGAATGCGTGAACTTCGACGAAATAACCTGAAACTATTAATATTCCTCAACGCAAATATTCACAAGTAATGTAACGACTGGTTATATATTTTCGAAGTAATGTAATTAAATCTTGTTTTAACTGATATTTGAATAAAACCTTTGCTAGATGAGGTTATTTTCCTTTTATTTATCCCAGCAAATACTTAAGGAAGTATTTTTAAACTCCCAGAGATAAAAGAAGTTAAATATTACTTTCGTCACTAAGCAATGAGCAGAAAGGTGCATTTTCCATGGAAACAAAATGACTACGCGAATTATTTGTAAGTTAGGATCTTCGAATGTCGTTGTCTTCAAAAATTGTAAGTGAAAATAATTAAATGATAGATAATCATACAAATATATTTGTAGCGCATACTATTGAGGCGTTTACTTCATTAGTTAAATGCTAAAAGAGTTTTAAATGTTATAAAATCTGAGGGAAAATGTAGAATGAATGTAAGTTACATTTTTATCTCTGTTTGTGTTTCAACATAAAATATTTAATTATAAATTTCCTAAGTTCCGACATTTACTTTCTTTTATTAAATACCTTACATCTTTCTGTAAGATTTGTAGACTAGCGATGAATTACCGAATTGATATACCAGAGTCAATTGTATTCAATATTCAGTGATACTAAAAATTGATACTAACTATATTATATCTTGTTAATACTTAAAAATGGTCTTTTACTAATAGCTGGTGAATAGTCATCGCGGTGTTATTGCTATTTTATAAGTTAATAAAACAAATTTTTAATTTTCAGAAACCCTTGGAAGCATCCAGCTGAGCGAAAGGGGTCTATGCCTAACTAGACCAGTGTTATATACGGTGGCCGTTGTCGGCAGCCTCGCCCAAGTTGCTTTCTTTATTTGTTGTGTCCTGTTGTTTCTTTTTGTACGCAAGTGCAGAAGAATCACCCATCAAAACAAGCCTGGATACCTCAGCAGCAGAAGTTCAGTATCCAGCAAACAAGAACTATGTCCTAGGTCATAGCCTTGAACGGAAACTCCTTTTTGTGTGTGAAATAAGAACATGGTTTATACTTTTTGATGAGACTTTTGAGGGAATGACAGTAGCTGTGGAGGGAAGTTGGGATATGAAGAAATAAAAACTCAAGAGCAACTTATACAATGCCAACAGTTGTTGCATGTCTATATATATGGCCGGATTTATATTGTTATAAAGCTGGATTTCTGTATACTTTCCTTTAAATAATTTCATTTTCTTCGTCATGAGCATTTTCTTCTCTGTAATAAAACGCATTTGAAGTGCTGTCTTATGTAATCAGGGTAAAGTGACGATTCAGCAACGAAATATCTATGTTTGAAAAAACAATACAATGAATACCAATACAAGTATTTCAAAACCAATTAGTGGGCAAGTAAAAGTTAAGCCTAAATCTAAATATAGGTATTTTTTAAGCACAACACATTATATGTATTTATTGGAAATAAACAATGAATTTATAATATTTATTATTCATGTAAACGGAGTTTTGTTTATACAATGGTATTTAACAATATTTTTCACAAGCAACAACTCAAAGGAAATATAATGATTTATACATATAACAATTAAAATGATAAGTTTAATCTATGAAAAATATTTTCGAAAAATGAATTCCCCGCCCCTTTTCTTACATGTTAGAAATATTTAAGAAAATCAAATTTGTCTCATTTTTTTTTTAATTTCACATATATTTAAAAAATAATTTTTATTTATCAAATATTAAATCATACAATCATCTGTTTGCAATATTTGCCAACCATAAGTCATTCTTAAGTTTACACCTGTGAAACAAATAAATACCAAAATATCGGATTTTACATTTTGTGAATTCACTTATTAATAGTAAAATTGAATTAGCAGTCAAAAATTCACCTTGAGTCAATCAACCTTAATGATTTTCATAGCCTAATCCTAAAATTGATTTAAAAATATTAAAAAATAATATTATGAAAACTTAACTTTTCCGAATTAACTTTCAAGGCAAAGTTCTTTAGTTAGACGTGAATGGAATTTTTAATATTACTACTGCTTCCCTATAATGCGTATTTACAAATGCTGCTTGAATTAAAAAATTCAACAAGAAAATAAAACGTAATGCATGCCGAGACAGGGCAATTCTCTTTCATTGGAGAACTCTGAGAGGAGTTATTTATGCTCAATGACTTTGATAAACATGATGAATGAAAAGGGAACATAAAAACAGTGTGGTGGTAAAATGTTTCGGGAATTTTAGTCGTTTTCTTATTAAAAAAGGCAAGTGTATAAACACATTAGGGAAGGGTAAATGTTTAATGTGTTATTTATTACATTTTGTGATGGTTATATGTTTTTGAATATTCTCATTTGTTCATATGTTGTAGCGTAGTAGGAATCTTCGGGTGCAGCTATTTTTTTAGATCCATCTCCATTGGATGTATTATCTCGATTTTTCTTCATATTCTTTTTTGAAATATATGTAAAAGAGCATACGTTTTATTTAATTCCAAGTAATATATAATCTACTTATTTTAGTGCAACTGAACATTTATTCAATAAATTGACATATGCAATACAACTGCTTAAACTCGAGACCTTTCTTTTTTTACACTCAAAAATATAAGAACTGTGATAATAAAAATGAAGTATTGTGCATTATTTAAACGATCAAAATAAAAATAAAACTGCAACATTAAATTAGTATAAATGATCATTTAAATACAACTATTGCAAAATTACGAACGAATCATGAAATATGTCTTATGCTCTCTTTTTCTTTACTAGAAAAATACTTTTAGAAAAAGAAGGCTATTTTTTACGAATACGTCGAATAGAATATGGATCAATGTTTTATACACTATTTTCTGTAAATATTTGTTTCATGCTTTAAAAAAAAACTGTATGTGCTCTTTCACTTCACGATTTCATGTCCAGTTTTTGTCTTTTCACAGTCAATAATTATTTAACAGTAAAAATATGTTTTTTTAATAAGCAGAAAAATTATAACTGTGATCACTTATAAAAGAAGCTTATGAAATATGAACGAGCAACTGTCGATATGTAACTAATTATTTATAAGTTAAAAAAATTACAACACAGTATTCAAAATCTTAAAACTTTAATGAAATCTTCCTCTATTTCAGAGGTAGCCTATATATTGCCAAAAGGAGCCACACGTAGACTAAATTTTCTATCTCATGTGTCAGGATTTTGCTTTCGGTTTTTGCAATGTATGCTAATCTAATGCATATTTTAATGCAAATCCATGCAAACAACACTTCTAATCATGATACAGAAATTAAATTAAAGGCCAAAAATAAGTACCATAGCATATTAGGATTTGTTTAGTGTATTATATAAAGTACGTTTTATTATTAAACACGTACCATTCTTATTGAAATAAATTATCAATGTAGCCAAGATAATATTGACAGCATTTACATTACTGTACATTATTTTGAATTCTTTTAAAGATAAAATATGCGATATTTTGTGCCAACTTTAGAGCCCTGAAAATTAAATGATTATCTTTGGGTACTTTAATAAAATAGATCTATTGGCATGTAATTTACAAAATTGAAAAATCCTACCTCGTGAGCACGTCTCTGTCTAACAGAGAAAATATTTATATACTTATATAATACAAATAATTACAATACAAACACTATTTTTTTATCATCGAAAGCTAATTTTCATTTAATATATCATTTATTTTGTTATTAACATAGGATTTAAGATACTGTTATGATTTTCTTATTTCATTTATCAAATCTTAATTTCATTGTTTGGTGTTATGAAAATTATAATGCAGTTTCAATTGACGAAGATACTGCTAAACTTTATTAATAGGATACCATTGTTACATGCCAAATGTTACATTTTATAATGTACACTAAAATACTTTCTCATTAAAACCTATATGTAACGATAATCAAAAAGCTGAATCTACTATCAACTATCATTTATTAGATTATATAATTGAAATAGAGTTATATTTTCATTAAAAATATTTTATAAGACATTCTCATTTGAAAAATGTAAAACATACAGATGCTTCTGTGAAAAACTGTAAAACACTTTGAACAACTGTATATGAAAATCGTGATCTTATGTGTTGTAAAGCTGCGGTGGATGCAATTTTGGGCAGCTTGCTTGTACAGCGGCCAGTTACATGTCCATGTTTAAAAAAGACTGTATAAGTTCTGAAACAAAGAAAATTTGTTTAAATACTTGTGGCTGTGTATTCTTTATTCTCTTTCATACAAGCAAAATACATAGATTTAATACAGCTTAAGAAGAAAATCAAATGTGGAAAATCCACGCTGCTAAGCCAAGTAAAATATTTATACTTTGTTTTATGTATACTAGGGGCCAAGGCCCCCAGACTCGCTACGCTCGCTTTTCGTATGAGACATTCGGCCCCTAATAAGGCTTATTCGTAAAAAATATATAGTTTAAAAAATCAAAAAACACGCTTTAGTGATAAATTGAACTAAATAAAAAGCGAAAAATAATTCTTAATATAGAAATAAATTAATGAACGAAAAATAGTATTATTGTGAAAAAAGCGTGGGGTGCTTTGTGCTGTATTTTTTGTATCATTTTTGTACTAATCGTACCGATCGAATATTCTCAAGAACTCATATGTAGAGCACCCCACGCTTTTTTCACAATAATACTATTTTTCGTTCATTAATTTATTTCTATATTAAGAATTATTTTTCGCTTTTTATTTAGTTCAATTTATCACTAAACGTGTTTTTTGGTTTTTTAAACTATATATTTATTTTTCACTTTTTAGTTCGAATTGCTATAAAAACGTGTTTTTTAGTTTGTTTGTTTTTTAAACTGTATGTATTTAAAATTTATTTTTAATTTTCGTTATCTCTCATTAGACACTAAGGAGGAAGGTAGAAAGTAGTGATGGCCAATGATTCGATGAGTCGAATCAGTGATTCGAATCTTGGTACTGAGTGGCTCAGTCTTTACACTCACTCTCTACTGATTCGAATCTCAAGCCCTCAAGGGAAATACATTCCAAGTGCGAAGGGAAGGAAAACTTATTTTCCCTTTGCCGTTCCCAGAGATTTTCCCTTACTCTTTCAACTCTTTTCGACTCTTTACGACTCTGAGTCGATAGATGATTTGAAACAGTAAATGAGTGGGTGTGGGTGAGTTGGTGCAGCAACGAATCTTTACTGATTCAGTGTTTCGCTCTGTTTCGGTGATTGTATACGATCGTTGAGATTCGTTAGTTTTTCGAATCTTCTATCGACTCAGAGTCGAAAGGAGCCGAAAAGAGTTGAAAGGATGTTTCATTTAATTGGAGTTTTTTTTTCGAATCTTCTATCGACTCAGAGTCGAAAGGAGTCGAAAAGAGTTGAAAGGATGTTTCATTTAATTGAATTTTTTTTTTTTTTCGAATCTTTGGTGTTTCATTTCTTGGTTGGTGGTCGGATTTAAAGTTTTATCTGTCTGTGGGTGTGGAGTGGGTTGAACATCGTTTGCTTTTGGCGGGGGGCATAGGCGTTATTTCCTAAGGGCAAGAGGGGTCAATCCCCCCCGAAAAAAAATTAAGAAAATTCAAGTATCAGAGCTATTTATAATAATGATATTTTATACAATCGGAAACATTTTGTCACCCCATCCAAATATTACATGCCAATTTACGCCAATGCTCGTGGAAGAGCGGGGGGGGGGGTGTCTCAAAGTTGTTTAAACCTTTTTCCCTCGGGGGGGCTCCCTCCTTCCAACTTGTCTGGCTGATTTAATATTTGTTTAAAATTTAATGAAACATCCCTTTTCTACTTTTAATTTCAATATATGTCCCCCTGCCCCCACCCTCAAAAAAAAAAAACGGAACGCTAAGTTTACATGGTGGCGGGTTTTCATGTGAAGGGAAATAGAATGAAATAAAGTTAGGATTGTGCTTGTCACTTTTAATGAAGGATAGAGGGGCGGTATTAAGCGCTCTCACAAAAGGACTTTGTAGTAAGCAAAATAACATTTCGCTTTATTGCTGCAGATTTCGTTTAAGATATTTTTTTTACCTTGTTTTTCGTTTAAGGGGAATGATTTTATTTTCTTTCGTAATTCAGAGAAATACAAAATAGGGTCTAAAGCAGGGGCGTAGTTAGTGTTATTGACAGTGGCGTAGCCAGGATTTTATTTCGGGGTAGGCTGGGTATCAAATTTAAAGATAAAGTTCAATTGTAAGCTAAGTAAAGGGTCCCATTTTTTTGGGGGGGGCACCAGCCCCTCAGTAGGACTGGGCCAAAAATCGATAAATATCGACATATCGGTTTTATTTCAACATCAAATATCCGATATTCCCATTTTCATTTCAGTGAAATCTCGAATTCGATAAAGGTAAAAAATACAGGCCGGTCAGGGGCGTAGCCAGAAATTTTTCATGGGGGGGGGTTATGACTACTGCAACTCATATATATGTATACGTGTGTGTGATAATGTAGTGAAGAATATACATTTTGTATGGCAAAAAATTCCTCATGGGGGGGGGGGTTATGACCCCCTAGGCTACGCCTCTGAGGCCGGCGATAAGAAAATCCTGAGACCAATACCAGCTCGTGATGCTTTTGCTACTGCTTTCTCTTCGTTGATGACGATGCCGGATCGCGGAAAAAACAACTCCATGGTTTATTAGTCTAATTACCATAATTAATTAACTTATATCTCGGAAACTATCCACCGGAGCGCGTTTTTAGTGATTCTCGGCCCCCCGTAGTCTCAACACCCCACCGATACTTAAAATTTCGAATGCTTTGACACCAAACTTAACCTTTTAATCTTACAGGCCCAGGGGGTCATACGAAGCTCCCCTATATTTTCAATTTGGGCATTTTAAACACTAGCCTCCTTCCGCGGCATCTCCAAAGTCTGGAAACCATCCCAGTGCCAATTTCTACATGTTTGCAGTCCTTTTAAGCCTCAATCATGGTTAATTAGTCTAATTACCATAATTAATTAACGTATATCTCGGAAACTATCCATCGGAGCACGTTTTTATTGATTCTCGACCCCCCCTAGACGTAAACCCCCATCGATTCATAAAATTTCGAATACTTTGACACCAAACTTAACCTTGTAATCTTACAAGCCCAGGGGGTCATACGAAGCTCCCCTGTATTTTCATTTCGGGCAGTTTAAATACTAGTTTTACTCGAGCAAGGAGGGAGAGATGCTAGCTGCCCGAGAACTCAGCGGAGAAGAAACCCGATGAATGGGTGAAGGGTGTTTAAATAGTACGGCATTCGGCGCAGAGAGAGGGAAAATTTCTTTAGTTGTTTTATTGATTCAAGATTCGAATCACTGATTCGAATTAGCGAAGTAGTGAGTGAGTTGAGATTCGAATCAGTAAAATGAGTCGAACCGCCCATCTCTATTAAAAAGTACTACAAAGATATAATTTATTTTCACTGTGCACCAGTGGCGTAGCCAGGATTTTATTTCGGGTGGTCTGGGTATCAAATTTAAAGCTAAAGTTCAATTGTAAGCTAAATATCAAATTGTAAGCTAAGTAAAGGGTCCCATTTCTGAGGGGGGAGAAGCCCCCTGAGCCACCCTCTTGCTACACCCCTGCTGTACACCAAAGTGTATTAATCAACCTGCAGTTTAATGCTGCCTTCCTCAATAAAAGGAAAAAAAGGTCTCTAATCAACAAATAAAAGCGTGTTAAAAAGAATGGCCTTAACATGCAAATAAAACTCAACTCTTCCATAATGTGATGGATGACGATATTTTGTAAAAATAAAAATATTGCCGTGGCCAGGATTGGAACCTGGGTTATTGCGGCCACAACGCAATGTACTAACCACTACACGATCACGAACGCAGTAAGAAACGGTTTTCTTAAGATTGTAATATTTGGAAGTGTTCTACTTTCAATTAGGATAAGAAATGAGGAAATTATTTAATCCTGAAATTATTTAATCAGGATAATGAGATAAACTTATAAAATTATTGTATTGTCACCGGTTCATGATAAATGTACAAAGTTTTAATAAAATCTGTCCGTTTTAAGTGGGTCAAAATCGAGTCTAAAGGAGTCGGTTACAAACATACAAGCATACATACATACAAACATACATACAGGTGAAGCTAATAAAAGCGTGTTAAAAAGACATAATTTCAACAGACAAAACCCGAAGATTGGATCAGATAGAATGTTAATGAGCTACACATTGCTTGGTTCTTGCAGGTTCATTGGTACATAAAAATTTAAACTTCACACTACAGTAGGTCCCCACCCCTCATAACACGGAAGATATTTTGTTATGGGAATCCGTGTTGTACGGGTCCTGAGCTATACTCCACCTGGAGTGCGGACTCCGCTTATAATCGCTGAAAAAATTATTTGCACTCTTCAGTAACACAATGATATTTAATGTTGCCATTTAAAAGTTATATAAATTAGGAGCTAAAGCATAATAAAATCAGAACATCTGTTTCAGCTGTATTTCCGAGCATGTACCATGTAAGGAAAGTATTGTAATCATAAAAAAATTCGAATTCGAGATTTTGGTGTATTTACACGTTTTGAGGTCTTCTGAATTAATTTATGCTATTTTTACGAGATGTATGTATGTATGTGTGTGTGTGTGTGTGTGTGTGTGTGAGTGAACACGATAGCTCCTGAACGGGGCATTCGATTGAGCTCAAATTGGGTACATATGTTATAAACCACCGTCGCAAGACCGGTATTGATTTGGGTGTGTATAGGACTTAACAGTTTTTCTACAGGGCTACGACAAAGATTTCTTTTACATTATGGCCTATGGGAGGAAATTCTTGAAAGTGCGCTAGCGTTTAAACGGTACATTCGATTGAGCTCAAATTGGACATATATGTCATAAACCACCATCGTAAGGTCGGTATTGATTTTGATGTGCATAGGACTTAACAGTTTTCCTACAGGGCTACGACAAAGATTTCTTTTACATTATTATTTACATATACTATATGGGGGGAAATTCTTGAAAGTGCGCTAGCGTTTAAACGGTGCATTCAATTAAGCTCAAATTGGGTATACTTGTTATAAAGCACCATCGTAAGACCGGTATTGATTTTGATGTATATAGGTCTTATAGTTTTTCTACAGGGCTACGACAAAGATTTCTTTTACATTATGGCGTATGGGGAGAAATTCTTGAAAGTGCGCTAGCGTTTAAACGGCACATTGGATTGAGCTTCAATTTGGTATATATGTTTGAATTATTCATCGATTAAAATTTATTTCAATGCTTGGTAATGATCTTAATCGTAAATGTTCGGAAAGTCGAGTGGAATCACTCCAGATTTTTAATAATGTAAAACCTATTGGACACCTTGCGAATTTGCCCCCCATGGCGATTTTTCATTATTTGGCGACTTGCGTACATGTAAAGTTAATAAAAGCTACGGAACAGATAGGATAGCTTGCCACCAATGGCGACTTTTCATTATTTGGCGATTTACACATGCTCACAACCTATAATTACTGTTCATTTAAGGTTACCGGAAAACCGTTATCCATATTTTCATTTACGTAATCGTTTGCAGATTGGCATACTTAGCACCACGAATTATACCATCTCGTCGCGCTAGCAAATATCCAAAGTGTACTATAACTGCTATAATGGCATAGTTAATGCCGCCCAATATTTCTACTGGTAGCAAATAATCCAGCTGGACCGAACCGGCTTTAAAATAATCTGCATTTTAATTATTTTCCATTTTCAAGATATGAGTTATTCTGTTTTGGAAAAACGAATAATCGCTAATTCTAAACTCCTGTTGTCTAAGCGAACTTACTATTTGAAAATTGTCAACTTTGTGTAACACATTTCCAGTTATTTATTTCATATTTTTAATTTGGCTTAAAATGGGGAACTTCATGTTTGTCAATTTCACGCGATTCTACGTACTTGGGATTGCTTTCTTACGAAGGAATGAATGATTTTATGCCAAATCTGGCAACTATTCTGTGTATTTTTTCAGTTTTTTATTAATATCTTCTAAAATAATTCGATTTTCGAAATTTAAGTCAGTTTATCAGGTTCCTCGGAATTTTTCGAATCTGTGGGCACCTTAGTCGAAACTTAAATCCCCACGGTTTAGGAGGAGATAGGCCAACAAGCTTTTACAGCGCCAGCGGCCTTTACTTTTTTTTAGAATAGAGAGATACCCAAATTAAATTTCATGCTGTTCTGGAAACTTGCGGAATCTTTTCGCAATCGAAAGATTTCGTTTTGTGTACACAGCTATTCTCATGTCCATGCAAACGATTTATTTGTGAAAAAAAATGATAATAAACTGTGTAATCTGGAAAATCTATTTTAAACGAATTTGAATCCCAATTGTATGACGTCATATTCACTTGAAAAGGGTAATTTTGTCACGCAAATGATTTACTTTTTTGACTCTCGGAAATGAAATGGTGCTGGAAATAGCAAAAAATCGCTTAAAAAGGAGGGAACGGGTGGATTTTCAGATTTTTAAAGAAGCGCAGATTGTTTTCTATATTTTTATACATGATCATGAAAATTTTCAAGCGGATCGTGCAAACGGTGAAGGAGTTATTAGGCTTTTTGTGTTAACTTTTTAAATTTCACGCGATTCTAAATACTTGGAAACGCTTTGTTGCAAAGGAATGCGCCAAATCTGGCAACCATTCTGTTTATTTTTTCAGTTTTTTATTAATATCTTCTAAGATAATTCGATTTTCGAAATTTAAGTCAGCTTAGCAGGTTCCTCGGAATTTTTCGAATCTGTGGGCACCTTAGTCGAAACTCAAATCCCCACGGTTTAGGAGGAGATAGGTCTATAAGCTTTGACAGCGCCAGCGGCGGCGACAGCGGCCTTTACTTTTTTTTAGAATAGAGAGATACTGAGATGCGATATACACACTTAAAACCCACCGCCAATGAATTTTAAATTAAGGAAATACGACAAACATCCATTTGTTTTGCTTTTAAGATATAAAGGACTTAATGTAAATTCATTTTTTTTAATTTCCCACATTTTTTTATTATATTTGAAATTCCTCAACATCTTAATTGCCTATAAATATATCGGAATAGATGAAGCCATATTGCCCTAACTGATGATAAGTCCCTTAAATTTAGAGATATGAAGAACACTTTCTTAAGTAAAAAAAGACTAAAATCATATACATTGTGCCTATTTCTATTTCCAACTTTCGTAGAAGTCTTTTTTTTTTTTTTTTTTTACTATATAATCAAAATCTATAATCCAGTTTGGAAAAGAAAAAAATTAAGTGTGCTTACTGCTCAAACTGAACTTCGCAAATCGCGGTTAAAATAAATGTTCAAAATGGCAACCTTGATATATTTGACTCGACATTGATACATTTTTAAGTATGAGTCACCACAGGCCGGTATTATTCTCACCAAAATTATCAGCATAATTTCTGCGCACTCCGTTTGAATTTCATCCTAAATTACGTCCAGGTTACGTGGTTTATCACGATATACCTCATTATTTACTGTGACGCTTAAGACAAAATTCGAGTAGTGTAAAGTAAGAAAGCATGCTGAAAACTAATTGTCTAAACTTAACACTACCTTTTCCCCAAAGTAGTATCTTTCAGGTAGGAATACAAATTTTCTATCACAGTCCAAAGTGAATATACATTTTTTTCTGATACACTCTGTTCAGTAGCTGGATTTCACTCCTCTCTCAACACATCTGAATTAAAAAAAGTCCTTCTACTAAAAATGCGCACTAAGCTAAATAATTTTTTTAACACTGAATAAATTTTGAGTTAACTAGTCATCTAAAAATTGAAAAACATTTTAATACATTTGTTATCTTTTCATTTTAAAGTATGGTATTCAATTGTTTCAGTGCCCAAAAATGTAAAAATCCAAATTATTATTATTTTTTATGAACAGTAACAAAATTCATACAATACATACATACAACAGTACATACATACAAACATACAATACATACAGTAACAAAATTCATACAATACATACATACATACAATACAAAAAGAACCTTACACTGAAGGAATAACGCATCCACTAATAATCTCAGTGAAGTGGATTACATGATATTTAGTGTATTGTGACGTAATACATGCGTTGGAGTAGACTTTTCGTTGTATTTTATTTTAAAAATAATATTGAGCGATCGGAATTTATCCCATGGTGGATTGTTCAAAGATGATTACATAAACTAATCCAACATAAACTAATCCAGTTTGTAAGGAAAATAAATACATAATGTTTCAGATTATTATTATTGTTCTTGTTGTTATTGAGAATATTTATCTCCAGAATGTCAGGACAGTACCGGCAGTTTCACATAAAATGTAATACCACTTACAAATGTATTGAACATCCACGATGGTAGAAATACCTAAACAAGAAACATAAAATCAGGCATATTACATTCAAATAATGAATGATACTCAATGGCCTCTTTACTAATTGCAGTACTAGAAGTATGTCTCTGAGTACTATACGGAAAAATCTCCGTTGATGGGATAACACAGCAAGAACGACCATGATAGTTTTGAGCATCTTCTTCTTCCATATATCACTGATACAACACATTCTCCGTAGTTCGCAAGCCAGTCATAAGAGACTGTGTTCCAAATAATATGGTACCATTCTTGCCATCGCATTTTTTTTTATAATTTATGTTTTCTTGTCAAGTTATTCTATGAGTCTTCATGAATATTTTAAGCTAACACTCTCCGTGACCTTCCCTCTAACCCAATACAATTTTCAGGATTGTAATAGTGCGACATACACCTGGTTTTTAAGGAAAAAAGTTGCATGGCGTCAAATAGGATAATACATGCCGCTTTGCGTATGCTTTTCGTGGTGAAGCGTAATGGCACGATCACAAATCTTCGTTCACAAAATAAATAGAAAACTGCATCCGTTCGATGTGGCTGTTCACCGTCTAGCATAAACCACGAGCTATTCCTACAGTTCTCCAAAGCATTTTGAATGTCCACCAATGGAGGCTTTATGGAGGCTATCTCAATATTTTGTTGAATTAATCGCTTGGTCTCCAAAAAAGGGCTCAATAAGTCCTCTGGCGACCCAAAACATGGCTTTCGGCGGTGCTGAGATAAAGGTACGGTTACATGCATGGCAAGACAATATTATATTGACAAAATAACTCTATACTTATTATCACTTTCCATTATTTTGTGCTATATGTAAGTGTAAAAATTTCAAAGAAATTTCCCGTAACAGACACGACAAATTTCATCAAGTCTGATAATGGAAAAATCTAAAAAAAAAATTAAAGAAAAAAATGCATGAATAATACTCCAATAATGTTCAGAAACAAGGTATGTTTTATATTCTGGGAAAAAAAAATTCTTATTCTTTTAAATTGTATTTTTGTTTCTTAAATTTGCAAATGACACCCAATTTTGAAAATGACTCATCCACTCATGTTTTTTTTTTGTTTTTTTTGTTTTTTGTTTGTTTGTTTTTCCCTCCTCAAGAATTTCAAATTATACTTTACAAATTCACACTGGAGATTACAAATTCATACTTCTCAAGACTTTTATGTCAGGGTCTTCTTTCAACATTCATCATTAGTTAATCACTGGAATCTGATTCTGTTTAATTCTCGTTTCAGATAGTGAAAATACTGAAATTTCTTTTCGGTTTTAGCTACTTCTACATGATGATTACACTCTAATAACAATTTAGTAATTATTTTTAAAATTTAAAATGTAAAGCATGAACTTCTGTTGAACTTTTTAGCTAAATTTTTATTTCTAGCTTGATTTGTTCACTTCGATATCTAAGAGTTTCTTGATATAACACCTCAAGTAATACTGCTTTAGTTTCTTTTATTACATCTACTGTTACTTCTGTGATAAATGCAGAAAATTTATCATTTTCTAATCAGTCCATTACGCAGGCTTCTACATATTTTTATCGCGTATTCCATAAATAATAATATAAACCGCTTACTTGCAGCTTGACAGTAAGAAAAAGCGCAGCAAGTCTCAGAAACTTTAGCGTTACGTATTTCAGTGGATTTACACGATAAATTATTAGGTGTAGAAGAAAGTTCTCGTTCTGTTTTTTTATGGCAAAATATCTATTCTAAAAAATAAAACAAAGGACAAATCTTACTAAATATAGTGATCATTAACTGCTACTACGTTCTCCCAGCGCGTAGGCAGTTTATTGAATCCTTGGCGGGAAAAGGCCTTGAACTTTAACGCTTTAAAATCATCGATCCTTTTCCAATTTCAACTTCATTCTAGAATCGCTAAGATTTTTGTAGCGATCGAAAAAGATACAACTTGGTGCAATGTCTGGTATGTTCGCCGGATGGAGTAAAATTTACCATTGCAGCTCATTGAGATTTTGCAAGACCAAGGAATTTCTATGTGGTTTAACATCATCATGCTGCAATATCATTTTTTGACGTGTATGTTCAGAATATGGTCGGGTTTATTAATTTTTTTTCAGCGAAACTTTTTAATTGGAAATCATAAAGTTCACCAGTGTTAGTTTCGATTGTGTTACGTTCAGCGTAACGTAAGTTCGTAAAACAGCACACCCCGTTCATCTCACCAAATACAGAGTAATAACTCTTTACGGTAAGTATTGTAATGTGATAAGTTAACACGAAAATCACTTACTTTTCTATTGTGAAAGCCACGAGAGACGCATTTCAACTCGTCTGTTACTAATTTGTTTGGCAAATTCATGTGGGAACATTTTCCATTTTTTTTTAAATTTTTCCTGTAGTACGTACTTTTTCAGAAATAGCTTGTTGAGTTACACCTAACGTTTGTGGGAACTGTTGTTGCATTCGTGCTGAGTCTTTGTCCAACAGCTCTTGCAAATCAATATCATTGACTTTATGAGGCGAACCCGAGTGTGATTTATCATCCAAATCAAATTCACCGTTTTATATTTTTCGGGACCATTTTCGACTTGTGCTTTCATCATTAACACTTTCATCACAATTCACACAGATAGTTCTATGAGCTTCATGTGAACTGTATATTTGGTGATATTCATAGAGAATCCAATGTCGAATATGCACAATATCCACTTCCTATTTTAGTTAAAAACACTCTATTTTCCTTATAAATACCTCAGATATGTAGATTAATAGCAAACAGTTTACACTAAAGCAAGAACTGATAATCAGCTCATAACTGTCTTAAAAGTCTCCATATATTGATAATGGGATGAACATTTTTGTACACATAACATAAAATTCCTATTAAATTAATATGCTTCTTGCTGCAACGTTTAGGTAAAAAAATATATTATTAATCTTTAACTAAATAAAGATTAAAAAAAACACCTGTGTTACTTTGAAGAATAAGGTAATAATTTATTGTAATAATAAATCGCGGGATAAAAATTTATTCCCATCACGTTTTCTTAAGCAGTTTGAAAACAAAAGAAGGGAATTGACCATAAGTTAAACTTTAATTTTAATGAGAATTAAAGATGCAGCTCTCTGTCTGGCACATGTATTATATTTCTTAACATGTCAGTTTATTCTGTCTACACGTGTACACCTTCCTAGTCATTCTCCATTCGTTCAGATCTAGACTCTGAAGCTCAGTTCAAAATAGTCGATAAAGCTTTGAATGAAGCAGAAATATGATTAAAAATATTTTTTCTGTTGAATAATCACATCTGTTTCGGACAATTCTTCCAAACCCAGCTATAAATTCGCGTCTGTTTTACTTCAGTGTTCAAATTACTTGGCCTAAATACTTGTAGGCACAAGTGGTTCTTTCTTTTCCAGACAATTACAGCTCCTCCATCTGGCCTTTAAAAAATATTCTGGTTTACTTCGAAAATGTTGCCAATAATACTGAAATCCAGTAGGGTCATTTAAACTAAGCTTCATTTAATAAAAAAAACACGTATTAATAATTCTTTGCCCATATTTGCATATTTTTACCCGCTCATGGTGTTGAATCATGCACTGTACAGTTTTGATAGTTTGGTTACCTATTTATACTTCTCGAATTTTATATGTTCAGGGATTGAAGGTTCTATGGATATCGTTCTTCCCTAGAAGAATTTAATCCTATTTTTACTTTCTTTACAGAGGAAGGAAGTTTCATTACTGTTCATTTCAGATTACTTTTATTCAGAGCGAAAATAGCAAGAATTGTTCTTCTTGATAACTTTGCTTGCATCTATTACTTCTTTTCACTAAGATAAAACGTTTGTTATGTATGGAATTAGATACGCTAGATTTATGGCTTCAATTGCCAAGCTCTAATTCTCATCTTCAGCATTACAGGTATGAATTGGACTGTCTCCAAAATCTTTACAATCCTTCGTCTATCAACTATAGAAAATAATATTTCAGTATCCGAAGTCATCTTTAACGTTAATTCAAAACACTGCCAAAAGTTTATATATATATATATATATATATATATTGCATCCTATAGCCAGTTATATTAAATAAATAAAGTGAAGTAACAAACATCGTGATAATATTTAATCCCACTTGAAAAGTGCAAAACTTGGCACTATTAATTTATCAACATTAATAAAAGCTTAATTTATATGTACAAATAATCCATTATTCTAATTACATGTTGTTTTAGTACCGTGTTTCATTTAAAATTAAAGCAGGCGAAAAGTCTAATACGAGCCTAATTAAGTTGTTTTATTAATAGCATTAAGGTGTTTTAAACATCCTGTAGAATTGCTTATTTCAATAATCTTTACACTTTTGTACGATGCTTTAAACAAGAGTTCTTAGGTGTGGACTAACGTAATTGTAAGTGCTGCCGTATTAAAACAAACCAATGGCAAAAGTTCTTAAGAAGTCATTATTAAGAAACAAAGATGAAAACAGCATTCAATATGTATGTCATTTCCTTTTTGTTGATTATTTGCTCTGTCTCATCAAACATACTTTCTTTTGTTACGCAAACCGAGGTAGTAATTAACTATGTATGCACTTCATCTCTAAATGCGATCCAAATTTATTCCTTTGGGCGTACGTTGTGTTTTGATTTGATATCGCTCAAATGAGATATGTATATCAGAAGCGGAAATTTCCAACCTTTGATAAATTACGGAATGATTGTATTTAGTGTACTCCTGAGAATAATTTAATCACGGTTTCTGGATGAACGATATTATGTAAGCTCAGTCAATAAGCACTCCTTTTGCATGCATGGTTTTCATCATTAGTAGTTTAAATGATCATGAAATTATTCCACTTGAAATTCTCAGAAGTATCGTTCAAAAACATTTATAGTGTAGAACAAATTTTTCATCTATAATAGGGATAATTTATCATACATTATTTAGAAATTATCTAAAGAAAATAATAAATTATGCTCATTCCAATTTTACAGAATAAGCAGATAAATGAAGCTATTTTGGGTATTCCGTTTAATTATACATTATTTTTTATTTATTTTGTTTTACAACTTTTTCTTTTCTTTACGTACATTAAGATCATGTATTGATATGACGTTTTCACATGAAAGTTTCTAAGTTTATCATGTTTTGTTTCATCATATTTCACTGTGTAAATTGTTGGATTTTTTAAAAACGAAGCAATTCGGTATTGCTCTAAAAATTGATGATAAAAGAGGAATTCGAATAATGTATTAAAATATTGCATAGGGGTATTACTAAGAGTACTGAAGAGTAAAAAACACAGTTGAGACTTTAGTTTGCGAATATATTATATAATTTCCTCGAGTTTTAAATAATAATATGTAATACGTTTCAATTTAAAATTAAAAAAAAATGTATAAAATTGCAACTGTTAGAAAAACTTATTTTTAGCTGTGCATTTATTAAGTTTTAATAGCAATATAAGATGCAAAAAATGTATTGCACAGGATAATCATAATTAAAGTTTCCCTAGTCAGTACAGCGAAATGTACTCAAAACCCAAATTCACAGGAAACCAAAATGAAAGCATGAGAGAGAGAGAGATTTGATTAAAAAGTCAAACAGTCACCACTAGTTGGCATTTTTTTAAAGTTACAGTGCGAAAAAAAAACAGACAAATGAACATTCTCAATCAAATAAAACAATAACGAGATTGTGAAAGAGTGCGTTTTATACCTCTGCTTTTTATAATTTACATATCAGCAACAATATCAATGTAAATTGCCACCTGATGGTGGTTTGTTAAATATTCTTTGTCCAAGCAAACCTCCCTCCCATGGTCTGATTAAGATTTCCTGTAAATTTGGCAGGATTCTGAATATCAGTTATTGCTGTTCACTGCTCTGCAAACGGAAACTTTAACTAAATTGACACCTCATATATAAAATGTACCTAAAACTTCAACATTTGACATAGAATGTAACTGCATCTCATGTGTCTCGAAAAAAGGATGTCAAAACACATTAAAATCTATTTATATGCATAATGTAATCCTCTCGAACGCTCTAAAAACATTAATCACTCTATTGCGTGAATACCTACTCGGGTATAAGGAGTTACAATGCCTTATAAATTTTCAGTTTCGACAAATTTCAAAATGTGAGGAACAGCAAATATTTCTTACAAAAAAAAGAACCACTTATGAAAACGAGTAACTTTTTGGTGTATTTCCGTGTCTATAGTTATTTAAGCGTTAAATTTCAGTGCTATTGATTTTCGATCAAAAATGTATTAAGAACCATTAAATCGCGATATTTTTGTTATTAGCAAAGTCTGTCATTTGCTAAAAAATATACCACTGGATTAGTGCCTTTCAGAAAACAAAGTCATTCATGTCGCCTTGAAAAAAGGGAAACGTTATGGAAATTTATACAAATAACCACAATTATTTAAATATCAAACATGTGTTACTGCGTTTTGCTTTCCCTAATAAAAAGTAAAGCTACTGACGTTTCTTCAGTGTGATTGAGTTCTATAAAATACAGATTAAAATTTTTAGTGTTGTTTTAGTTTTCGTTAGAATCATTTATAATATTATACATTTGCTTGCATTAAAATGTTAATTTTTGAACTACCTTTTTAGTTTAATATAAAATTAATTTATAGTGAAAATATGTATTAAAACTATGTATTTTAATCTTTGAAAAGCTAGACTACTTAACCAAACATGTGTTATATTATTATACACAGATAGAAATACGATTACATCAAAAGTGTGTTAAGAACTGAATCTTATTAATATTTCAAAATAAATAAATTAATAAATTAAATTAAATAATAAGTAAATTTAAAAACTTAATTGTTCCCTTTTTTTATTTTTATAGCATGATGATATTATGTATTTTAACTTATGTTCATTACTACATTTTTATTGTTCCTTAATATAATTATTTCAGATTACCTTACAGACATCTTAACCAGTGGGGATAAATTCTTATTTATACTTTATCTGTTGCAGCAAATTAAGCTCTACTACCTAGAAAAGAAAAATACTGTTTCTCTTACAGTGCAGACAGAATAAGTCATTATCTTGCTTAGATGTTCTTCTCGGTTAATTGAGGAAATCCTTTCTTTCCAACCCCCGACAAAAGCGAATGGAAGAGATTTAGCTCGATAGAAGCCAAAATCTTACATTTTTATTATTCTCCTAACAGAAAATACTGAAGTGGGATTAACTTTAATATATAATGTAAGCAAGAAAGATTAATATGAATTAACCCTTTCAAGGGCAAACGATCCCCAATACCGTAATAACAGCAGCCGTTACCATTGCTCGATTTAACTACCAGCCGCATGGCGGTCGATCGAATCGTTCATCGCGTGCCACAGATTTAAAGACCATTTTTGACACAGCAGGCTGTTCGCGCGTACAGTCAAAAATGGTCTCTAGATCTGTGGCACGTGACGAACTGTTCGATTGACCGCCATGCAGTTGGTAGTTACGTTTAATTAAAGAGAGAACATATATACAGAAATAGAAATACATGCTCGTTCCATAAAAATTTGGTAAATCAGGAAATTAGAAACTCTGGATATCATTTCATACTTTCAGAGTCTAAAAGAATCCTTGGAAGTCAACTATTCACCACATTTAGAAAGTGTAGATTAAAATAATCTCCAAACCATTTTAAGCTTAAAGAAAAATAAAAATTCAGTTCCTAAAGAATCAGATACTAAGTGGTTTTTTTTGAAATTGTTTCCTTTTTTACAGTGGTATCTTCTTTCTTTATCAAATTTGTACGTTTTAATACAGCAGAAGGGTTAATGAGAATGCTTGCAAAATAACACACAAAACAAAAGAAATATTTAATTTAGAGAAAATATAAATTCGGAAATACAGAGCATTTCACAAAATTATCGGAAAATTTTCATAATTTAAAACTAGACTAGCTTCTGTATGTTGCATCCATTTATTTATTTATTTATTTACTGTAAATGCCATTTAAAACAATGTTCCAACTTACAGTAAAGAACACTCCAGAATTTTAAAATTTGAGCAATTAGATGTGGCATGGACGCAACCCCATTCAAGAAGTCTAAAAAAATATACATACATATCTATATTTAACCATATTGATGACCGACTATATTGTGTTTCGGACCTTAAATATTTTGATAACGTACCTAATATGCTTCATGGGTTAATTGCTTCTCAATCTAATAATATCTAGTTTAAATCATGTGATTTAATTGCTAAAAATACCGCTAAGATTAATTAATAGCAGTATGATATCAGCATCACAAACTAACCATTTTTTTAATATTCCTGAAAATGGTCTACAGCAGTATAAGATACAGATTTCTACTTAATATATATACAGATACAGGAAACTTATTAGAGCCAGGAGAGCAGTAAGACTGTGGTTCAAACAATCATGAAATCATCATTAGCTAACTTCGCAGCTGGTTCACTTCTTTGAATTCATATAATCTTTGAATTACATTCAGACTCAAGCCCTTTCCCAGGCAGCACAACAAGGTTTCTGGAACGACAAATTAGCGCTCAGAGAATATTCAGCCATGTTCTCTGAAAATTGTTGTGCTGCCATGTTAAAAGGTGAAACAAGGACAAAGATTTTATGAAAGCAGAATACCGACTTGAGGACATTTATTATATTTACCTATCCATGGTGGCAACAGTTTTCAGGGACCTAAGGAGATTCTAGTATATCCAATCTAGAATATGACTATCGATGCATCCCTGTACATTCGGTTACTTGACATGTTTGCTCCGGGCTAGTTGCTTGAAGAGTTCAATATTCAAAGAACGCAAACAGCCTCTCACGCATCCTATAATTATGTTAAAACTTATGCAAGTTACTCAGGCATTCTCTACATTGTAGCAAGAAGACTTCATTTCCAACAACCTTTAAAAAGCTATGTATTACAAGTGTGAGTCATTCGTCAACAAATATATGACCTTTCAACTCGAGTAATTCTTTTCAATTATTCACGAAACATTTTTTTATATATCTTTACGCATCTCTAATACAGCGCTGGTAGTTACCATTCCTTTTTTTATAGTTATATTTTTTTTTCTTATATTTATTTTCTAGTTATTCTAAATTTTATTTTCTATATTTTGCCAAATAAATTATAGACCCTGCTGAATATGTGCACGAGAGTGCTGATTTTTACATTTCTTTCTGAAAAATTATTTTTTTTTTAGCACATATGGATGAACTTTTGGCTACTAATGACTAAAATGATGTAGATATATTACATTGAAATATTCAAAAAATCCAAGCACAAACCAATTTTAAATTTTATGTGTGCCATTTTACTATTTCATAAAATTATATTAACAGTATGCGCATTATTCTACTTAATTTTAGCAAATCTAAAAACGCCGTCTTGCAATATCTAAAAATGATCGAACAGTGATTTGTATTTGCAATGAATTAATTGCATTTACTTTTTTCTTTAAGCAACATAAAAACGACGGTGAAAACTACCTCTTAAATATAACTCATCCAGTATTTGTATCACACAAAATATTTTTCTTTGGGTAGAATAGACGAATAATCCTTTTATATATCAGGTGGATTCATACCGAAATCCGAGATTTATAGGGTGAAAGAAGGAGATTTTCTCAACGCCTGATGTTAACTGACCACTTTACGACTTCCAGAAAAGTTTGAAAAAGAATTTATCTTCCTCTATAGACAATTGTGGTAGTAAATAGCCGGATCTTTTTTTCAGAGAAGAATAATTTTAACAGATACAGACTTCGTATTTTTTAGATATATATACTGAAAAGCGTGAATGTTTTTATAAAAATCTAAAAATATTTTTTCTCTCATTTTATTTAATATTATTTCCCAGCCAGTTAAATTATTGTATTGAAGTCTCCAGATACTTTTGTTTTCTTTGAAATCTGTAGCACAAGGAAACGCTTTAGTATAAATGCTAGGTATCAGGTGTGAATATTTTTTTTTTGAATCAGAAATCTTCAAAAACAGAGAGCATCCATATGCTAATGAAAATGTTTAACACTTGTATTCAGATACAGACCAAAAAAAATACAAATTCTTCCTTGTTACGAGCATAAAATTTTTCACTGTTGATATATCTGTGCTGGGAAATCGTTATTCAACACTTCCGTAAATGTGCTCGATACGTAATTATTTAAAAAAGAAGCAACCGGGATGCCGGATTTTTTGTGAAAACTTAAAAAATTATTTTAAAAGTACAAATAATGACACAAAACTGCGATTTCTACGAACATGATAAGAATGAAATTGCGTTTTTTTTTAAATTATTATTATTATTATTATTATTATGATTATTATCGAAAACATGGTTCATATGTGTTGCCACCTATCGGTAACTGTTTGAACTACAACTTCTTTGCAATGAAAAGAAATCTAATTTTGGGGGCATCTTAATCTTTCAAGACGCAGTATTTTAATCATTAGGGTAGTATTATAAGAAAATTACATACTTTACCTGATAAATTATCATAATAAACTTTTATTTCAGAACTTTTATCGAATGATGCTAACAAGTACCAATTCAAACATTTAAAAAGTTCAATTTTCTGCATTATTTTTAACCTCCAGGGGCTTTAAAATATTACAAATTGATTTATTAAGCAGTAACAGTTGTTAGTGCACATACATTATTTGCAGTAATTTATTAATGCTTGCAATTATTGCAATTATGGATAATGTACGCCGCATTTTCAAAAGACACGGAAGTATACAAAATATTAATAACATACGATATTTTCAAATGTATCACATAATGTTTAAATATATAATCTTACCAAAGAAAGAAGATGGAATAAAAAAAACTATCACATAATTCCTTTTCATTGAATGTAATTCTGAATCTGCAAACTACTAGACACTTCATGAATTAATATCCTTTACTTAACGTCTTTAATTAATGAAGTAACAGTGGATTAAATTTAAACCATATTTAATGGGTTTTAAAATAGTTTAGAATAATTTAAAAGCCATTAATGTATTTTAAGAGAAGTTGTTCTAAGATTAATTTAATGAATCAGCTAAAAGCATGCACTACATTTTTTGACGCAGAGAAACGTTAACTATTCACTTAAACATTTTTATTCATTAAATAATTATAATCAACGCGCATATTACATCTTCGCGAAACACAAAACTGTTAGTTTTGTAATTGGCTCTTTAATGTAACAGATGTAGATTATTTCAAGCTTTTTATTAGCTCCGTCCATAAATGTCGTTTCAGTTATAAATTTTTAGAACTAAAACGAAAGCTGAAACTATTTGTTAACCACTTCCTACTTCCCTAGCAAGCTGAAAGCTTGCATACGCGAGTACCTCCAAAAAAGAGTACTGCTGTATATCTTTCGAGATTCTGTATTAAAAAAAAGTTTTGAGATATTTTGTTCCAATAATTGTTTTTTCATCCAAATCAGCTCATATATTCTTAACTGTTAATCGAACATTTTTTATCCATGCACCATCGGCAGGTCCTTTCCATTCTGGAAAAAAAAAATGAATTTCGATTCTTTAACATAAAATTTTGATTTTTCAGGGATTTTTCGAAAGAATGATCAAATGCTG
Organism: Cheiracanthium punctorium; assembly: GCA_038373885.1. Classification (NCBI taxonomy): domain Eukaryota; kingdom Metazoa; phylum Arthropoda; class Arachnida; order Araneae; family Cheiracanthiidae; genus Cheiracanthium; species Cheiracanthium punctorium. The sequence goes on along the minus strand of JAWZYV010014207.1, from coordinate 284,658 downwards.
CCAAATTATTTAAAAATCATAACATCTAAAAAACTATTCGCTGTACCTATTAGAAAATTTTTTGAATATTTTTTGTATTTTTAATAAATTGCTTGAGCGAAAAATTATAATAATTTAAAATATATAGCATTTAATTTTCAAATCAAAAACTGTGGGATCGGCGTCTAGCAAAATAACTTTTTCCCTGCATTAACCAATTTACATAGAATCCTTAATATTTCTTTTTATCCTATATAGAAGGAAGTTAGTTAAGATCTTAACTTTTTTTAAATATGTATTATTTCATATTTTAAAAAATCAATAATCAGTAATAAATAATGTAGTTTCTAACTGACTTCCGAAGATATTGGATAAGCCATGGTGGATTTGTGTGTTGCTATTAGAATATTAGCTTGAAAGTATTCCTAAAAACTATTTTATACTATTTAGTCCTTCTTTTAACAAAAAGTTTGTTTTTAACAACGTTTTTTTTGAAAAATTCCATTAATTTTCATAGTATTAAATAAATATACTTAAATATAATTCTTGATATTGACTTTACTTTCTAATTAATCATCGAAATACTAACTATATATAAGACAATTGTTTTACTCAAATTGTACAAAGAAATGTAATTAATAAAGAACATACGTAAATAGAATGAATGACTTTAATTACATGTGGGATTTTGAATAAGTATTTTTTAAAGTATATCGAAATATAATAGTTTGAACGGCTTTCCAGACAATCTCTGTTTGTTATTTGATTATTATTGGTATTTATTATGCGTGTCCAAGTATACAACTTACAAATTTACACAAAAAGGTTTTTCATATAAATATGTTTTTTAACACCAATATAATATACGGGTTGCTCCATTTATTTAAGTAATACTAGAGATTATATTTTATACTTGCTTTTTAACAAGTTTAGGTGATATCCAGAAACCATAAAAAAAAGTGTGTTCGTGTAATCTTTAAGCGCGATTGAAGTAAAACTTCTTTGACGTTTACGACACATATCACTGAAATGATTAAACTTTAACTTAAAATTAATATCATATTACAATTTAATTATATTTATTATCCAAGTACTTTACAAAGATTATATAAATGTTATATTCATATTATTCATTGGAAATAGGTACTTGAATGTAATCATAATTTTTTAGGCATGGAATTATAGGTTTGTGGTACCTATAATGTGAAACGTAAATTTTACTCTCTAAATTTGCTAATTTTCTTGAAAATACAACATCTATCGTTGTGCCGAAACGCATTGTTGATTGAAGTCGAGAAGTATTCATAGTTAGATCAATTTTTTCTTTTAAAAAATCAATAAACGGCGGAGATTCTTGAGAGCGAAAATTAACATTAAAATCTCCAGTAAGAATCATCGGTAATTCATGATAATTACTTAGAATCCAGGAAGTGTCCATGTTGTAGTATTATTCTTTAACTGTTTCCTTATACAATTGTTCCGTCTGGATGTTGGGTATGAATGGGGGGAATGTCCGTAGTCTAGTATTATACTTTAACTGTGTTCTTTAACTGATGTTTTCCTCTGTTTGTTGGGTTCGAATGCAGATAGTGTACTTTTTTTGTGTGTTTTTCTATCACAGTGTTCTTAAGCGTTGATTTCGTCTGCTGGTAGGTTTCGAATTATTATTCTGTATCCGTGTTTTTAAACTGCAGGCTCTGTCTATTGTTTGTGATTGATTGCAACCAGGGTCCATTTCTTTGTGGTGTTCCATCCCCGTGTTAAACCGGTCTTGCTCCGTCTTGAGGTTGGGTTAGAATCCACGGAGTGTCCATTTGTTATTCTTTTGTTTTGTTCTTAAACCGTTTGCTGCCAGTGTTTGTTTCTTTGTGGTGTTACATACCCGTGTTCTTAAACCGTTGTTCCATCTGGATATCGGTTTAGCTTCCAAGAAGTGTCCGTGTTGAACTATTATTCTTTCACTGTTTTCTTAAAAGGTTTTTATGTAGAGTTTGAATCGAGAGACGAGAACCTCCTGTGAGGTTGGGATTACATGTAAAATATTATGTTGGATGTACCTTTAAAACGCTTATTGATATATAAAATAAAGATTGATGTCTCAAAGATAAGCTCTTGACTGTTTTTCTCGCCGTTCCTCTCCCTAACTTTAACAGGTTCCGCGTATTTTTACAGGACTAGTGACCGCCCAGTCGTCGAAATTCGACCGAAATATATTAAACCTCTAAATAAGCATTGTTTATACCTCTGTAATCATTGCTTATAACATTTTTTATTTTGTTCTATTACGTCAGCTGCGAGCGTATACCAATACGTCATTTTGCATAAATTTTCCAGTTATTTGAAAAATGCGAACGATAGGAAAAATGAGGTATAACTTGTCTAAGCCATATTTAAAAAGCGGCCATACGTTTTTTGGCATTTCCCGGTTTATTTTACTTATTTTATTATTTATTTATTTATTTTATTTCCTATACTGCCCAGGTTTCGTCAAGGCTACACAGTTATTTCGTGTATCTTTTTAAAAGTATATAAAATTTAAGTAGAAAATTAATATAACATCTCAAACCATGGAATGATCGAACACTACTCTTCTGCGACGTACAATTGAAAAACTGGCGGCTTCAATACAATTCATTTTTTTTCAAATTTTTGTCCTTGAGACTTACTAATTGTCATCGCAAATGCAGGTATAATCGAAAATTCCTTTCTTTTGAGATACAAGTGATTGATAAAATAGCTCCAGAATATATTGTACATGGGATATTTCGAATTGTCCGTTTATTTGGAATCCAAATTTTCCTACTGCATGGGATTCTAGTTAAAACTTCACAATTGATAGCTTAACGGTGCATAAACTTGATGCGCATTCGTGTTCCATTGATTAATGCTTCCTTTGTACGGAAATGAATTAGTTGCAACGGTCGAAAGGCGAAAAGGGCGTGCCGCACCGTTGACGATGATGAATTTAAACCACGGCCGTGAAATGGAAGGGACAATCATAGAGGAACACTGTGGTCTCGCAACAGGCCAGCGGTAGCATTTTTTGAAGAGGCCCTACAGCAACGGCCGGACCCAGTGAGGTTTTTGGGGTCTTGCAAAGCGCCAGCAGTTGCAAATTTTCGAGGTACCCTGTGACGAAGTTCACATATTTTTCGCGTCTTAAAATAATGTTCCTATGTTTCGTCTTTCTAAATCGAAATTTCGTATTCCGTATTAATCTCTCTCCACTCTGTTTCTCGGCTCGATAAAATTCTCTTTCCTTTTGCGCGACACTATGTCTGGGATTTTCCGGGGTTTCCCTTCTAAATTAATTTCGCTTTAGCATATGCTGTGTAAGTTCTTGGCGCCTCCCGGTCGCCCCCTTCGCTTTTCTCACGGGGTTGTAGCCCTATGTATTGGCATTCGCCAAATTCTGGCACTTCTGTCTTGGCGTCAATAATTTAATCCGTTTGTTTCAAATTTTTATATTGTTTACGCCTACCGGACGGTGGTTGTCACGTGGGGCAGTGGTTTATGAGTGCTCATATTTTACTCGCCAACCTGTAGAGAGCTGGCAGTTTTGTAGGAAGATTTTAGTATCACTTCTCGATTGCTCTCCGTCAGAGGAGGTTGTGTTCGTTTTTTATGGAACTCCGGCATGCCGTGTGGCCGGATCAATTAGATATATTGCTGGTGTTATTTTATGAAACAATGCTATGAGTTGCTTACGTCAAGACTGTTTTTGCTGTTATCTTCAATAAAAAGTAGCTTTTCTGTATTCGAGTCGTCTTCCTGTTTTCAAAGTCCTCAGCGTACTTCATGGATATATTAATTACACTATACGTCACGTAAACGGCCGAGAGGATGTTCTCTCAATCCATCTCCGACAACTCCCTTATGTAAACTTGGTGCGTCATGACCAGCTCGTTTTCACGTGTAATTGTTCCCGGCACATCACCGGCTGTCGGAGTTTCCTTTTGCCAGGGTAAGAATGTGCAAAAAAAAAAAAAAAACTGTTCTTATGAAATGTTTTGCGTACTCTCCCGTCTCCATGCCATCGGAATTTTGATGTCTCCCTGCGGTGATTCAGTAACTGCTCCTTGAGCTGTGAACTTTCTCGGATTTTTCTGAGGGATGAGAGGATGTTTGAATACCCAGCGTTGTGCGACCGAAAAGAATTTGCTGATACCAGTGCCTTCTAGCCAGCGGTGTGTATGACGCTCCCGAAATCGAAATCATAGACTTGTATGGTTCTTCGTATCTACATTTTACGTAGTGACCGTTGCAGTGTTACGATGCTCTTCTGTTCTCGACTCGCGCTTCTGGTTTCGCCGCCCTGTGTCTTTTCCGCTACCCGTGATGGTTTTTCCCGAAGTCCTATGTTTCCTGTATTTCGCCGATACTTCTGAGTCAACTCTAGCGGAAACCGAAAGACGTGTGTGGTGTTCAGAATTATGTGTGTTTTTATAATGGATTCGGAACTTTTATGTGTGTCACAAGGATAAATGTTTTGATTTTCACTCATAAGAAGATAATTTTTCGCGTTTTGTGATGTTTTTATGTCATTTTTGTAGGTGAGTCATTTATTTTTATTATTGTAAATGTCTCAAATTTCTGATTTTTCTGTTAATATTCCATCATTTGATGGTAATGCCGTAGAATTAAAACATTTCTTTGGTATATTAGAAGACTTAGCATCTTTGAACAAATGGTCAGAGGAAAAAACTATTTTGTATTTCAAGACTAAACTAATTGGTCCAGCATTACAGTTTTTTTATTGAAAATGAGGTTGTAAATAAAGCGAGAGATTTTGATGTAATTAAATTAGAATTTGAAAAATATTTTTGTAATAATGAAATTCTAGCTCCAGTAACCGAGCTTAATAATTTGAAATTTGAAGATTTTAACGCTGTAACTGCTTTTGTTCATCGATTAAATGTTTTGGTTTCTAAGGTATGTAAAATTAAAGATTCTCAAGCTCTTGATGATATTAAATATGTTAAATTGATGTCGGCTTCGCCATCTAACTTTAGAGTTAAAAATTTGGAGGATAACATAACTGACTATTCTAAAGCTGTTGTGCGTGCCCAGCAATTACAAAATATTACACAATCTGAATCACTTGTTTTGGCTAATCAACAAAAAGCCCCAGTGTTTGCTATTTCTGAAAAAATTGAAGAATTAGCTTCAAAAATTAATGATTTAACTTTTAAAAATTCTACTTCTGGTTCTGCTGACACCAATCGTAATGCTTCTGCTTCTGCTTCTGAGCAACGGAATTTTTTCAGGCAACGTAGACCTCATACTACACAGTTTAAAAACAGAAATACAGTTTTTCAAAATTATGACAGAAATAGAAGTCAAAGTAGTATTATCTGCCAATTGTGCTCCGACAGACATCATTCTGCACGCCAGTGTAGAAAATTTAAAGTTTTGCACAATACTCCACAAAATAATAATTTTGGTCGTCGACCCGACTTCCGAAATTCAAGAAGAAATTTTTCTAATGACTGTAATTTAAACTAATTTCGAGGTGTGATTTGACTGGTGGGAACACATCTCGTTCTTTCATACATACACCAGACAATTTCCCAATTTTGTCCAAAAATTTACCAAAAGTGTCTAATGTGCGTAGAGTTCGTTCTTGTTCGACTCAGACTATTGTACCTGTTACCATTGCTGCATCTAAATATGTACAGAGTGATAATTTTTTTGAAGATGAAAAACGAAATGAATATTTTATTGCAACTGTGAACAATGATTGTAATTTATTACCAATAATTGAAGTGATGGTGAATAAACAAAAACTTAAATTCTTGATTGATACTGGTAGTTCTATTTCTTTGCTTACAAGGAATGTTTTTAATGAAATTAAATCTAAAATTAATTACAAACACCTGGCTTCTTCAGTCATTATACCTACAATTAATTCAAAAATAAAATTCTCTGCTTGTATTAAATTAACCTTTAAAATTAAATCAATGTTTTTTCACCACTGCTTCTATATTGTTGACATTCCAGTTAATGAACATTTTGATGGTACTTTGGGTTTTCCTTTTTTAAGAGAAAACAATATTTCAATTGATATGAAAAATTCTTGTCTTATGGTTAATGATTGCAAGGTATATTTTCTAAATAATAAAGACTCTAGCAATATGCATGTGTGTGCAACTGATAATAATGAAAAAGGTCCTAATTCAATTAAAGTAAATGACAATTCTGTTTATCTATGTCAAAAGGTCATTTTAGAACCGGTTGAGCATATTTATGCTCAGGTTTGTTGTGATAATAAGTCTGGCACTGAATATTTTCTTTTTTCACCAAATGATGCTGAAAATTACATTTCTTATGAGGCTTGTTATTTAAATGAACACTTTAATCAAAACAAAAATGGTAACAAGTGCTCTCAAAAATTTTCTATATTTATTCATAATGTATCTGAACAGAAAATTCATTTAAATAAGAATACCAAGATTGGTAACATTTATGATATTGACGAAGTTAAAGAAAGACACCTAACCGATGATTCTGAGAATTTTCAAATGTCTAATTTAATACAGCCTTCATCAGAAGTGCTTAATAAAAGAAAACAGCAATTAACTTCATCTGATTTTGACTTAGCACATTTAGAATGTAATGAACAAAGTGAATTAAGTAATTTATTACTAAGCAATTTTGCTGCTTTTTCAAAAGATATGTCTACTTTAGGACACACTGACAGAGTTATTCCTGTGTTGAACTTTACTAATGATTACTTACTAATGATTTTCCTTACTAATGATTTTCCAATAAAAACATTGCCATTTCCAATTCCTCAGGCTCTTCAAAGTGAAGCTAAAGAGCAAATAGACCAATTACTGAATGCAGGTATAATTGAACGTAACTGTTTTGAATGGGCATATCCTGTAATTTTAGTAAAGAAAAAGCCTGACTCTTCTGGCAAACAAAAGTATTGGTTAGCCCTTGATTTGCGTATGTTAAATTCTGTCATACAAGGTTCATCATATCCTTTACCTAAAATTCAGACAATTATTGCTAATCTATCAACATATAAATTTTTCACCAGTTTAGATTTACAACAGGCTTATCATCAAATATATTTACCAAAAGATTTACAAGATAAATTAACTTTCACTTCTCAGTTTGGCTCATTTAAATTTAAAAGAATGGTTTTTGGTTTGAAATCCGCTGCCTCAACTTTTCAGGCTCTTATGGATCTTTTACTAGACGAGGTTAACTCAGATGGAATTTTCGCATATCAGGATGATCTTATTATAGGATCACATTCTTTTGAAGACACTGTACATAAACTTGAAAAAGTTTTAAAAGTTTTATGAAATATAATTTGACACTTGCTCCTACTAAATGTTCTTTTCATAAAACATCAACAAACTATTTGGGTTTTCATATTGAAAATCATTTTATCAAGCCTATTCAATGTAACATTGCAAATGTTGTTTCTTTTCCAACTCCTACAACAAAAAAAAACAATTAAAACGCTTTATTGGTTTGGCATCTTTTTACAAACACTTAATTCCTGCATTTTCTGAGTTATCTCAACCTTTGATTCAATTAACTACTCCTAAAGCTAAATTTGTTTGGACTTCTACACATGAACAAAATTTTCAAAAGATGCAACCAATATTTTTCTCTGAACCTATGGTAAGACTTCCTGACTGGAATAAGACTTTTTATTTAAATACTGATGCTTCCAACATTTCTATAATGCTTGTCTTTTAAAAATGTATGATAATAAACTACTTCCAGTTGCTTATTTCTCCAAATCGTTAAATAAAGCTGAGCAAAAGTATCCTGCTCTTAAGCTGGAACTAATGGCTATATATAAATCTGTTAATGCCTTTAAATATTATTTGTATAATAGACATTTTATAATTCTTTCTGATAGTGCTCCTTTGAAAAAATATAAAAAGACTACCAACCCAGCTGACATAATCACAAGGTGGTTACTTGAGTTGTCAGAATATTCATTTAGTTTTCAGCACATTGCTGGATCTAAAAATGTACTTGCTGACAATTTATCTAGGGACAACTTTGAAAATAATACTGAAACTCTTGACAGTAATCCTCAGTTAATTTATTATAAAGGTGTTATACCAATTGTTGATAATGTTCCTAAAAATAATGAATATGTGAACTTTTTAGTTACAAAAAACTCAAATAGTACTGATCCACAGTTGGAAATTTCAAATGAAACCTTTTTCAGAGAGCAAAATGCTGATCCTGAGTTGTCTGTCATTTATAATGAAATTTTTAGTAAGGGTTCCTCTGCAACTCATCCTGCCTTTTTTATTCATCCAGAAACTCTGTTATTGATGTGTGAAAAGTATAATGTTCATAATCAAACTTATCATCATGTAATTGTTGTTCCACATTCGTTAAAAGCAAAAGCTTTAACAATTTCTCATCAGTCACATTATGGTTTCAAAAAGACTTACGAATTTCTAACAAGGAAGTATATTTGGAAAGGTATTTATACTGATACTGTCAATTTTGTTGCCTCTTGTACTGTATGTTTACAGGTGAAACATCATCTAACTCGACCTGCTCCTTTACAACAAACATACACACCAACTTATCCAGGACATACTATTGCTATTGACCTTGTTGGTCCCTTCAGTAATGGTCGTACTGTTCTAACAATCATTGATCATTTCTCTGGCCATATGGAGCTTGTGCCTCTTACTTCAACGTCTGCTAATGTAATACTCGAGGCTCTTTTTAAATATTTTACAACTTTTGGTCGTCCTGCAGTGATTTTGTCAGATTTAGGGCCACAGTTTGTAGCCTTAATTTATAATCATTTTCATGACAAACTTGGTATAAAAATTAATCATTCTTCGGCTGGTCATCCACAATGTAATTCGATTGCTACACGCATAAATACTTCCATTAAATACTCTGTAAATTCTTTATTACTTGATGGCCACAACTTCGAACATGCAATTTTAATTCACAAATCTTTGTATAATGGTTCAACACATTCAACTACCGGTTTTACACCTAATTTATTACATTTTGCCAGAGAATTATCACTTATTTTTGACACATTTAACTTTGAGACAACTATGCCAAATCTTAATGACATACACACTTACAAATTAATGCAAGAATTAGACTCTATTTATAAGAAAGCTTATCAAAACATTATTTCTTCACAAACGATTCGCTTTCAGAGACACTCACAACATGCTAGGCTCAGAGATTTAAATGTAAATGACATTGTTTATAAAAAGTCTTTGGATAAATTTAAACCTAAATTCACAGGTCCTTATGTTATCACTGAAAAACACTCACCTGTTTCTTTCTCTATTAGACGTTTGCAAGCTCCCCATCTCGAACCTCAGAGAGTACATATTGATAGATTAATTGTAGCTCCTCCACGTTCTGAATATATTTCTTTACATAGTAATAATCACTGCCATAATGGTTTTACAGATAATTTTAATCTACCTACAACTTCACATAATCAGTATAATTTAAGACCTAGAAAGTAGATGCATATTTTCGTTTTAGTAAGGGCGTGTTTGTGAAGGTACTCACAGACACCTCCTTGCTTTGTGCACTGTTGTATAATATCTTGTTTGTATCTGGCTGGTCCAGTATTTTTAAAGATGTACACTTCAGTGTACTGTATGATATGTATCTCTTTTTCATGAAACTTAGTTAATCAAGTTGTTGTTAATATTAAAAAAAAGGAACAATAGTTTTCTGTAGGTGAGCTTATGGTTATTGGGAATCATTTCTTTTGTTTGTACCATGCTTTGTTTTTTTTCTTATTGGCGGTCCCTTTTTGTAATTTTCCCTGAAGCTAAGTCGTTCTAAATTTACAAGTCCCATGCGCCCCGTTGTTGAGAAGAGATTTAGCTTCTGTTCACACGTGCTTTTTGCACTTTTATAAGTTTTAACTTACACTTTCTCACACTGTCACTTTAGTCTCCATGTTTTGCTACACATATAGGTGCGACTTGACATTCTTTTTCCCCCCTGTCGGAAGTTGAATGCCTTGTGCATGCCTCGCCCGTGTCCCCATAGGATACTTGTTACGCTCGCGTTTTTTGGTAACAAGATTAACTTTTGATGCATTGTCAACCTTGTCATGCATCCGTCTTTTGTCGCTGTGTCAGCACAATTGACTTTTCTTTTTCTTTTCTACACAATTTAATGGGTTTTTCTAAACTGCACCTTCTTTACGCACACAAACATACATTTTTCTTTTGTGTTTACCATTTTTTTGCAAATATTATTTATGTTCATGTTTCGTCTGCTTGAAAATTTCCTGTTTTTGGTCACAAAAATCTTAGTTTGTTTTGAAGCTCATGTTTAAAAAAAAAAAATATTTATATATGTTTTGATATTTTATTCATTGAAAGTTTTTATTATGTTTTTCATTAAGTAAATTGTGTTTGATATTAAAAAAAATATTATTAAATAAATAAATCAACTTTAAGAAAAAAGAGAGAGTTTGTTTAGAAAGTTGATAGCAATACCTGTACTGCAACTAAATTGCATTAGACACATTTCAGGTATTTGATTGCAATCATTTTGACTTGATTTATTTAAATTATGCCATGACTTTTATTAGAATCTTTTTTGACATTCATTTATTTAGAAGCTTCATCTTTGAACTTTATTTTAAAATTTAAACCTGATTAAGTGCACTAAGTATATTTGAGATTTGTTAATAATATTGAGAAACTTTCATTTCTTATTTTGCATGGACGTTGATAATGCAAAGGACTTTGAAAGTAAATGTTTTTGCACGTACAAAGTTATCTGCAAAGTTATCTGCAATGTTACCAGGCAATGTTATCTGCAAAGTTGTTCGTATAAAGAGATCTCACATTTATGACGTCATATGTACATCTATTATTTTGGATATTCAAGGTTATTTTTCTTTAGTTTTTGCACATGTGTAATTTTGATTTGTAATGGATAATTGAATCGTTTTATATTGTTTTTATTTGTAGCAGAATAATGTTGATATTTTTGCAAATGGTATTTTGTGATGTATTTTATAATTTGTTATGTTATTTGATATTGTATTTTTGGGATGAGCCCTCATAAGCGCTGCATGTAGGCTTTCTGTTTAATTCAAGGGTTAAAGTTCTTTGTTTAAAAAAAAAAATTCTGGCGTCAAAACTTTTTTGTTGGGCTGTGGAGAGATATATGTGACGAAGTTCACATATTTTTCGCGTCTTAAAATAATGTTCCTATGTTTCGTCTTTCTAAATCAAAATTTCGTATTCCGTATTAATCTCTCTCCACTCTGTTTCTCGGCTCGATAAAATGCTCTTTCCTTTTGCGCGACGCTATGTCTGGGATTTTCCGGGATTTCCCTTCTAAATTAATTTCGCTTTAGCATATGCTGTGTAAGTTCTTGGCGCCTCCCGGTCGCCCCCTTCGCTTTTCTCACGGGGTTGTAGCCCTATGTATTGGCATTCGCCAAATTCTGGCACTTCTGTCTTGGCGTCAATCATTTAATCCGTTTGTTTCAAATTTTTATATTGTTTACGCCTACCGGACGGTGGTTGTCACGTGGGGCAGTGGCTTATGAGTGCTCATATTTTACTCGCCAACCTGTAGAGAGCTGGCAGTTTTGTAGGAAGATTTTAGTATCACTTCTCGATTGCTCTCCGTCAGAGGAGGTTGTGTTCGTTTTTTATGGAACTCCGGCATGCCGTGTGGCCGGAACAATTAGATATATTCTTGGTGTTATTTTATGAAACAATGCTATGAGTTGCTTACGTCAAGACTGTTTTTGCTGTTATCTTCAACAAAAAGTAGCTTTTCTGTATTCGAGTCGTCTTCCTGTTTTTAAAGTCCTCAGCGTACTTCATGGATATATTAATTACACTATACGTCACGTAAACGGCCGAGAGGATGTTCTCTCAATCCATCTCCGACAACTCCCTCATATACCCCTTACAGCGATAGCCGGACCAAGTGATGTTTTTAGGGGTGTCGCAAAGACCAGCGATAGCATGTATTTTCGAGGGGGAGCAAGATATGGATTTCGGTGCAATTCGCCCCTCGATTTGATTGATAGCTGTTGGCGCGGTTACAATTGACCCCCGTCCCTTTGAATACTTAAGTTTCTAATCAGTAAAACTATGCAATTAACTTTCAGCACTAACATATGTGGTGGCAAACTATGGTACTTTTCGATTAGCCGGCGTAAATCCCACCAACAATTTTTTCTTGACGACATTAAAAGACTAAAACATCGTTGTTTCCCAAAACAAAGCCAAAAGTATTAATGGTACTTACGTATTATCCTGGCGGTCATTACCGCCAAACAATTTTTTCGTCAAATGTGCTGGTAAGCTGTTGCCAATCGTATTCCAAACCATCAATTATTTCTTGTGTCTGGCATTTATCTTGGCGAAAAATTGCTCGTCTTGGCGGACCGCCGGGATAATATGTAAGTACCGTATTAATCAATATACAAAAAAAGTACTTATATACAAATTAAAATGTTTAAACGTATCAATATACTAAAAAGAAATTTGTATGTTTATTGGATTGATCGTTCGTTAAAATTATGGAAATGGAAAAAACTTATGGAATTAAATTAAAATTCCAAAGTACAGAAATGCGGATGCAAGAACTTTGTACTGGAAATGATGCTTAGTGATTCTCGTTAGGTTTCTTTGATATTGGCGCAGGTTTCAATTACTTGGCTTTTATCGGCTGACTGAAAGTTATCCAAACTATTAACAGTGAAATAACTCAAAAAATCCAATTAATAATTTTACTATCATCATAGCAAATTATTTTATCGTGACTATGATATGTTCTCAGTTCACCGTGTATTTGATTAAGTATATCAGTATTAATAAAAGTACTATCAACATTTTTAAGGGCTAAAATAGCAGACTTCTATATATCTGTTACCCGAGAGTATGCTTTGTCGGAAATATTTCCATGCACCTCATTAACAATGTAATATTATTTTCATCCCCTATTGATTGCTGATGTATTTCGATAATATTTTCACTAAACTGGCGATTAATTTCATTTTTTGGAGAATTTTGTTGGAATATTATAACCCTATTGTAACTTAATGCTGTTATTCCAAAATGGACACAACAATGGAACCATTATCCGACTTGGCGCACAATATTACTCGCCAATTTACTTCTCTAATTTTTTTACGGTGCATTAGCATATTACACAAAAATTTTAGCATTCGCGCAAAAATCTCCATACGAACTTTAACTATACCAAATTTCACCCTTCTAAGTTCACGCAGTGCGCTGCAAAAGGGACAGTAAGGTTTTGTTTAGCGTATTTATATATACATAGATGAAGTCGGCGAAACGCGAAAACACGGTAGCGGTCGAAAAAGTAGGCTTTCTGTGGTTCTTCTTTTCCCGCGCGCACGTCACTTCCTTTACTCAGCGTTACTTCCGTCGGAAAAAAAAATTGAGTTACTCTCTAATTGCGCCTAAATAAGTTCTACTTCAAAAATTTTCTAAAAAAAAAAAAGGGAGAAAATTTGTTTTCACACTAAAGTCAAAAACATCAAGTTTTGACTGATACAAAAAATTAAAATTCTCACCGATATGAAACGTTATTTGGTTCTACGTTAATACATTCCATTTAAGAAATTCCAGGCATGGATATTTACTTGTTTTGACAAAAATCATCCTTTTCCAGTAAAATATTGGGGAAAAAAAAAAAGATGCAAGGGTTCTATGCTTCTGTTCAACATTATAATTCAGCAGGATTAGAAAAATAAATCTTTTTAAAAGTTTTTTTACTGATTCTTCAAGTAAACATAGATATTCTTATAGAAATAATATATTGATAAATATCCGAAGTAAGCAGCCTGACGATAAGTGAAAGAAATAATTGGTAAAGTAGAAGTGAGAAAGAGAGAGAGTACGCATGGATGAAGTTAGTGCATGCTACATTTATTTGCTACTATTAGATAGTTTTAGAAGGATCGACTTCTACGGAATCCTAGTCATATTTTGATATTCAGTTTATTTATATTTCAAAAGAAAAAGAAATTTTCATTGAAAATATGGAAGAGTTCAATACTGAAATGGACAAAAAATTTTCATCTTTACAGAAAATTTTTAAGGAAGTTTTCATAAACATTTTAAAAATATACTTTTAAGAACCCAGAAGGTTAACCAATTAATGGGTTAATTATATATTTCATGTAATTTAAATTATTTTAATAAATACTTAATATGTCATTATTTTGTCACTGAAAACAACGCTGTAATTATTTCGTAGTAATAAAATTAAGCAAAAATAAAATTAAAAGATCATAAACACTTTAAAAGAAAGGGAATCGAATAGCAAGCTACTATATTACTGGTTTAAATTTGTTTTGCATCTAAAATAATAATTTTTATTAGATAAACATTCTCTATTACTGTGCATAACTGAAATTTTTGTGACTTATGCATGTATTAATTGCTCATATTTCAAAGCTCAGACAAGTGAAAATCATTTCTCTTAACACTATATTTAAATCATTTTGGCGAAACAAAAAATTAAAAACAATTTCTTTTAGTTTTCAACAAGTATTTGATCAATTCAATTTCTAAACAGAATATCTAAAATAATGAATGTGTTTTATCGCTCAGTTTTATATTACAAAAATAAATAAACTTGCTTATTAAAATAAAGCCTCTTTTTTCGATTCTACATTATTTTATTTAGTAAACCACGTCTGACTATTAGAATGAGTACCTAATCATTCCCTTATGCATAATCTTTTGTAAATCTACTGAGAAGTCAGGAAATTATCAAATGATTTTTGTTATTCATAACGTTTTATGCGTGTGGATTTCGGAAATTAAAAATTCTTCCTCGATAGCATCAAAGTAAAAGTTTACGTGAGCAAATGGGCAATACTGACTGTAACTTTGAAACTTCCGCTTTAGATCATTTCTTGTTTTTACGCCAAGTCTTGTATTGGCAACACTTCTTTTCAATGTCTACGTCAAATATGAATCCCACCAAACGTGAATTGTTTTACGCCATACAACTTTTTTCATGCAAAACGTGAGTATCCAGTGGATATTTATAATGAAATTTTTTCGGTCTATGGAAATATTATGGATATTTTTTGGACGCTTTACAGCTTTATTTTCCTAAACCCCCTCGTAAATCGCCACCGCACGCTCACCTTTTGCATGAAAAGAACGTATGACGGCAAACAATTGACATTTGACAGGATTCTGGACTGACGCAGACATTAGAAACAGTTGCTGCCCAAACAAGACTCGGCGAAAAATAAATACAAGACAACAGATCTGTAAGGAAACGTGAAGCATTGAAGGTTACCGTGTGTGTTGCCAACGGGCTCACAGAAATTTTCCTTTGCTGCTATTGTGAAGTTTCTTTACTTTTCGAAATCACTAGTAGAAATGATCAATAAAAATATTGCCCTTCATCCTTATAATACACTTTCATACACGCATTCCTTTGAAACAATATTCTATTAAGTGGTTCACAAATGTCTCATTTCTCATTATTGTCACTGGGCTATTAAATGTATAATACTTGAACGTAACATTAAAGGCTCTCTTGTCAACGAACGAATTTAAGCAACGGTATATAATTAGGGAATGCAATACCGAAATGTTTTCAACTTCGCGGAATTTCGGGATTGAGATTTAATGATCCCGCACTCCCACGGGATCGACATTTCATTTAGCTAAGAATTCATTTCAACAGAGAAATGTAAGATAAAGTAAGATTTTAAGCACTATGTTACAAGTCGGGATCTTTTCCATGTTCGGAGACGGGGAGATTAACGAAGCAGGCAATTTTTTAGTCCCAATATAATTTTATTAACACATTGCTAAAGGGACACAAAACCCGTTTTACACTATAGAACATTTAAATTACAATATTCCTTTTCATCTCCCTGGCATGAACGGCCAGCCGCTTGAGATCATTTTTCGGACCTCCCTCCTCTCCCTCTCCTTGAGGGAGCTGAGCGTTGCTAAAACAAATACGGGGCTGCCACCCGTAGTTCAGGGGCAAGGTTACCACAATTGGCGAACCTAACCCACCCCGCCTAAGTATAAAATTAGCCCTCAGTGGCTGATTTTATCTAAGCATAACAGGAACACATTGCATATTCAATTAATAAATTTCAAACTAAATTACCAAATACACTATAAGATGCCAACGTATGAAAATTACACAACATTTTACCAATTATAAAAAGAACACAAAACATAAACATTACACTAATAATAAAAGAATACAAAATATACACGTAACAGTCACATTAGTCGGGATAATGCATCTGCAGCTGGATATTGTACACCAGGCTGGTGTGTGATGAAATACTTCCATCTTTGTAAAGCTAGAGCCCAACCGGTTAGCTTTGAACTTTTTGGAGTGGTCTGGTTCAGAAACATTAATGGATTATGATCCGATATTATCTCTATTCGAGCACCGCAAATCCACTTGTCGAATTTGTTCATACCAAATAGCACAGCCCAGGCCTCTTTCTCGATGCTTGCCCAGTTCTTTTGGGTGACCGTGAATTTTTGGCTGGCAAATGCTATTGGCTTGTATGATCCATCGGCATCTTGTTGAGTTAAACAACACCCTACTCCTATGTCGGATGCATCACAGTGCACCTGAAAAGACAAGTTGACATCGGGAGTAGCTAATCCTGTCACTTGACAAAGCAAATCTTTTAATTTATTAAAAGAATTTTCTTCGTTTTCTCCCCAAGAAACAATATTTGGTTTATTTTTCTTGGTAAGATCTAAAATTGGACTCGATATTTCGTCATAATTTGGTATATAGGTGCGTTGAAAGCCCATCAATCCAAGTACTGAACGGACCTATTTATTATTGGTAGGTCTGGCCAAATTACGAATCGCTAATATTTTGTCTTCATCTGGTGCATGCCTACCTCCTCCTATCACGTGACCTACATATTTTATCCTTTTGGCCGCGAAAATACATTTATCCAACCTTACTGAAAGATCGCGATGGTCTAACTCAGTTAGAACTAACTCCAAATGAACTAAATGGTCTTCGAAGGTTTTAGAAAATATTATCACATCGTCCATATACGCTTGCGCATACACTGAATGTGATTTTAAAACGCGATTCATTTCTCTCTGAAAAGTCCCAGATGCCCCGGCAAGACCAAACGGCATGGTCTTCCATTGGAAAACGGCATTGCGGGTGGTAAATGCCGTGAGCGGTTATTCTCCTCCATTTTTATCTGCCAGTACCTCTTTAATAAATCTAGGCTAGTCAGCCAATGGGCAGCACCGGCTATAAAGATCAACTCTTGCATATCCTTCATAGGGAAAATTGGGACTTTAGTGACTGCATTTAACGCTCGAAAATCTATACACATTCTCATCGTAGAGTCCTTTTTTGCCACACAAACTATTATGGGTGGGCTATTACTGAACTAGAAGGTTTCAATGAAATCTAGGTCTAAAAGTTCTTGGACCTGACGTACAACTTCCTTCCGAAAAGCAATTGGGACGCTATAACAATGAGGCCTTTTACGTACGGAATTTGGTATAAGCTCAATTTTATGTGTGCCAACCCGGGCTGGTTGCAGAGGCTTAGTAATGATACGTTTGAATTTTACAATTAAATTTTTAAAGGCTTTTAATTGATTACTATCTAAGTGTTCAATATGATTACTATCTAAGTGTTATTTTCAAGAATTTCAAAAAAAAATTAGGCTCTTTGGTAGCGGTTGGTAGCGTTTCAACATGACAGAACTCCTTTTCTTCGTCAAGTATTACGTTTACTGAATTAGCCCTAGCTATGTATTGTTTCAACTTATTTTGGTGTATATGTTTTGTTGAACCGTCTGGCATTTTCACCAAGAAGGAATGTGGTTTACGTTCCTCAGTGATAACTGCAGGGCCTTGCCATCTGGCAAATAATTTGTTCGTTGAGTCGGGTATTAACACTATCACCTGATCTCCGACTTTAAACACTCTATCAGATGATCTTAAATTATGGTAATATGCTGACTTTTCTTGCTGCACTACCGAAACAAGCCTGGCTTGCTCCGCAGCTTTCTCAAGCTTTGTTTTCAAATCCTTCAAATATTTGGAAATGAGAGTGGTGTTCAATTGTAAGTTATTGTGCTTCCCAATCCAAGTAGATTTCAAAATCGATAACGGACCTTGGGGCTGCCTGCCATACAGTAGCTGAAATGGATACACTCCCGTAGTCGAATGAGGAATTTCCCTGTACGTCCAGAGTACATACGGAAATCTGTAGATGCCACCCTCTACCTTCTTCCCTTATTACGTTATGTAGCATGTTTTTCAAAGTTCTATTGAATCGTTCCACCAATCCATTAGATTGTGGATATCCGGGTGTAGAGAATCTTGGACTACTTGCAATCCTTTACTCAAACTCTTTAGTCAGTTCTGATATAAAGTTCGTCCCGTTATCCGACGCGATAACGTTCGGTCTACCCGTCCTTGAAAATATGCTCAACAATGCTTCACAGGTTACTTTTGCATTCAACCTCGTCAATGGTACTGCCTCGCCCCACCTAGTATGTTTATCTACCAAAGTCAAAATATACTTATAGCCTTTGGAATTCGGCGGGTCTATTGGACCAATCAATTCCACATTGACTACCTGAAATGGTAACTCAGGTCTTGCCACAGGCGTAATAGTCGCCCTATCACTAACCTTAACGCTTTGAGTGAGCTGACATTCTTTACATGAGCTACAATATTTTCTGAGATCGGCCCTCAGACCTTCCCAAAAGAACGAATACTTGATTCTTTCAAGAGTCTTTTTAAAACCCATATGACTACTGAATACTGAAGTATGAGCCAATTTCAACACTTCGTTTCTTCTGCATTTTGGGGACTACGAGTTGCCCAATACTCTCCCCTAGTATTTTATCTCTTTGAAATAGGAATCCACTTCATAATAATTGCCCTTGCCCTCTTTAGCTAGCCTCCAAGCCATTGCTAAATCGGCACAACACTCCTGGTCAGAGCGAAAACTATCAGCCGTTATGCTCCCGTTATCTGTCTCAGCGGTTACTTCCTCCTCCTTGTCCTCTACCGTCCCCACTTCATTTCCATACGAAGTGATTTCTCTTGTAGAATCCACCAAATCAGTGTCATCCTGTGCTTTCTCCCACAGAGTCCCAGATGAAACCTCGGTTTCACCTAAATTACCTGAGTTTTCCTCCTGAGAGTCCTCAGCAGGAGAATTTACTGAGCTTACTCTGAGCTCCTCCCAATGAATTCAAAACATCCGGTGGAATTAATGCATCTTCCACCAAAACCTCTGCTAAAGCACATAACACTGGTGGTGTACCACATTTACAAGGTCACCCATCGCAAGACTAATCGGAACGTAGACCGAGGAGCACTTCACTGCCAGACCAAAAATATCCTTCAAGTATATTGTGGAAGCTCCTTCGGCTGGAATACCCGGAACCAAATCCCTTTTGACAACCATAATTTCCGTCCCCGAATCTACTAATGCGCGTACTAATTTCCCATCTATACTGATATATGTCTTTTCCAGTTTGGAAAGCTTGTCTTCAATAGCCTGACTCGGGACAACTTCGCCCAACAAGTCTACCCTAGCGACCACTGTCTCCTCTTTTGATTCAGACACAACATGATTTATCTTAACCTTTTTATTATCAATTTCCTTGTGTTTAGGACAATCCCTTTTAAAATGTTTTTCAGACCCACAGGTGTAACACGTTTTCTTTGCTTCGGAGACTTTAGTTTTATCAAAACTTTTCTTAGGGAAAGCGTAATTGTTGTCTAGCCTTTTTTCATCCATTGGCTGCTTAGCCCAGTTACCATGTGACCCGTTTTTATCAACCTCAGCCCATTTGCCTCTCACCGATCCTTCAAAAGATTTACCTTTCGAGGCATAGAAGATGTCACACTGCTTCCCCAATTCCTTGGGTTTAAACCAATTTTCCCCCTGAAGTACTCTTATGTGAGTCATGGTCTCAGAATCCAACGTTTGGAAAATCCTGCCTGACGCTACAAGTTGATTTACCGATTCAAAATCATTCGCCCCCCTCAATTTACAATAGTATGACCACACGGATGTTAAACGCGATGCAAACTGGCAGAATGTTTCATCTGGATTCCGTTTTGCCCTACGGAAATTTTCCAAACATAATTTCGGTGACGGTTCATACTCTTTGATCACCAATTGTTTAAGCGAGTCATAATTTTGAAATTCTTTTCCATCTAAATTGACTAGCAAATTAGATACTTTATCCCCTAATAGACAAAGAAGAACTTTCGGTTTATACACGTCGCTCACATTTTCATTAAGAAATGCTTTTCCAAACTTGTAAAGAAGTAATCCCAACCCTCAGGTTTATTGGGCTACTTTACGGTTAATAATCGCACCATCCTAACAATTTCATCCAATGATCTTGGACTTACGTCCTGATCTCCGATCTGAGTTGCACCCGCGTTTTTTGATAGTTCTACCTGTAGACGAAACTTTTCAAGAGCATATTTTTCTTGTTCTATTTTTAATTGATGTTCCCTTTCTCTTCCTTTTTCCTGATATTCGCTTTCTTTTTACTTTTCCTTTACTAGTTTTTGTTCGTTTTCCTCTCTTTTAGAAACGATAGCCTCTAATAATTCCTTAGCGTCCGCCTCTTCCTATTTTGTACAACCCAATATTAATTACTTTAGGTCTACCTTAGACATCGCAGAATTCGGCGTTTCCCCCAAATCTTCTGTCAGACGAAATAAATCCGCTTTTCTGCTTTTATTTAAAAACGACATTTCTTTCCTTTTTTTTTTAAAGCTACCCCGAATGCCAAATTGCCTTAAAATAGTTTTAAATTGCAAGCATACATCGCACTTTAAAAGAATAATACACATATATTACCTAATATGCAAAACTAAAATTAAATATATCATACATGTCGTTTAAAAAAAAAACACTCCAAAACATATGATATTTCGAAAAATATACTTATACTGTATTCATGATATTAAGGAAATTCACCAACTTATTTATCACTTTAAATATATACTAAAATATATAAATATTTCAAAAAATTATATTCATGATATTCTATTCATGATATCAAAATTTAATAGCATATAAACTGAAAAATAGTTTCCTTTCTTTTTAATAATAATTAAAAAAAAAAACACCGCTTAGAGCAAGCAAATCAAAAATACTTTTAGCAGGAAATAATCATTTCATGAGTATTCTAGAGCTATATTCCGTCACTCTTACCACAGAGCTCAGCGTCCCCCCTTCACGAAGAGAAGAGGAAAAAACAAAATAAACAAGCTGAAGTCCGGAGTTGGGGGATGGGCCGTTCAAATCAAAACAACATATGGAGATAAGAGTGTTTGGATGTCCCATCCTCTGCGAACTCTCCGTTGTAGGCTTGGTAGACATAAAGTTACGGCCGGCGAGTTATTAGAAATATTAGCACCCACCTTTTAGCTGGAGATTTTCGATGTTTTAAAAATTCACACGCACTTTGCAGGTCTGATCTGCTGTCATCGCCTGCATATTTGGTCATAGACGAACAGGGCGATCACAGCAAGGTAAGGGAATCCAGGAATTTTATAGTTGTATCCTCACTCCGCCTTCGACATGTCTCCGCTCCCGCCAGTGTTACAAGTCGGGTTCTTTTCCGTGTTCGGAGACGGGGAGATTAACGAAGCAGACAATTTTTAGTCCCAATATAATTTTATTAACACATTGCTAAAGGGACACAAAACACTTTTTACACTATAAAACATTTAAATTACAATATTCCTTTTCATCTCCCTGGCATGAACCTCCAGCCGCTTGAGATCCTTTTTCGGACCTCCCTCCTCTCTCTCTCCTTGAGCGGAGCTGAGCATTGCTAAAACAAATATGGTTGATGCCACCCGCAGTTCAGGGGCAAGGTTACCACAATTGGCGAACCTAACACACTATGAAGTTTAATAATAATAAGTAATTTTACTTGAAATTTAATGCAATTTACAGAAATATAAAAAATATTGTCTGATATTCAGAATAATGTACTAAGTTATTTACTGAAAAGGAGTGTGAAAAAGATAACTCAAACAGTCACCTCACCCGTCTTCCTTGTATAGATCTAATTTTGATACGGAGTACAGAAGTACTTGACAAAAGAATTTTTTTTTATGAAACCCCGAGGAAGCTAAGCATTTTTGCATGGTTAACTGAAGTTCACCTTTTAAAGACATCACTGACATGGGTGCTAATAAGATTGTTTTTTGTTTGTTTGTTTGTTTTGTTTTGTTTTGTGGTGGAAGTCGAATGTCCTGCCACAGAAAGATTCTCCTTTTTCATCTTCATCACCTTTTCTACTTTTTCATCTAACCTTTCCTATCTGGCTGATGATCTGATAATGAAATCCCTCACTGTTTTCGGTTTCGTAGGATTTTGGGATTAAGATTCATTGATCCGGCTGCAATGCTTGATTCCAAGGCAGCATTGCTAAGCAGGCTTCATATGAGTATTTCCCTGAAGCTTAGAAATACTTTAACAACTCATTACAAAGAAAAATAAGAAAAGGAAAGCGATTTTCATACGAAGTTTAATTTTTTGTAAAGAAAATAATTTACAGAAATATAAAATTTATAGGTGCATTAACATGCTTACCGTTATTTTCTTAATTGCTGAAAAAAGGAACATAAAAAATCGAGCAAGCCCCACGAATCGTTTCCTAGTCTTTATTTAATTTTAATACAATAATTAAAAGAGTGAACTAAAAAAAAGAATTAAATTTAAAATGAAAACTTTTTATTATTGATTCGTGATCATATTCGTTAACAGATAAATTAGTGGGAAATATTTCAGTTCATTTGGATATCAGGAAGTTAGCAGCAAAAAAATTAGATTATAATGCTGGATCCAAACTTCCATTGGAAGATAATTTTAAAAAATAAAACTTCAGATTAAAATTTTCAATTGCTGATTCATGTATTATTCGATAAAATATATAAATATACAAAGCCTTTTGGTAAATTGATGATTAGGAAGGCGACATGAAATTGTTATAAAAATAATTTATTTAACCGCTTCAATCCTTCTGAATTAGGGTCCTAATCCCCCAAGACAAGTCCCGCAAACATTTGTGCTGGATCCCATTGCCGGGGGATCAGGATTGCATTTCCTATATATATATAATATTCGGAGATTATTTTCATGTAACTCATTAAAATGACGTGAATATGCATTTCAATCGGACTGCTAAGAATGAATTAAAAAATACACACGGAAATATTTCTTTTAAGTTGCATAATACTACTAATAATTGAATTTGGAACAAGTAGCGGCCATCTCCTATAAGCTTTAAAATACTAATGTTCAGCAAATTCAGAATAATAGTTCTGAGAACTGTTGTAGATTTAGCGACCTTATTTCATGGTGCAAATACGCAAGTGCATAGAAAGCACGTAAATAAACAAGCGTATGTATAGTTTAATTTAAACTTATTCATTAAAAACAAATATATAAACCACGAATTCCAATCCATAAAGTCAACGCCTACAACACAAGACACTGAATCAAGCCTAGAAGTACATAAAACAGCTCAGAATTAAAGAGAACAACGCACTTTAATTTCCTAAACGAAGAAAAAAGTGACAATTTAATAACGTTCCTTCCGGTATATGTGTTCTTTGTGCAGATTTATAACTGGGCACAGTGATAATAAACAGGAGGTTGAGATAAAATTGCGCGTAGAAATATTTCATTATCTGGCTTAGAAATGTGCGTAATTTCTACTTTGTCTCGACACCTTCCTCGTGGTTTTAGGAAATGTCATGTTTTAATGAAATTTGTGCGTTATTTGCAGAATGTTCTGCTGGAGTTATTTAGTTTTCAAGAAGGAGAAAAACGTCCATCACATGTAGACTCGAAAACAAAGAGATACTAGTATTAAAAATGTGTACATAAATTCATAATGAATTTATGTTAATTCAAAGACTTCAAACAAGTGTTATTTAAATTTTTTATTGCCTATGCATGATAATGAGACGGTAAAATGTACATATATATAAATTTTTAATTTACTAATCTCATATCTCGGTTAATAAATATCACCCTGGTTTACTATTAAAATCCATAAACAAACTCATTATGAGCTGTGTTAGCATATACGCTGTACTTTTTAGACACACTGTTCGACTATCCTGACTGATAGAATTCAATAACGTAAAATGATAAATAATATAAAATGCATAGATGGGTGACTGATTTTTTTAAAAATAATCATTAACGCTACTGAACGTAGAGGGTTATAAATAGGTCGTGCAACTATTTCAAGTAGCTATACAAACAAAATCTTTTATATTGACTTATGAAACGGTTATAAATAGGTCCTACAACTATTTCAAGTAGCTATACAAACATAATTTTTTGTATTGAGACTTATGAAACTATGCTGATGACGACGTAAAGTATGAGGCATTTGTCAAGTAAATCACATATTTCATCCCAGCAAACACACACAGGTTCTCTGAACGTCTATTAACATTCAGAAAACGTCTTCTGAATGTTAATAGACGTTCAGAAAACGTATTTTGAAAGTCAATAGACGTTCAGAGAACCTGTATGTGTTTGCTGGGATATTATTTGTCATTTGTTTTACTTTTCTTAAATTTAATCTATTCAAAATCATGCATTCTAATTTACATTTCTCTTCTCATTTTTCGTCGCTTAGGCTTTTAAAATTCGGTTTTTGCCTGTCTCGTTTGGAATTGCTATTAATATGGTTTTATCTCAGACGCCCTTGAGCCTTCTGGGCTAAAAATAGATTACATTACGTCAGCTTGTAACTTGTAACGGGTTTTTTTATTCCAATCTGTTGTCACTTTTTTGGGCATAATTTATTTTGATGCCATGTGCCAACTTCCAAAATTATTCGTATTCAGCTTGATTACTTTAATTTTATTGCAGTTCTGTAATTGGCGTTGGTTATCTCGGCCAACTTTGTGTTCTCGCCAATGTCAAGTTTAGTACTGACATTATTCTCTTAAGTGACTCCACTACCTTTCGATTACAGAGTGATTATATATTTTTCATGACGCTGGGCAACCACCAGGCCGTGTTATTGAATTGTTTACTTTATTCTGTTTCATCATCAAATAGTTTTCATTTTAAAAATTGAAATTCGTGTTATTTAACATGTTTTTGCAACTTGCCACAGACAAACTGAGTTGTCTTGTGGTGCTAGTTACGTTTCGAACCTGTGTTTTTGCCGCCCAAGTAGTTTCTTCGTTACAGCAATCTTCACCAACGTCAAAACCAACGTCTAATCCATTCATTATAAAATATTTTTGGTAATATTTTACACATTTTACCCAATGAATCATTTTATTAGTTTATAAACTACAATGGGTGATCAAATTTTTGTACTCAAAGGACTTACGGTAAAATCATAGTTTAATTAAATTTATTTTACTCACACTTTTCAAAAAAAAAACTTGTAGTTTTAATACATTTTTCTGAACTTTTTTCGCTAAAAAAAGTTTTTTCTATATTTATACTCGTAAGTTGGTAACATGCAAACAAATTAATAATTTGGAAAAGGCAACATTGTATAGGCAGACAATATTTTTATTCAAGAAAACTGTTTTCCTGTTTCGATGTGAATTTCACAGTTTGTTTATTTATAAATTATCAATAGTAGAAATGAAATATTTATTATTATTATTATTTTGTGTTTGCATTCGGACTTTTATTATCCTAACTTCAAATATCACAAATTTTAGCCTTGCGAAAGTCTGCAGATTATTTTTCTAAGAAAAAGTCAGATAGGAACACCTTTGAAACATGCCTGACTGATCTCAAAGGAAAAAAGCGGAATTAGCAAGCGTTTTGCAATCCACAGTCTGACATATAGAGTGCCAGATGGCGACGTCATTATCTCCAAAACGTAGAGGTAAATGTGAGAGAAAACACCTCATTACTCCTCGAACTGTGAAGGAAAATAGGCCTCTAGTTAGTATTGTAGAAAGCCTCAGAAAATTATAAAAGCCTTATTAGACAACTGTGGCATAAGATTATCTGACAGAAAGTTACGACAAAGTTTGAAACAACTGAATTTGAATTGTTGTCGACCTTTAAAAAAGCCTAAATTAACCGAGGCGGTCTTTGCTAAACGACTAGAAGTTTTTTAAAATGCCTAAACATTGGAGGCCAAAGGACTGAGAGAAGCCAAATATGAAATGATTTTTCTCTATTTTGATAGGAAATGCTTTACCTAACATAATACTGTTGATATTTTAGATTTATTTTACCGAAGACTCCGTCTATTCAGCTACTCCAGGACAATTCTCAGTTTGTTTGTGGCTTGCCTCATGAAAAATATGATGAAAGGTGCCTAGTTGAAAAAGGGAAACATCCTGTGTCCGTTATGATATGGGGCGTAATTAGATCAAAGGGGGACAGGTCGACAAAATATCTTTGAAAGCACTATGCGTCAAGACCAGAATCTTTATGAAACTAAATTGCTTCTGCACATGAAAGAATAGTTTCCAGGTGGAAATTATGTATCATTCAGGATTCAGCACCATACCATGAAGACGAAATAAAAATCCGTAAAAGATAAAAAATAACTCTTTCGGACAGGCTTAGCAACTCATCAGTTCTTAACCTCATAAAAGATGTATGGGCGGCCCAAAATATGAAATTTGCTAATATAAAATAATTGCTAACATAAAATAATTGCTAACAAAAGAGACTTGATGGGAAATTAAAGCATTGCACAATATTAAAGCATTGCACCTGCACTTCAAAAAATAGTTTAAAAAATAGATTGCCAGCATGCCGCATTATAAAATGTCATTGCTCAGAAGGAAAGTATCACTAAATATTGAAATTTTATTTTACATTGTATTTCTATTATTTGCACGGTCCAAAGCTAATAAACCTATAAACATAATAACTGAAAAGATATTATGAGTTTAATAGTAAGCTAATCCCTTAAAAACGCGTGAAAGATGAAAATTTTCAAGTGAGTACAATAATTTGGCCACTCACTACAGATGATTTACAAGATTCCACTGTTTCATTGAATTTCTTATTGAGTCACAGTAGCTTCGCATTAAGTGATATTTAATGTAATAAACTTCGTACTGACCTGATGCATCACCTTATAGATAAGCTGGATGCACTAAATTTCTATCTTTCGATTCCAGAAAGTCATAGAGCTATAAGCAATACTTAAATCATTACATTTTTTTCTCAAAAAATCACGTTTCCAAAGGAGTAGAGGATTACGCTTCTATAGATGATTCTGTTATAAAATAACCATTATGACCACTTAGTACAAAGAAGTAAGAATCATCTCGTAAACATAATAGTATTAAGGTGATTTTGTTCTACAGCAATGGTTTGTAAGAAGATTAGGTCAGCAGATGAAAAGAACTGCTGACTGTAGATAATCATTCTGAAACATTGATGGGATGCTGTGTATTATTTAGGACTACTCACTTATTTCCGTTTGAAGTTATTTTGTTTAGTTATTAAAGTTCCAGATTTAATTCCTTATTAAAGAGATTCTGTGAAGGAAATGTTAGTGAGCTGTATGACATAATTTTTTGTATGTTTTTCGAAACATAAAATATTTTAGCTCAGTGAAAAAAAGCGAGTTTAATCTTTATGAAATCTAAAATTCAAGATTAAAAAATGCGTTTTAGATGTTTTGTTTAATTTTTTAGGACACCAGGAATGCAAATTTTCTATATTTTCATAAACAATTTATTACAGAATATATTTTCTATCCTCTTATTCTTATAGTATCTTTAAAATTGAAAGTTACAAATTAGTTTTTAAAGTGGACCATTGGAAAGAAATATTATGCATTTTATATAATATCACTATTTTTATTTAAAAACACAGTTATATTTCTTGAACAATAAAATATAAGATAGAATATGGCAACCCTGTTTTTATATGGAATTAAAATTTCAGTGTTTTGCATTTTTATACGTCTTCAAATTTTAATGTGTGATTAGAGTATTATACTTCTATAAGATCTCCCAACACTTGCCAGAATTTTATTGAAGGGGACTCATAACAGTATTGACTAGTAAATTTTTAATTAATTCCTAATATTTTAAAAGATTCAGGAAAGTTTCAGTTTGAAATCTAATGGTTCATTTAAAATCACTTTTTTACATTGATGTATGCTCTTTTTCATTCAACGTCTTTCTTATTGCTTTTATTATTCAATGCAATAATGTGCAATAATTTATTTTTTTTAAACATTTGCACAAGTCATGATTAAAATTAAGATTCTTACATAAAAGTTGTGTAACAGTCATTGAGAATTATTCTTTGTCTCAAAAACTAATTAACCACAAGAAAGCGAATTAAATCACAGTTTCACCTCATCTACTTTCCTTAGAAATTTAGATTTTTTTTTAGCTTAAGTAAAGCCCAAAACGTGTGCAAAATGTGATATTATATTATTTTAAAACAAATTAAATATAATTATGTGACAATAAAGTAAGCTAAAACTAACTTTTTCATTAACTAATTGAGATGAAATTAATTACTTACAAAATAACTTATTTTAACATCCTGTAGCAAGGAAAGAAACAACTTTGAATCACTAATTATGCATTGCATTTTGCTTAAAAATTTTGTTTAAGTGGCAATTATTAAAAACACTAATTGTACTAAATTTTTTTAACGCTTAAAATTTTGTTACTTGAGAAACGTTTCTTTAATTAATCTCTAATAAGGAGCGTTAATAAAGATGCATTATTTATAAAAAATGATTGTTAACGATTGTAGTTTTCTAGTTCAGTTAAATATTTTAAAGTACCAGACAATATGTATCATATGTTAAGGTATGATTGTAATTAAATATTTCTTCTGGCAACCATGTACTTGTTGTTCTGGATAATTGGCTTGTCATTTTGTTGTAATAGAGAAATTTAATGCTTAAATTAATTGTTTCTTGAAGAGCATATTAGCGAAATTTTATAAAGTAAAAAATAATGCTTACCGTTTATGCATATAAATTTTCCTTTAATAATGTTTATTCTTATGCTTCATAAAAGCCTAATTTATATACTACTTATTCAGATACATGTGATTTTTTCCTTATATTTATACGGATCTTTAAAAAATACTTAAATGCTACAGATGTAGCATATCTTGTTATTTTTAACTTCTGTGGTTTTTCTAAAAAGAGGAATTCTTGAATTTAGCAAATTAATATATCGAAATTTAATTAACTTGTAAAACAATACTTTTTGTTTGTGCGTAAGTAATTAGAGCACAAAACCATTTTTTGATTCAGATTCATTTCGGGAGGTAGAGTTATTATTATTTATTAAAATTAATTGAATATTGTTACTACTCCATTAAGTTACTTAGCAATGAATCAAAGTCAGATATTCGTAAATAGTGTTTCGATTTTTTTATTAAACATTAACTTAGCAAAAAATTGAGTTCTATTTTATCCGAGAGCTTCAGAATTAGTGGCTGTGCAACCATGCTCTAATAACTGTGCTAAAATAAAATACACCATACTTCTTTTCAAATGGAATCAGTAATATTACAATAGAAACATGCATAAAAAAAGAAACTTTTCATATTCAAAACCAAAATTAAAAGATAAATATAGCAGCATGCTAACTGAAAGAGAAAACAAAATTCTCATTATTCTAAACAGCTATTAAATGTTCACCAAAATGCTATATGAATACATTAAACATCATTTTTCAGCATACTGACAGTCGGAAAAGAAATTACTGCTATAATTAGCATTATTTCATCAAACATTTTTGTTTAGAATTTTCAAATCCCAGGTTTTCCAACATTTTATTTTAAAGAATCAAGCATCTTCAGGTGGGATTATGTTACGGTTAATTGTTCTCTTATTTCCTTGCTTTTTATACTACATGAAAAATAATGATACCCAAGAATACCTGGGTTCATCAATTAAACTTTGAATATATATCATATGCTGGCTCCCACATTCTACTAGTTTGATGACTATGCTACCGCACTTTGGGATTTCCAAGTCATTTATTTATCTTTTATTACTTTAATGAGTTTCAGAGCATGGATGGAGTAAATAAATTTCGAGAAAAAAAATAGAAAATCACCATACATACGGTAATGTAAAAGCGAAATTTAATTGGGTGGAAAATATTGCAAAAATTTTATGAAATCATATAATGAAGGCTCATTAAAACCAATTACTGCTTGGGTAAAATATTAATAATCAAACATGTTTTAAATTAAAGTGAATAATCTTTCTAATCCAGAATCAAAGGATTATTATATAATATTTAAAAATATTTAAGGAAAAGAATTATTTCTAAAATATATTTTAAATATTGACAGAAAATATTCGCATATAATATACAGTAACAATTAAATGAATACAGCATATTGTAGTAAATGTTTTTTTTTTTCATTTTTTACCAGTTTATTAATATCAGTATGAGGTAGATTAATATCAGTATGAGGAACTATAGAAGTAAGACTAGTACTAATGATAAATAGTATGATGTGTAATGAACATATTTTACACAAATTTGTACATGCACGTGCATGATGAATCTGGCCTTCGAAATCTATTTCGCTGCCCATTTATTGCTTCCGAAGTAATGATAACATTCAGAAAATAACCCTTTTATGGAGAGTTATAGTTTTAGAGCATGATTCTAAAAAGAGCACAAAAAGCTTAGAAATTTCAAAAGTGGGGGATACACATAAGTGATTGTTACAGGCGTCGCAGTCGGTACTATTTTTTTATTCCTACCTCCATCAACGTTTTATTTATATAGCCCAGTGTTTTAATTGTTTGATAGGCGAAACCTTAACATCTAAAAGAACATTTAATTACTGTGTATGCAGCAGAACATTTTACTCTATTATTTATAGAGGTAGGAATTTTTTTTAAATGGACTGATTGCGAGGCCATTATTAAGCCAATAACACTGGGCTTTAACTTTTATATTTTCAATTTATGATGATTGTTCTAATGATCAATAAATTTCCGTCTAAATGGTATGGACAATGGTGGCATCTTCTAAAAATATGAATTTAAGAGGAGTGGAAGACTCACTGTACATTACTAAAGCATATTCATTGTTGCCTTTCGAAACTGAATTGTACTTTGCTAAATGCATTATTGATACGGCTATACGCTTTATAGCAAGCCTCTTTTTTTCACTATTCACTTTTTGTTTCATATAACGTACACAGGACATAACAACTCCACTCACGTACTGTGCGGGGTCTTTTGCAGCTTTCACAGCCGTTACGCCCAGGAAACCTATATCGTTATTCACGCTATCCCCTACAATTATGCCATAACTAAGTTCTTTTAATAGATTATGCCCTTCTGAACAAGTGGATGCTACAACTGAAACATTGAATATCACGTGAATCAGAATATTTACCAGCACACTTTGCAAGTTAGATTCATTGAAGGAATTCCATGACATTCTTAAGAGAAATAACGAGGTCACCTGATTTCAAATCATGTATTAAAAGAAAAACATGCCTTGTGACATGTTGTTCTATCCAGACCCCTCTACAACCCACCCGTTGTGTCCATCTGATTTTGATAGAACTTGGTATAAACATTATGTAGTCTACGGAGAAAAGATTTCTGCAATAAAATATAGTTCAAATTTTGACTACCTAATTGCGCCTTTCAAAATTTAATGCAAATTAGTCAAACCTATATGGAAAGAGACTTGAAGTTAGAGCCAGAAATTCAATCTACTTGCCTTTATCATCGTTATTCATGCCTTCACAGAAGAAGGATCAAGTTTTATTGGTACGATTGTTTTATCAGAACGGCAGCGATAGTTTAGCTGCATTGAATATATATCGTCGTTTAAAGAGATTGCAAAAAGGGTTCATGTCGAAATATGGTTTGAAGAAGATGATTATGAAATTTGAAGAGACTGGAGACTTGTACGTGCTGCCAGGAAGGGGGCTGAAACCGGTTGCTGATGACACTGTCGAAGAAGACGCTACTGCAGTGGTTGAAAGATCCTACAGTTTCAGCTATTATTCAGCAAGTGCTTGGTAGGAGTCATGTAAAGTGGCGATTTCGTGGTCGACAGTTTGATAAACTCATTTTAAAATTGTACACGCATAAGATCCATATGGCACAAATGCTGCAATCTCAAGAATACCAAACACGCTTTGAATTCGTTTGTCGATTTTTGGCAAGAATGGAAATTGATGACGCATGGCCTTGGAAAATTCCAACAACACGTGGGTATGGTCAAGATGAGGCGGAGTTTTCATTCGATGGATCTATGAATAATATAAATTGCCGCATATGGGGTGTTTCACTTTCTAATGTCCTGCACCAATAGCCACTTTATTCTGATTACGTGATTTCATGGTGTAGATTTACTGCCGATTTTATGCTCGGACCATTTTTCTTTTAAATCCTCAGTCATCGAGGTCCTACAGCTTACTTTCTGACGACTGTACGGTAAAGTGATCTCTTACAACAGCAATTCATTGCTATTTTACAGGAACGGCAATATTCACAGACCACTCTCTTCATACAAGCTGGAGCAACTCTCCACAAGGGGCGCTAAGCGAAAAAGTTCGTGTGTGCTAACTTTGGCGAGGATGGCGTTGTATCCAGAGTTTCTTCGGATGCCTGCCCTCCAGGGGCAGCTCTAGTGTACGTGACGCCTCCCCTACAAACGTAAAAAAGGCGAACCCTTTAATCCTTCTGATCAAGTTTTTCATAGTTTTTGAGTTCGAAATGTCTCCCCTTCAAAGATTGCGAAGCGATGCAATGCTTACTTTGCTTAGAGTGTGGAGCCGCCCCTACTGTCCTCCTCGCTCACTTCCTCGTCCTCACCTCCAGACTTAAATCCCTATGACTTGCAGTTGTAGAGATTTCTAAAAGGCCGTGTTTATGGAAAAATTATTAGGACCTCGCCTGATTTGAAAATTAGCATTATACACTATTTTGCTGAAATCCCTCCAGAATTTCTTCCCGCTGCCATTAAACAGGCTATAATGCGCTTTCATCAAGCAGTTGATGTGAATGGGGTACACGTTGAGCATATTCTTTAATTGAATAAATTTTAATGATTCTATGATATTTTTGTCCTTATTCATGCACAACAATTATCTCTGGGGGACAAAAATTGAACTTTATATATTGCATGGTGTAGATTTTATATTCCCGATATCTTTCCCACAAGATCAATGTAATGTATGTACTAAATTTCATCAGTATCCGACTGTCAGAACGTGTTCTAAAAGGGCCTCAACGGGGTCTTTTTTATGTATAATCACTCTGTATATTAGGGTGTATTAAAAAAAAATCTTTCTCGAAATTCGCTTACCCTTAGTGCTATTTTTGGCCAAATCGACTCAGTAAAGAGTGTGCGACATTTCAACTCGATTGGTTAAGGTCTTCAGTTTCTGCATTAGACCTAAATTGTGAAAAAAGACAAACTTAAAATTTTATATTATTGCATTTTTGTAAATGTATTTCTTATTTAATTTATTTGTGGTAGCATGCGATATTTTTTATGAAATTTGTTTTCGCTGTCGCAAAATTTGCAACATTTTCACACAAGTAAATTTTTATGAATAAAATTTTTGTACTGCGAAATTGTGCTTAAATGAGTATAAGAATAAATGCGTTCTTTGTGCAATGATCACATTATTTCACGGACAAACCTTTAGATTATTTGCTTATTTTGAAAGGAAATAAATTTTATCTCTGAAT
Source organism: Cheiracanthium punctorium (assembly GCA_038373885.1). Taxonomy (NCBI): domain Eukaryota; kingdom Metazoa; phylum Arthropoda; class Arachnida; order Araneae; family Cheiracanthiidae; genus Cheiracanthium; species Cheiracanthium punctorium. The sequence continues at coordinate 250,967 of JAWZYV010014207.1, read as the reverse complement.
CACGTAATGAATTTTTTAAAATGCACTCATTTTACGGTACTTTAGCATTCCTTCAAATTTCAGTTAAAGAGGTATAGAACTTTCTTCAAAAATTGATGAAATGTATAAAACAAAATAAATTAGTTTAAATAAAATGTTTGATTATAGTCTCTAAGGATCGTTCACCTTGAAATTTTTGGAAACGTGTACAGAAAACCAATAGTTTTGCAAAGCAATTACTAAGAAATGTTTCAACATTATAAAGAAACACGTATACTTATTTTCTTTAACTCTTTATCATTTGCGATGAAATCGTTTTCTTCAGGTAATTTTTGGAAGGAAGTTTACATTAAAATTTAAAGTATAACTGCATTAAAAAAATTAAAAAATCGTGTGATACTTGATTTGCTATAGAGAATCAATCAAAATGGTTATTAAAAAGTATTGTTAGTATTAAAATGTGATTCGGAAAAGGCGCCGTTTGAGAGTAGACAAAAGTTTGCTGATAATATTTTTATGAGTTAACATATAACAATACTCACCCTTTTGTGCGAGAAGTCTTTTCCCAGTGCACACAGAGACTGTGACTTAATTTTTCGACTTCAGTCGGCGTTATTTTGGATCTTCTAGCATTTAATCTGGTGAGTATTTAATGCCTTTGATACATTTCATTGATTATATCAAAATTTATCAAATGGATGTTTTATTTTACATAAAATATTAGCAATATAAGTAAATTCCGCATTCTGTTGCACACACAAGGTAAGCAGAAGCGACCAAATGCAGCAATAACTAGCACGAAAATTGTCACGCTGTAGGAAATGAATTGTACGACTGCTAAAACCTACTGCTACTGCTAAAACTAGAGCTTTTGCTCTAGTTTTAGCAGTAGCAGTAAACATTTGCAGTGGTTCAGTAAACAATTTTAGTTTACTGCACCCTAAAATGTGAACTGCGGCAAAATGGTATGCTATTTAATGAAATCTTATGGCTGTCAACATAAGTTAAAATATATATTTGATAATAAATAATTTTAATGTATTTCATGGCAAACAAGGCAAAACATATTACATTTTTAAAAAATCAAAGATACATTCCATTAAATAAATCGAATTTTCTTTTCAAAATTTGCATGTTCTTTAAAACCCCATAGAATATATGCAATCGTCATTTTCTTTTAGATGCAAGTTAAACATAATACTTAGAGACATGATATTGATTTATTTCGGAGACATACAGTTTAGATGTAAAATAATACATTAATTACTGTTTCATCTAGAATAGTCTGATTAAATGCAGAATATCTCAGAAAATTGAGACAAATTATAAGGGTCCCAGGGCACATCATAAGAATTGAAAAGCACATAACATCCCATGACCGAAAGTACCATCGTACAATGCGATGTGTTGCTCAGCACGAAGTTTGGTGGACCTATTTTCTGGTCTCTATACTCACCTTTTGTATTCAATCGTGATTCTTTTTTTTATTTTAAAGTTATTGAATTAGCTTAGAATATCGTCAGGTTAAACGTACTTAAAAATTTTCGCGTCGATTGTCATGCATACGTGCCAGCGAGAAACGCTCTGACAGTTCTTGGTGTGCCGGAGCGTTTTCTCGATCACTCGCATACATTTGAACCAGTATACTAGGACGTTTTAAAAACTATAACTATAATGTAATATCATTAAATGGTAAGTAAATACTGAAATAAAATATGAAAGATTTGTATTTAAATAAAAAATAAATAAATGAAATACGTAAATGAAACATATGTATATAGCATACGGCGTATATACTTTATACGCTGTATTATTAAACAACGCATTCATATTTCAGTCGGCAAATCGCATTGTGGTGTGAGTCCTCTGTAATAGCAAAAATCACTCTGGCCATGAACAGATAGTACAGAAAGAAACTGCAGGCCTCATCGGTATGAAATAAAATTGATATTGTATTGAGTTCTGATATAGTACATGCATGGCACTCACTATTAATTAATTAGATAGTAACTTCATTTAACATAATATTCATGGGTGCCGGCAGAATAGGGCAAGGGGGGGAAATGCCCCCCCCCTGGATTTTTGTATGCAGTACATTTTGGTGGATTTTTGTATGCAGTTTCCCTTACTTTTTTGCTCTTACCAACATGGTAACCGTACGTTGAAGTAGTCGTTGCCCCCCCTTGGAGTAATCTTTGCTCCCCTGGGAAATATTCTGCCAGTGCCCATGACAATATTAAACATTTATAATGCTGCTTAATTTAAATTCGTACTAAAAAGGAGGCTGGTTATTACTGTAAACTAGCTTCTCAGAGACATAACTTCCACAAGATATAATGTTTAACCCTTTTCTTCGAACGTTAAACCAAATATGTTCAGAAAAGTATTTTTGCCAGTGCATTAATATTTGAAAGAGAGGATAAAAATCCCATTTTATGGTACTGCACATAAGAGGATCTTAAATCATCCATCCTCCTGATGTTTCAGTTAGCAAAAATACAACCAAGTAAAGTATTGTAAATCTTATTGAGATAAAGCAATTATCATCGTAATCCGATTTCATGTATACACTTGTTCGTAGAGAGTTTCCTTCGAATAATTATTTTCCTATTTTTCCTGAAAACCATACATTTCGAAATACACTCAGTATTTAACATAATGCAATTTTGTTAATGCAGTCACTTCCTAATACTTAATTAAGTTAATGAAACTTTCGCGCAGTTTTTTTATTGAAAAAGTAGTTTGTACTACTACATGTAGGCGTATCACTTTACCTGTTACTCATTAACAAAAGTCTTAATGATAACACCCCCAGAAAAAAAAATACGCAAATGATTTCGTGGTAATCACATTTACTGTACTCTTGGTTTTAGCGGCAGTGCTGGGAACATTGTGTATGCTAGAAACTAGATATTTTTAACAATAAGGAGAAAACTTTGCAGAAGAAAAATACGAATAAATTCCATTATATTTGTTGCTACATTTCAAAAAATGTCGCATTAATACAAAAAACAACTTTGAAAATTCTCGTAATAATTTTTAAAAAAGGTGTAGGGCCATTAGGCATTTATAAAGCAGAGAGATGGCATATCTCGTATAAATAAAAATAATAAATACTTTTCATTTATAGGAAGCATTTTCAAACAATTTTATCACTGTAAATGCATTACACTCAAATGCCAGTTATAGGAAAAAAGTGAATGATATAAGTAGATTACATACTGCATATTTACAGTTTAACTTAGATATATTTTTTCGTTTATTTTATTCTAGGTAAAGCTTAATCCGATGAAGAATCTTATTCCATACTTTCCTAGGTAAATGGTATGCATTTACCTAGGTACATACATGCTTGTTTTAAAACAATCCATAATTAGTAATAAAATTAAAATGTAAATAAACTGTTGCAGTGTTAAAAATTATTTTTCAATGAACATGTTTTTAATGATCATTATAATTACAATTTTTATTACTAAACTATTTCAAAAGTATATAATTAATATACATTAACATTTATTGCTCATAAAAATGGGAATAATCATGTTTTATTTTACCTTTATTCCAACTTAACTAGAATAATATCTATATTCAGCTTGTCTTCAGTATAATGCATGTTTTTTTGGGTACAATAAAGTACGTCTTCTATACCGTGTAAAGTGGTAGTTAATCAAAGCCATCAGCGTTGTACTCTAACCATTATCCTTTTTAGTATTTGTTTTCTGCTTATACGCCTGCTTTTGCCTGAACTGCAGTTTCTTTTTCTTATAGTTTTAGAATGTAAATAATGATGATTGTTTCTTCCACAGCACATCTCCGCTGCAGTATTTTTACATCGTAATCAACAAATTTCTCCGAAAGATCAATTTTAATTATTTCTACAGCCTTCACTAAAACCGTACTTGAGCAATTTTCAACGATCATTATTATGCTTTAGAGTATATTTTTAATGAATTTATTTCAATAAGAAAAATATGATCTTAAATCACTCAAGATTTTGCTTTTACCACTTTACCACGCAGAATCTTTGTATAGAGTACACAAAATTCTAAGATTTTGATTATCAGCCGCAAAAAATATTCAAGCATTAGTCAATTTAAATTTTTTTTATTTAATAAGAATAATTTTGATATCAATAAAATACCAAAAGGATGACATTATTTTCACGAGAATCATCCTTTACTCATTAGGCTATAATTTCCAATAAAAATTACATATCATTTGTAAAACTGATAAGAATACTCAGATACTGAGAAACACTGATAAGAACAAGAGGTTTTTAACAGTATTGGCATCTGCTGAAAACTGGTGATGAAAATGCTTTGATATAGAAGAACAACTGAATGGCCAAATGGCCCCAGCTCTGGAAAAGTGCATTCGTTGTCATCGCTCGATTTAACTGCCAGTAACAAGGCAGTCGATTAAATCGACAATCACGGGCTATATAGTTAAAGAGCAGATATATCGATTTGAATGCATGATATATATTATAACATGTGATGCGTATAATCAGGTGATATACATGAAACGCGCTTCAAAGGGTTAACTCATACCTCGCAAGCGATGAAATATTCTCATAGATAGAGAGTATTTGGTAAACAAATATCTTACTAAATCCTTCTGAACGCGCTCTATAGCACCATTTTGACTCGCAATAAATCAGTAACCTACTAAATATTCTAAAGTCAAAATTAAGTAGAAGAAGGAAGGAACGTCAACCTAAATGCATTTCATGTATATCACTGACACTTCATCGATTTAAAATTTAAAGAAATGTATTCAAAATCCACTTTAAAGCAATCCAACAGGACAGACCGATACTGAAATATTTATTTATGCATATGTTTTGTATCCACAAAGAAGTGCAGAGAAGTATCACGAACGCCTTGCTTTCGAATAATAAAATATTGAGAACTCATTTCCAATTCGAAGGAGCTCGGTTTATTTTAATTTATCTTAGGATTTTTACAGGAGGAATATTTGCATATGTTAAAGTGAAAATACTTTTTATGAGAGAGTTTAGAAAGGGTATATGTGTTTTTTATGTTGTTAAAATCAGTGAAGAATATTTATTGTCCTTTTTCAATATAAAATCTCAAAATTTATCAATGGATAGATATTCTTTATCTGAATTTTAGATTTTTAACCGATAGGATTTCAGGTATTTATGATTAAATAATAACACGTTATTTACAGTATAGCACGTTAAAAATATAAATGTAAAAGCTGTTACGTAACAGAGAATTGCAGTCCTATAGATTTCTAACATTTGTTTTTTCTATAGCGTTCTTTTCCTATTTTTGTATATCTTGGGCCCGGTTATACAAGGGATTTCAATGGTTGCGAATTCCAGTTCCTGAAATCACTTGATTGAATTTGTTTATACGAGAATGAGTGAAAATATTATGCTATCAAAAATAAATAAACACCGTACTCTCGCACTCAACTTATTTGATTTCACGTTTCTTAAAATTACATTTATCGATCTCTACTATTAAGTTAAGAACTAATTAAAATATTAAGTATTCTGTTATATGAAAGAATGTTTAATATTCTTACCTATAACTGAAGTTCAGACTTCTTTTTTTTTTACAATAAATCAGTAAAATATTTCTTTTGCCTGCGAAGTGCAACTGCTTTCTGGATGATTCGATTTAGTGAACTCTCTCGTCCACCTACATATAAATATTATTACAGTCATTAGAAATATTTTAAGATTCTTCAGCCTTGCTTATTTTCCAATCTGCACCACTATGTCCACTGCGTATCATTTTCTAAGTAAATGGCAATAATTTCCATTAGAGCGGATGTTTATCGTTGGAATAACGCCATACTTATAGAATCTCCCAGAAATACTTCTTAATTGAATGGATAGTATTTCGGAAAAATTAATGATCACAGAGATTTGTCAATGGACCGATACCATAGATTGGATCTTAACAAACATGTTATAGCTAGAATATACACTAGTCGATCGAAATTTTGTCTGTTACATCTTCGCGATTTATCTGTTTTAGGATAAAAGACGATGTTCACTAGCGCAGAGGTTTTTTTCATTGTGGAAGTATTAGGGGTATTGAAAAGTAATGTCTTGTTTTTACATTGAACTCAAGCAAATAAACTTTCATTAAATTTTTAATTACGAACAATCTGCTCCTAAGCACAGGATTCATGTCCGTTCCAAATCAATAGTTTTATAGATAATTTTTTTTCTCTTTCAGGAAAGGTGACTGAAAAGAAAGGGGTGAAGGCCACGTATCCTCCTTCAAGGATGAATTTCAAAATGTCTCGAGATTTATTTTTATATGTTTGTGAGAGTTTTATTTTACAGTAAGTATTTTAAGGATAGCTCTTTTCTTTTCTTTGATATCGCACGAGAAATTTTAAAAGAAGGTTTTGGTAACGTACCCCCTCCCATTCCCCACACACACATATGTTACGAAATGCTGTCTAATCTAATAACTGTGTAAAAAAAAAAAAAAAAAACTACATGCATACCAATTTTCATATTGTTAGCTTTCGAAGTTTTGGCTTGATGAAATATTGGCATGCCAACAAATGATATTACTCAATCAAAACCTACTGTAATCACAGTTTTGAAACACTTTAGAAAGTTTTGTTCCATAGAAGGTAGTTAAAAAAGAAGCATGCAAGTGTTTCACAAAAAGAGACATTATTATCAAATAAAGCAGAAGTTACATAATAGTTATCAATGACCGAGTTGCAAATGTTTCGGAAAATAAATTGCAGCTAGTGAAATTGGTCAAAGCGCTAATATGACGCTACAAACATGTTTAAATAAGAACTTATAAAATTTAAAATAAGAAAAATGCCAATGGCATCAATTCAAAATTGTAATACCGTCGTATGCAGACACAATAAAATGCGGCAGTTGAACATAAATTTGCAAGATACATGCCTCAAAGTTGCATGAATTTCAGATTGATAAATGCTTTAGAAGATTTAATTGTGGAAATAAAGCTGTTACTCAAAATGCACCGTGTTCTGAGTTTGCTTCTAATTTAAAATAAGTTCTTGCGTGATTGAAGGGAAGTGAATACTCGTTTATGTTTTCCCTTAGATTTTGAAAATATATAACATTAGAAGAAAGGAATCTTTGTCTTTTGAAACATATCTTGAGATTTATACTTTTACGTGTTTTAGAGGAAATATTTTAATTGAAAAACTAAAATTGTGTCTCCAGGAGAATAATTTTCAGTTGAAATCTAGTTCGAAAAGCATTGCATTATTTTCATCAAATTATCTGTCTTAAATATTTCTTTAATTATCTGTAAAATGTGAATAATCATTCACAACTCACTATGAAATTTGACTCGAAATGAAACTAGATTCATGCCGTAGAAGGTATTTTTTCAAAAATTATTTTCCTGTTGTATGTCCATTGGAGATACACGCTTATTTTTTGACATGAAATCACTAAGCAAAGGAAAACATTCACCACAACAGATTTCGCCTTAGATGAGAAAAAATTATCACGTTTTGGCAGGTACAATTTCATTTGTGTTACACATGAAATGTAGGATATACATTCAACTGTATTTCCCGGCGAAATTTAGTTGCCAAAAATCTGAATTTTTTTCTTTACTTTTCTTTTCCAGATTTTATAATAAATCAATATCTATACGGATAAATTTGTATTTTTTAAATTTCTTTGTGACATTTGCATGAGTCACACAGCCTCACAGTAAATATTAGTCCATAGTGCATTTGCTTAAGAAGCTATATTAATTTTTTCGAGTGTTTATCATCATTGGTTTAGAGCTGTTCAGAAATACTGCGATGATGATCGCTTTTTAGAATGAACATTCTTAGCAAGACGTTATAAAAATAAACAATTATAAACGACATAAGTTTTCTTAGAATTTTAAATACTTACTTTCTTCCATGCTATTCACTTTTGTTGAATCTTAAACCATTTTTAAAAAGCTTTAAATTGTCTTTAATTTTTATTTAAATTTCTTATATGCTAATACAAATCTATTGATTTGAGCAGGTGGCTAGCGCTTAATTTTAAAATCTAAGAAGAAAGCTTTAAACTTTTTAGAAGGTTTATTTATCTTGTAGTCTTCAGTAATTTATGTTTGTGCTAATCTTAACTCCCCAAAGTGTACTTTATTTTCTGTACTCTCAGACATGAATTATGGATACGGTTAATTTTGAAACTAATGAAAGCTTTAACTTTGTGTTCTTCGCAATCAGAAGCATTTGTTATGTGGGGAAGTAATTATCACACAGCTCTGAAGGGAATAAGTTGGAATGACGTATTGTGGTTAAATGCAGTTGTCCGAAAATTTTCTTGAACGACGTGTTTCAGGAGAAAATCTTGGTGTAGTAATGAAATCTTATCTGAATATTTATTAGGATTTACTCAAATTAAATTCAAAATATATTCATATATATATATATATATATATATATTCATATATTCATATATATATATATATATATATATATATCATATATATATATATATATTCATATATATATATATATATATATATATATATATATATATATATATATATATATATATATATATATATATATATATATATATATATATATATATATATATATATATATATGTATGTATGTATATATATATATATATATATATATGTATATGTATCTATGTATGTATGTATAACTTTTGTCGTAAATGGTTTATATATTTTTATCGCTGTACTTAGGTTTCGTTAAGAATTAAAAAAATGTGGGTCGGCATAACCCCAATGGAACAAAGTATATAATGAACGATCGTAATTAATGACTAGTGAAGAAGTTTACATATAAACACTGTAACGTAGAAATATCAGTGAATGTTATTAGAATTCGTATCTGTATAAATAAAATTAAATTTTTGTCTGTACATTAGTGGAATTCAAAAATTTCGCGATTTCTATCCGTTTCAAACACCTGGGAATCCACTGAGCTTATAAAAAAAGTTTGTCTGTCTGTCAGTCTGTCCGTGACGCTTTTGTTTGTTCGAGCATTCGTAAAAATGACTGTAGTGAATGAAATGAAATTTGGTGACATGATAGGCAGTCACTCAACTTAAAATAGAGGCTTCAAATTAAAAAAAAAAATCTCGACTAGACATTTTGTGAAAATAGTTTCAAACTGCTTATATTTATGTTCGTATATTACATAAAAATTACTGAAGCGAATGAAATGAAGACTGACATGATTGGTGGTCACTCAAATAAAACTAAAGGTGCTGAATCGTTTAAAAATTTTGATTAGACTTTCAGATTTTGCAAAAATTGTTCAAAATATGAAAATATTTATCGATTACGTATAACCACTGAAGCGAGTGAAATAAAATTCAGTACCGTCACTAGTGGTCACTTGAACTCTTTGCTTCAAAGTATTTTAAATATATTTTTATACATTTTGAGATTGTGAAAATTCAGTACATGTTCGCACTATTCCTGAAAAATGGGAATAGGAAAGGATAAAATTTGGAAGTATGTTAGATGCAAGTTAAAATTTGAATTCCAAATGCCAAGACAGTTTTAAATATTTTATAGATTTTGGAATTTTGTGAAAATCGTATAAATATTTTTTCTCGAATTTCTTAAAAATGGATAAAATGGATTAAGAGAATAAGATGAAGTTTAGCAAAATGATCAGCAACGGCGAAAATAAAGGAAATTGGAACTTTTTGTAAACTTTAAATACATTTTTAAAATGTTCATTTATTTTCTTAGATTTTGTGAAAATTGGGTAAAATATTTTAAGGAATAATGTTAAAATATATACAGTGAATCAAACAAAATTTCGCTGCAGGTTAGGAATGGCTTCTTGACTTGAAAAACTCATTGAATCAGAATAAAATTTATTATTTTTTTTAATAGAAAGTTCTCTATAATAATCAAATTTACTGATCACTTTCTCACTCCCAAAACTGTAAATATATTATCTTCATTCTTTATACACCTACAATACTGACGAAGATTCAAGCTTTTTGAAAATTTGCATTAATTTGCATTACGTACTAACCCGTCAACGACGCGGGTAGTTCAGCTAATGCACAATACTTATGGCAATAAAATTACTCTGAAATCTATTTTTCTTGATTTATATATTCGTCAATATTTAGAATGAAACAATTTAAGACAGTATTTTTCCAATTATAAATACTCTGTTTTCGTCAGTATATTGTCTGAATATCTATTAAGGTAATTTCTCATGTTGCTTGCTATAGTACAACACTTATCGCAACTTTTTTCTGTGGTGTTATCTCATTGTTTTGAAGGGTAGTGGCTTAATAATGCATGTCATCCTTCTCCCAGACACCCCAGTAATACTAGCATTGCTCTTAGGCCAGACAATTTAGACGCTAAAATCTTTTAAATACGGTAGTTCTGGTTTTTGATGTATTGTAAGGGCTAGTACCAGTAGTTTAAATCCATGTTATCTATTTTTATAAAGCTATTTTACATTCCAGTTTTTGAGCTCTCAGCTTTACCCCCCCCCCTCCTCACAAAAAAGGCTACGCTATTGGTATTTATAACTTCAGTTGAAAACGAAATGTATGTGTAATGCATCAAGCTTCTCAACTATATCGAGTTTTATAAGTTTATTTCGTAACAGCAGGGAAAAAAAATGTTCAATAAATCATAGCCATTTTTAATGAATAAACAAATAAAACACAACGCTCCCAGAAAATATTATAAAAGAGAAAGAAAAAGGACATTCCAAAAACTTAATTTATACTCGTATTCGTTTATTATGGTGGTTTTCTTTTGGTTTCCTTTTTTTCCTTTTATAAAGTACGCCACTAAAAATTCAATGATCAAAATTCATTTTTGTAAATTAGTTGGCTTATTAAAGGTTTCGCAGTAACGTGGGAATGGCAAAGAAGCTAGCGTCTTTGCTTAGAAGCTAGTGGATCGAGTGCTTGAACCGATAATATTCACTGTAAGAGATTTGTTGCTGCAATCTACCGTGAATGTCCGAAAATTTATTTTTTCGCTGTCAATTCACTGTGCCTGCACTGTAGGATCGCACTGTGAAGTCATCACGGGCGGACGTTGGGATCGTATCGTGACCCCCTCGGTATCTTCTCATTGACTTTTCGTTACTCAATTGAGACTGGATTGAGTGGTTACATTTCTGTCATAGGGGACAGTCATGTTATGGAGCATTGCCACGAGACTGGCCTCTCTGTGACGAGTCTTCCCTCTGCGAGACATCAAGCAACTTTCGTAATGTATTTCTCTGAAAAAAAAACGATTTTGAACATTTAAAAAACGTATTAAATTCTTTTGGATGATTGTTATAGTTTAAATTGGTAATGCAAACCTTCGTCTTTCATTTTCCAGCAGGTAATGCAAACCTTCGTCTTTCATTTTCCATGTTTTAAAGTGATTAAGGGCAGTTCAAAGTGATTTTTATAATACCCTTTTACTTGGTATAACAAAACAGGAAGACAATTGGATAATCTGAGCTGGAAGGATGTGTAATTGGCTGTCACTTAGGTAACATCATTGAAACATCACTTCAAATTGCTTGATTGGGAGGTAAAACTTCAAAGTTTCTGGCGAAAGTACACTCATTTCTCTAAAATGATTGTCTGCTATGAATTTTATAACTATTTATAAACCTTGCGTTTACTCGCCCCAAGGGTATAGGTAACTTGCTCCACGACGGGGTAAGTTGGCACATATATTTTTCTCAATTCAGTCTTCCGTAAAACGTAAACTTTACACTTTAAAAACACAGAAATCACAATATTCATAGACAAATATATGTGCTTCTAAGGCGCAATTCAATGTTATTAAAGAAATCTTCAACAAAAATTTAATAGAAATCAATAACTAAAAACTTTTTCTACCTCGAGCCTAGGTCTCTCCTAACTTATAAGATATTTTGAAGCAATGCAATTTGGAGCGTTAAAAATCTATCTTTCATAAAACTCTTGACGATATTTTCTTTAAATATCCATTAACATTGTTCGTCAATTTTTTATTAAAAATTCAATAAATTATGCGTTATTTGCAAATTTTGTCACTCACATATATTGGAAAAATTAAATTCTATTTCTCGATTGCGTTATATAATGTTAAATATAGATTTTCCATTAAGTTCATCTTGGAAAGAAAATTGCCATATAAGCATCTTCAATAAAATTTTAAACTATTTCCTATAATTTCGTTCAAGCGTTATAACTCTAAAATGCATACGTAACAAAATATCCCTTCTTATATATTCTTTTAATGGCACTATAATAACCGCGTATACTGAAAATGAAGAAATCAATAAAATAAATTACGCAAATTTCATTTATATATATATATATATATATATATATATATATATATATATATATATATATATATATATATTCTCTTAGTGGTCGAATATATTACGTTAGCAGCTTCTAAATAAAAATTCATTAAATCGAAAGATGCAATAAAACATTTTACTTTTTGAAAATTATTAAACCAGAACAGCATCACCTCGAAAACTAAATAAACATATGTTCTTTTTCTTTGTCTGTCTAACATTCAAGATTCATCAGAGTTATTAAGATATATTTTGATACAGAATACAGAAGACAGTAATTATTAATCATACTGTATATATTTAACTACAGAGGAAATGCTTAAATTTCAAAAACTCTAATTTTAGAGGAAATGTTTCTAAAAAAACTTTTTCCAATTCTTCTAGATATATGAGAGAGTTAATTGGAGTGGAACCCTAATTTAACTTCAATCAAGGGGCAGAAAAAGACACATGATTGTATGCAGGAAAACGGCTACATTCTAAATTGTGAAAAACGAATTCCTTACAAAGAATTAAAAGTGCCTTTAAGTTACGTACCTTCAATTTATTACTCAACAATAATTTAGACTTTATTTTTAATTTTTTAAATAAATCAGTTATTTTACTTAAGTTTTGAGTTTATTATTTGCATTTGCATTTGCATTTTCAATACATAACGAGGTTTTGGAATTTTTTCTCTTCATCTCCAATATTTGAAACATAAGTTTTCACTTTTGTGTGATATAGTTTTTCATAATTACCCAATAAATGCCTAATAATTCTCTGATAATGTACATAAATATTTATCTAATGATGCGCTCATAATTATATCAAAAGTTTAAAACCGCAAAAGAAAACCTCATTAGAAAATAAATGCTTACTTTATAGAGAACAATATCTTTAATTCACACTTTACCTCTATAAGTTTGCGAATGTATCAGCCAAATATAATAAAATTCCTCACTGAATTCAAATATTTTTCTATACAATTGATTCAAACCCTTAAATTGAATGCATCAAATTGCAACAAGTTGATTTACATCTAATTAATGTTCTACTGAATCTCGAATGTCTTGTTTCCTTTTGTTTTACGCTTTCAATAAGCAAGATGCATGCTTATTCAATAACAAATCACAGTACAATCTTCTCAATTTGTGAAATGTGTTTGATCTGAGAAAACGATATTATAAACAAAATAGGGCATGCTAATTAGTACTTAATGATAAAATTAAACAATTAATGTATATGTTTCCTCCTAATTAACTATGATCAAAGTGAATTGTGAATGCGATATGGATAATATATCTTAAGATGTTTACTGCAGTGCTGCTGGTGCTTTTAAGGGTGAATGTAATGTAAACACAGAGCAGAAATGTGCTTTTAACGGGAAATCATCTTTAAGCGCTAATGAACGTGTAAAGTAAAATCTTGCATATAAATCACTGTTTAATATATTTAGTAGTTAATGAATTTCGGTAAATAAATTATTATATGCCTTTATGGAATTTTTATTTTCTTTCAGAATTTCAGCTGTGCCATTGAGTCAATGTATTCAATCAAATGTATAAAGACAGAAATACAAAGCTACAACTACATGAATCTGTCAGTAAACTCTTTGCGTGTAACATAATTCATAAAGCTACATTTATAAATTTAACTTCAAATGTTTTCATGATAGGAAAGAAACATTAAAACTAATTGCTCAATAATATTATTTACATAATTGTACTGCAGTGTAAATCAATTTGTTAGGTGTTGTTAGATATTCGAAATATATCTGAGGGAAAGAACCTATAGCTGCTAAAAATAAAGAAAGAAAAAAAAATACTCCCCACATACATATTTCGTAAAATTTATTTATTAGCTACCTGGAATACAAATATACAAAATCGAACAAGAAAATTGGCCTTAAAAGTTACATGTACAAGGGATAAATTCCCCCAAAATATGCAGCATGTTTTATAAGTTCGAAAATTCGGAAGATTTTCCAACTATTGCCACTGATTTTAAATATTAAAAGAGCAAAAACTGAATATCTGTTCAGTTCAAAAACAGCTGTTTATCTGCTATCTTTTCGACTGACGGTTGGTACAGCTTTCAAATTTTTCTGGATGAGTCGTACGAAAGATTCATAGAAATTTCCTCTCTTTGGTGTAGTCTTAAGCGTACCAGGTGAAAACTAAATAGATATTTGATTTGACTGTCAGTTACTTACAGTACAATACAGTAAATATACATACAGTAAATATAATGCATATCAAATCATTGAGTAAAACTGCTGCATTCATATAAAAGTGAAGCTATTTCGCTTTAAAGAATTATAAAATAATGTTTAAAATGTTCTGTACAGATAAGTAATTGTATTGAGATTATACACATCTGTATAATTAGTGAAATATTTTCAATGCCATCCCAGACAGCACAGCAAACTTGCAGCAAGCTTGATTTATCAAGTCAATAAGCTTGAATTAAGCTTGAAAATTTCAAGCGTGTAAGCTTAATGCAAGCTTGAATCAAGTGTTCTAGTTTACACTTGCCCAGCTTGCATTAAGCTTGATATTTCAAGCTTAATTTCAGGCTTAAAAAATTTTCTTATGAAAAAATTTCTAAATACACGGGGCGCCGGTCGGCGAACTCGCCCCACATATTTTACTTTGCCACGCATTTTCCCCCTCTACGCTGAAATTTCAATTTAATTTAATCTGTTTCCATCGAGTGTTCGTGGCTGGAATAGAACCCGGGTCCTTTGGGTTAGCAGTCGAGCACGCTATCCGTTCAGCCACTAAGCCTTGTGCAGCTGTAACTAAAGTTTGAAGTGACTTATCACACTGTTTTCTCGCCAGATCGATAAGTGAGCGATGTGTTATTTGTTTCTTTTATTTTTCCATGGGATGCATCAAAATTAAAATAATGTTATGTGTGATTTAGAGACTCTACTAATAGGGAAATAAACATAATATAAACTTAAGAGCAGCACACGTTTTAAAACTTTCAGTACCGCAACACTTATGAGCAATACTGCTGGCCAAAATCGAGACAAACAACTGATTTTGAAATCAATTTCGTAGTATAATTATATTTTATTCTGAAGAATTGCCATATTTGAAAATATAGAATGGGTTTACTTACTTAACACAAATTTTGTGTTAAGTAATCTGAAATCAAAGAAAGAGATAGTTAAACGTTACTTCGAAATGCTATATCACAGTTGCTAACATGTATGGAATACAAACACTTTAGTCATTTTTGTAAATATTTCTTAAAATAACAAATTATTGAAAAATTTTGCTATTAAAAATTTTCTTTACAAATGTGGTTAGTTATTTTCCTACATATTGGTACGCTGTATCGATATAGAGCATTTCGAAGAATTACAAATATGTTTAAATTAATTTAATCAAATGTAAATTTGAATTATTTTCATTGTTCATACTTTATAATTAAAAAAATTATTTAACTTCTGAATTTTTTTTTATCCTTTGTAATTTTATTTTAAAACTACAAAAGTGTAAGATGTAAGATTTTTGGGCCCTGAAATCTGTAGGTCCTGGGCAGTTGCCCCGTTTGCCCTCCGGCAATATGGCACTGGTTATAAAATAAAACACATCTTTTACGAACTTTCAGCGAATTTGAGCACGCTAGACAATTAATGTCCATTCTCTTTCACAGATGGCGCCATCACTGCGCACTTTAAAAGCTAAAATCAAGCTAGTATCACTTGTCAAGCTTAAATCAAGCTGTATTTAAGCTTGACAATTCAACTTGACTCCTGCAAGCTTGCTGCCAGCTTAAAATGAGTTGAACTGTCAAGCTTGCATTAATACGTCAAATTCAAGGAATTGTGAAGCTTGATTTAAGCTTATGTGCTGTCTGGGATAGATGCCCTTAAAGTATTTATTTTATATATTTACATTTTTGCTAAAGAAAACGTAAAATGCTTTCACTGTTATTACCAATTATATTTATAAAGAAATTTCCGTATCAAGTGTTTTAGTATAGATTTTTCTTAAAAAATAAAAGAGAATATACAATTGTTTTGAAAGATTATTTTTCTGCACACAAACAACTTTCTAAATTTAAGACATTAGATAATGAGACGCGATTTCCAGTTTTCGTATAAGGGCCATTTTCAAAATTTGGTGCCATTTGCTGTCCTCGTGCAAATATTTTTTCTTTTACATGGTATAAGAAAATTTAAACAAATTATCTTTTATCATGGTTTTTACCAGACAGTTTCCAGTACTGAAACAATAGATTAAAAAACATAGTAATAAAATTAAAAAAAAAGAAAGAAAGAAGTACAGAAGATACTGAAATATTGCTGTCCGACTCATAGAACTCAAAAAAGTATAGTCCGACTCAAAAAAGTATAGTCCAAAAACTAAAATTTCTGCCCTGAAATGCTTTAACATGTTGAAATAGAATTTAAGTAACATTATGAGAAGTTTATTTATTTATTTATTTATGAAGTTTTAAGAAAAATGCAAGACTTTTGATGATTAAATATAGCTGTCCATTGATGTCATGTCTCTTACAATACATTATTTTTAACTTTTTAAAGAACAAAATTGAAATTTGAGAATAGGAACACCTGTTTATCATTAGAAAGAGAAAAAGAAATATAAACAGACTTCTTGGCTTTTGACTGGAAAAAAGTCTATTTGGGATAAGTATTTTTATTGCATGTCATGTTTGTTACCTTCATTAGTTTATAAAATACATTTATTTATTTGTTAAATCAGTTGATTAATCATTCATTTTTAAGTCTAAATTAATGCCTCTTTCCACGTTCTTGTGGAATTATTTAGACTTATGAATTCTGTTCTTTGAAATGTCGTGTCTGTTTCCGGTTATGGCTGATAAAATAAAAAGTAACAGACAGTAACAGTAACAGTAACAGTCACAAACAAATACTAATAACAAATGAAAAATATTTGTAAATGGTAAAGGCTGTATTATAGGGACAAAAAGTCTCTATACTTATGAATATAGTATATCAGCTTGCGTAATTTTTGATAAACATAATGTACAAATTTCAAAGAAAATGTCAGGTGCCCATGATAAATTTCACCAAGTCTGATAATGGAAAAATCTAAAAAAATTAAATAAAAGAAAAAATACATGAATAATACTAAAATAACGTTCAGAAACCAGGTATGTTTTATATTATGGGAAAAAACTTCTTATTTTTTGAATTTTTGTTTTTGCTTCTTTAATTTACAAATGGCACCAAATTTTTAAAATGACCCATAATTCATATTCACAACGGTATATTATACAGTTCCATAAACAATGAAATTAAATTACAGCACAAGACATTTGTATAAAACCGATGACAGAAAGCTCTTTTAGAATAGAAAATACGTGCACACAGAAATCAGAAATGTTCTTGTTCTTGTGCTGTGCTTCAGCGCGGCACAAGAACAAGAGCAAAGCACTCTTTAAATGGCAGCGTTGTTGCCAAATCCGACGGAGAAATAATGACTGAAATCAAAGCTAAAATTTGCAAAAATTGACTAAAAATACTTTCAATCTGAGATAAAATTAAATTACTCGCTCCCATTTAATTCTACGCGGCTTTGCTGTTGAAATATTTTTCTGCAAGCGTATTTGCGTCAAATATTTTGTCTCTCAGTTCCAATTTACAAAATACTTCGTACTGACAGATGGAAAAGGTTGAATATAGTTTTTGAAATCAGTTACACATTTTCCTACACTGTTCGGTAACAGTGAGAGTAGTGCAGTTTCGATATTTTTGATATTGCAACTCAAAATAAGTAAACAAAAGATAAAACAATATTAATATGTGGTAATTATGCTCACTAATTGTTTATGTGGATAAAAAGAAATTTACATAATTAAAAAAAAAAATTCGACTCATGTTTGATATAATTTCTCACTAAGAAAGTGACAGTAACTAAAGGAAAATTATTTCTTTTACTATTACGTAATTTGTTCCCCGAAGAATACGATATATTGATCCTAAGACACAGCAAGTCGATATCTACAGAGTTGACAGGAAATTTTTATTTCGTAACCTGTAAGGCATATCGTCAACGTTCTTAAAATGACTGTTGCAGCGTTGAGTTTTCATACAGTCGAGTTCGCGCATGCGCATTATAAAATAAACAGTTTTTTGTGACAGAAATGTGGGAAAAGAGTAACCGGATTGGATGAGTGAACGGAATGGATGAGCAAGAGAATGGAACAGTATGAACCAGCAATGTTTGGAAATGGCTGAAAATGGCTATCTATTCTAATTTATTACGCTTTGAACATAAAATCTTTTGTAAAGTTTCTTCATAAAGTTTGTAAAATGTAAGGCTCTTTATAAAAGTTTTCGAATAAACATTATTTAAGTGTAAAAACAGGTAATATGAAAGATAATCTTTTCTAATCGCACTCCTTGAATTTTACTAAATTACAATTTTTATATGTTATCTGATTGACTGTGAAACTACATTTCACACAGTCAGAAATTTAATTCAGTCAATCAGACAGTAATTATTAAAAGTTAAACAATATTTTTTAATATGCAGAAATTAAGTTTTTCTCATACAGAATCCATATTTGTAATTTTGAATTCTTAAGAAATTGTATTGACAAATTTATGGTCCACACGATACCTTATTTTCCTGTACAACAGATGCTTATATAAAATTGAATGTTATAGAAAACAGGGGTACTTTAAATGACCCGAACTAAGGAAAAACGTAACTTCCGAATACTTCGTAAGAAAAAGTCCTTTTACTATTTACAGAAGTGAAGTCAATGTTGCGATTTAAGGGAATCAATTGTTTTTGTTCGAGTTTTGAATCTTGTTAAAACAAAAGAAATTAAAGGAATGTTTGTAAAGCTTTGTGTTCTTGTCTACTGCCATATAAAACAATTTTATTTCTTAGAGTATTTACTTGAACATTTTGTGGACATTTCATTACATTTATTTTTCCTTTCCAGTTCTATGTAGTTGAAATTTATTTTTTTAAATTTAAATTATTTCATGTATTTGAAATTGTAACAAACAGTGATGCTTTAAAATAGATCATTCTCGTTTTTTTCGATTTTGTTAGTTTAATGTATTTAACTTTTGGCAAAAGATCTAGGGCTTGTAAAATGTCTAGATTACGAAAGGTTACGTGAAGTAAAATTTACATTTCATTCATACTTCAGTTATCATGGTCTTGTCATTTCTTGGGTATTATGTTGAAGTTCTGATTCAATATAAAGTATTTATCTATTAATTATTTATTTGAAAGTTTCCTTTAGTGCCAACGTGTGTGTGACAGATTCAGATACAGAACAGTTAAATAACTGAATTGGTTCTACCTATAAACTGCACCAGAAGATATTAAAACATCGGTAACCAAGACCTCCTGTAGGAAACAGATGAAACCCAGAGTTTTGTTTACAACTCAATAATAAATAACACCTCAGTAACAGTTATTCTGAAACCGAACCTAAAACGTTGCCTATCGAATAAATAAATAAATAAATAAGTCTCAAAATTCAATATTTGTAAATATTACATTTTATTTATTTCTCTATTTTAAACACAGGCTTCCAGCACTCTCCTCCGTCATTGGGTAATTGGAAGGAGGATTTAAATTAAATGTGTGGTCAAACATTGGAAGATGCTGGAAGATTTAAGGAAAATTTTCTTGCGGGGGGAATTTCAAAGCCCACGGCTATAACGTGGAAACAGTGAGGGACATAATACAGGGCATAACTTTACACATGAATAGACTACAGTTGATTTCTCTGATAATACATATTGAAAACCAAAATTCGATGTACCACTCTTACGCGGCAAGGCAGGTGTTACATAAGCAACACTGCAGGTATTTCCTCATATACGATAGGTCTTATAGGAGATATAAATTATGGGGATCACAGGTTTATAAGTATACAATTAAATGAAACAGCATTTACACAAACTTGAAGATGCTTTAATAATTAAAAGAACTTTAAAATGTTTAAAGAACTAAGAACTTCCTCGTTGATACTAGAAAATAGAATTTACACGAAAACAATTAGACGAACAAACATACAGAAGAAATGAGAGCATTACATAAAATACTTTACAGAAACTATACACACGAAAAAAAAAAGAAAGAAAGAGAGATTTACCTTATTCCTAGGATAAATTTGTGGAACGTTTCAGTTTGTGCAGACAGAAACAGATTGAAAGTATTATAGCGGCTAAGCTTTTAGCTCGCTCATCCTTAAAGGTAAATTTCAAGAAAAAAAAAGTGAAATGCAAAAAATTTGTCATTAAGTCTCCAGCAGAACCATCACACTCCTTCCGGGAAAAAACAACACATTTATTTGGACATGCATAGAAGGATTGCATTCCACTGCGCAATATAAACGAACTATTAGAGAGCACTCCTTCCTAAAGAATCCTTTACTATATTAACCCTTTAAGGCGCAGTGATCCCGCTCTGGGAACACCAAACTCTGACGTTTTGACTGTTGCCAGTCACGAAGAATATATTGGATTTCTATAAAAATAATTGCGGGTGACATAGCTCAACGAAAATCCTTAATTTTTAGCACGTCATTTCCCGTAAAAAAATGGTCACGATTATTTTCAACAGCACTTACATCTGCTGAGAAATGGAAGAATGCGAGATCGGCTAGACAGATTGCCCAATGCTGAAAAAAGGGCAGCCGTTGCCATCGCTCGACTTAACTACCAGCAAGATGGCGGACGAACGAAACGTTCATCGCGTGCCACGTTGGCTGTGCGCGAGCACAGCCAGCTGTCGTCAAAAAAGGGTCTCTAGATCTGTGGCACGCGATGAACGTTTCGTTCGTCCGCCATCTTGCTGGTAGTTAAGTGGAGCGATGGCAACGGCTGCCCTTTTTTCAGCATTGGGAAAGGGTTGCGCCTCAATGGGTTAAAGTTTGTAGCAGCCGTTTTCAATTCTCCCCACCACCTCAAATAAATAAACTAATACAGCTTAAGTCTCTACATAGGCACTCCTGATTGCAGCGTTTTATAAATTATGGGAACACTTCCGAAATATCTGTTTTCATTTACACAATCATGCGTCGCAACAGGCATCTAACGAAAATCATCGTGGCTAAATAATCAGTGGTTGGAGAATATTGCATTTTGTTTCAAGATTATTCAGAACAATCAAGAAATTATTTATCCCATTCTTATGAATACCATCGGAACTATGTAACCATGTTTTGCTATGTGATATTAAATAATTGTTTGCGATGCGGTTGCATTGATAAAATGAGCTATCTTTAGCTATTTAAAAATCGGAGACAGAATTTGCTAATGCAAATATCCCAATAGTAGAAAGCAATAACCACAGTTTCTTAAACACTTCAGTTGTAATAAAATAATCCCAATACACTGAATGATTTTAACATTTATTTATTAAAATCATCTATTTAAACAAACATATGAAATTTAAATGCCTTATAAAGGATAGAACTGATGGGAATTTAAGGTCTCGAAATTACGTATTGTATGTTTAATGTTATGTATAGTTTATGTAAATAAAGCAATAGAAAAATGCAATTTACTGGAACATTTACCGTTGGCGTCAACATGCACTTGGAAGCCAAAAAAAAAAGCCAAATGTAATGTTACTTGAATGAAGTTAAAGCACATTTATGCAAAAATTTGATGAATTTGGAAACAGGTGCATGGCATAGAAGGAATAATAAAAATATGCAATTTACTAGAACGTTTATAGTTAGCATCAGAAAAAACTAGGAAGCCAAAATAAAAGCCAAAATCATAGGTGCTGTAACTTTAGTCAAATGAATTTAATGCATTTATGAATCAATTGGATAAAAAGGGAACCAACTATCTAATTTTGAACGGATGTAGTCCCTTTATCTCGATATCATTATTTAAATAAAAGGTTATTACATGCGCAGCACAATAGCGAAAATTTTGAAAGTAAGAAAGTAATTTAGAACAAGGACTAAAACTGTTTAAAGTTCAGTTTTAAACAGATGAAATAAAAATAAATGAAAAATATATCATGTGATCCAGAACACGCAATTAAGTTGATTGTAGGTTTTATCATGCGAATTTATTGCGCATTTTATTGGAAAGCTCAGAGAAATACGATCAATTTGTATTCACATATATGTAGTGTTAAATGGTGGAACCTTTCAGTTTCGTCTTATTAATAATACCATTCATCTATAGGGCCCATACGAAAATATTACATTTTTTCAATGATGTTTATTCATTATAGATTGCGCCACTTTCTTGCAACTGAATATTAATCTTTGACTTACAACTTGAAATTTAAGACACATGATATATTTATATAATAACTGTTTACTGATTTAAAAAAAAACAGTTATTAAAATTATCAGTAGACTTAATGAAATAGTTTAATGCATAAAATATTTCAAGAAATCCCCAAAAATAGGATATCAAAATAAAGTATTAATTTTCATCCTCTCACTGGCTAGCAACAGGACAAAGGTAAAATTCTTTTCTAGGGAAGTAATTTGAAACTATATGAAATAATTCATTTTGAAACGTAGTCCTTAAAAAAAGTAGAAATGGTTTTCTACACCAAAGATTACAAAAAGTACTGTTGAGTATTGCGATTTACAAAATATTTATTATTCCTTGAAAATTATAAAAAAAAATATTTTTGTAATTGCCTGACATTCTTAAATCTTTGAAAAACTAGATGAATCTATTCTTAAGTCACTTAGTCTATTCTTAAGTCACTTAATCTATTCTTAAGTCATTCTTAAGTAAGAATTAAAATATATATATGATTATTTTTAAAATAATCATATGCATATTTTAAATTATTAACGCATTATATGTATTTTAAAAGACATCTATGTATTTTAAAAGACATCTATTTTTAGGCATCTAAATTTTCCTTCGGATACCGCATGTGATACTTTAAGCACCAGAAAATGTATTTAACACACAGCAGTGTTTTTAGATTTCACAGTGTACTCCAGCACTTAACCTGAATATGATTTTCCAATATTCGCCAGCAGTATTTGTTTAACTAGTAACGTTTTGGTGAAATTTATAACATAGAACGCATTGCATAGTTGAAATCGTCTCATAAACCTTAACGATCATCAATTGCTGTTTTATGAAGAATTGTGTTTCGTTAACGCAACAACGACAACAACAACAGCATAAACAAAATCTAAATAATAATGAAAACACGGCAGAAGAGAACACGCAATATTTTACATTTAGATGAAATCATTCAATAGAAAACTTCAGGAAAATAGTCAATAGAGACATTATATCTACTATTAGTCTGTATGCGAACATTTCTTTAGATCTAATATCAATTGTTTTGAAATAAAAGACAATTCTTGCAGTATTTGCTCTCTCTTTTGTTCAAGAAACTTTACTTCGTTTAGAAATAAAATAAACTTTGACTCTCCTCTTGATTTTAAGCCCAGTACAAATAATCCATTTCAAATAACAAGACTTTGAGAGTAGTTCTTTTATTTATTTTCTGACAAAAGATCTTTCAGCATAGTAAATTGAAGCTAAACAAGTGAAATAAAAAAGACTAACATGGTTTATTCTACGCTGATGTTTGTAACTGGACATGCTCATCATAAGGCAATATTTAGTTCATTATATTGACAACCGAGCAAACAAAGGAAGTATGTGCAGTGATCAAAGTAAAGTAACATTGTACTTTTTTTATCAAAATTATTACAGTTAATTTAGTCTTCAAAAGGAAAAATCAGGAAAAGTTTGACCTTTTTCTTCAAATTATCCAGTTTTGCAGTTTATCTGTGATTATTGAAGAAGTAATGGGGGCTTGTTTTGATATGTAATTATTTTGCTACAAATTTATTACTATTTTTATTACGTGAAAGGTCACATTGATGAAGCAAAGGGATGTTGGTTAATCAAAGCTTTATCTGAAAAGCACAAAACCACCCCTTTTGAACAAAAACACCGCTTAACTGTCTTAGCTAATGAAGCTAAAATTTTTGGGTGCTGTTTCCTCTACATTTCAATAATATTTTCTATTAACCTGTCTGAATAATTATAGTGTGGCAAGCCAGTCCATGTCACGGAAGACTGCTAAAAGACTGATTTTTCACTGTCTTTTAGACTTGTATTCAATCCACTTTGCATATGCGCTTTCATGATAATCGCCAAGAAATTTCCACACATATATGCGCTTATAGATTAGGTAAAATATTCATGTATTGTAATTTATCTTTCGATTCCTGGAGCATGGAGTTACGGTTAATGCTCAGCGTTATTTTGAAACGCTGTTAAAGCTCAGGAATGCAATCGAATCAAAACGTCAAGGTTAACTTTCTCGTGGTGTCATCCTGTTGTACAACAACGCTAGACCATACTCAGCCAACGCAACAAAAGAGCATCTGCAGAAGTTCAAGTGGGAAGTCCTTAGTCCCCCAATAGTCCAATTCTGTCCCCATGGGACTTCCACATCTTCGGTGAACTAAATAAAAAGAGCACTGTGGGGACACCAATTTCAAACGGACGATGAAGTCAAGGTGTGCATGCGCAATTGGTTCAAACAGCAACCAAAGGATTCCTACGAGCTCAGAATTTTGGGATTAGTGTCATAACGGGATAAATGCCTAAACACCTACGGACAATACTTTTGAGTTTCATTTAATGATTACTTTGAAAATGTGTCTGAATCGTTAATTATTGACTGCTCCTAATAGAATTCCCATATATTAATATTGTATCTGGAAATATCTCCTTAATATTATTAAAACCCCCAGTTTCTAATCTGTTCAGCTTTTATTGTAGTGAAATTTCATATTCGGAGTAAATAAAGCTCAGAAAATGTGAGTTAGTATCTCCCTCTCTCTCTCTCTCTCTCTCTCTCTCTCTCTCTCCATCTACCTATATGTCGATAATAAAATTTAAAAGTACTATTTAGTTTTAATTTTCTCTAATTCGAGTGTATTTTATCAAATTTATTTATTTATGGCCTATAGGATGCATTGACTAGGTTAAACTTAACCCCCATGTGGTACATTATAACTACTCACTTGGAAAGCAAAATCTTCTCTCACATCTTATTTCCAAAGAATATTGCCATATTTTAAAACTAATCTTATCAAGCTAGCGAAACAATTTTGCATGTATCTCCACGTGTATACTTGAGTCTAAATCTTGAAACTTGTGAAATCGAAATAATACACATTAAATTGTGATTTGCGATTGCATTAAGTCATCTCTTATAATTGCAGGCAGCTATAATTTCAATCACACAGAATTAGATTAACCAAAATTATAAATATACATAAATTTTAGCTATGAATAAATGGAAAAATCTTTAATTTCATAAATGCAACTAAACAGTGTTTTAGATATTGACAGCAAAAGCAGACAAAGTAAACAAATGAAAGTTGTCTTTTTTTTTAAATTCTAAAACACAAGTGCCATACCACATATGCGTTTTTTTTCCATGAAATTCAAAGTTATGTAACTTATAGCTTGTCTATTGTATACTTTGATTAGAATGTTACATCAAAGAACTAAAATGTTAGAAATTACGATCAAAAGAAAAATGGTTTCATTGTTTGAATGAGACTAGGCTGGAAAAAAATTAAACACTTTCATAGTTTAAATTCGCGCTAAAGTGCAACATGATCCATCCGCTGGTCCTATTTGTCTTCCTTGTTCCCTCAATTTCGAATGTGTATCAAAAGCCATAGGGGCGGTGTGTTTGTTTTACTTGTTCCATTAAACAATAAATTTGGAATTAAAATTTACATCGAAATATCCTACTAAAACTGTTTTACAATCTGTGTCAATCATATTCTAACCACACCTTTATAATAAACAAAGGGTTTGACAACTTATCGCCAGTTATAGAAGATATCTCCAAAAAGGACTATATTTTTTTGGACTCATTTTTTGGTGCCAAATCGTCAGAGATCGCAAACCTTTGCGACTGTTGACTTCGTTGCTATCTGGTAAACCTGTAAATGTGATGCGTCGTTTCGCTGAATAGACTACAAAAGTAAAATCTTTGTCTGAAAGTAATAGCAGTCAAGTGCTTAATAAAAGTATATTTTTAACTTATGTATTATATTTGAAGCCTAAATTCCATCAACTCATAGAAAAGAAGAATATTTATTACACATAGAAACATTTCTTTTTTATCAAGGGTGGGTTTTCTCATCACGTAAGTTCCAGAAATACTTCGCGCAATCATTCAACATATTGAATTTAAGGGATCACGTTTTGCAGACAAATTTAGAGTCACTATTGTTGTTCTACAACTCTCATTATGGGATCTGGGAAAGTAAATAAAAGAGTCAGCAAGATCCGACCGAAGAACGATATACATATATTTTTTATTTTACCCACATTTAGAGCAAAACATTCTGTATTGGAAAGATATATTAATAAATTCCAGAAACAACTATGCTTTTTAGTTAGAGTATTTGTGGAGTAATATTTTAATGACGTAAAAGTCAAAAGTGCAATATCGGCAAATACATTTTTATAAAAAGAGAAAGAAAGAAAAATAAAATTAAAAGAAAGCATTATTGGGTTAGAATGAAAAAAAAAAAAGAAAGTAAACACTTTTAAAAATAGGCATGCAACTGATATAAAACTAAATTGACTTTCAGTGTACATGCGAAATATAAATTGTTATTAGTCTTTTACAAACAAATCAGTCTATTAGAATTAAAAGTAATCAAAAAGAAACTGGTATTTGAAATCGCTTATTTAAAAATTGAAATGTTTTCACAGCCCTGAAAATGTTCATTTTAAAAGTTACAAAGTTCGTTTCAAAGCGCGATATATTAAAATTTTTCTATTTACTATTTTTATTTTTGGCATTTAATTTAGCGCAGGCGTTGCCTAACATACGCATGCAGGTTGCGAGTATAGTTTTATTTTAACGTCTCTACTTATTATAAAAGAAGGTGTCTGTGTGTGTGTGTGTGTCTGTCGGCAGCGTTACGGACAAACGGCTACACCTAGAAACACTAAATTTGGTACTCGGGAAGATGTAAATATGTATTTGTGCACCTCGAAGCGATTTTTTCAAAATTCGACCTAGATTTTTTTTTATTTTATGTTTTATGCGATTTTTGGCATTTTTTCTCACCTAATTCGTAATAACGGCGGAAATTACGCTCGCAGCAAAACGGCATTTGTATCATCGGATAGAGGAAGAAATTTTCTTTTAAAAACAGTTTGTTCTGAATACGTAACATAATTTACCGATTTTTAGGAATTTTTTTACTAAACATCTGCTTCGCGATTTTTTTTCGTAAAATAATTTTAAAACTGTCGCATCTTGAATTCTATCCGTCATAACTTTTAGATATTTTGACAAATCGTGAAACATTCTTTTCTCCCTCTTTTAAAATAAAAACGAAAAAATTATGTAAATTAGATGATTTTTTACGAATTTTAATGCAGCCTAATGCTTAGAATTTAATAGCATCAACGCGATCTTACGCCATTCATTACATTGCGATCACGGCACGAGAATTTATGTTCGGTTGTTGCCACAGAAAGGATTAAAAAAAAGGGTTTTTTCAACCAATCGAGTTTTTAAATGGGATATCAGAATTTCAATTCGCAAGTGAGGATCTATGACGTCAAATGCTTTAAGATACGTAAGCAACTTAAGATCTCCCCGCCATAATTTTAACTCATTTATTCCAGCTCTATTTTCAACACAGGGAGACGATATTTTGATTAAAATTTACTGTAGAAATAAACAAAGAAATTCACGATTATTATTATTAGAAGTGGTATTTTAATCCGGCGCTTATTTAAAAATTGAAATGTTTTCACAGCGCTGAAAATGTTCATTTTAAAAGTTACAAAGTTCGTTTCAAAGCGCGATATATTAAAATTTTTCTATTTACTATTTTTATTTTTGGCATTTAATTTAGCGCAATCGTTGCCTAACATACGCATGCAGGTTGCGAGTATAGTTTTATTTTAACGTTGAATTACGTTCCTCCATAAAGGTCCAACGCAAAGTTTTAATGATACCGTTTGAAAACAATTATGCGAAATATCGAAATTAACCCCCTCAATCTACCGGGGTATCCTTTACGGCAGTCAAACAGTGACGTCATAAATTAAAAAAAAATGCGTGAAATTTGTAAACTCTGCAACTCTAACGCCCTGTCACAATTAAAATGGGAATAAGTAGCTCCTCGAGATTACACAGTTTGATGTTTTTCAGGAGACAAGACTATGGAGGATATAAAAGATATTGCTATATTAGATACATGGATATTTAAAATGGCACCCCTTGGATATTTTCTCCCCACAGTAAGATGAAATGGTTTGCGGCGCTAAATACGCCAATCTTATAAAACTATGTATAAATTAAATATATATGGAGAGTTTCTTAAATGGCAACGATTATGTGAAATGATTATTATTTATGCTAATGCGTAAATTGCAAAGAATCGGCACAGAATCACAAGATCCCATTGAGGCCAAATAATCTAAGCTGTTTCTTTTAAGAGAGCCTTGAAGAGGGAGAAGCGAGTATAGATAGTATTAAAGTACGTAATAGGTAGTATTATTAGATTTGTAAAGATAATATGAATAAATCGCAATGTACCACGTTAATAAATATTTCATGAAATTAAAAGTGTTTATCCTTTTTCAACGGTTGTCTTACAACCAACTAAATGAAAAGTAACTCTAATTTGCGTTAATATATCCCGCAGTAATTTCAACAGAGGAGATTACTTGAACTTTTTTAAAAATGAAATTCTGTTTTGTCACATGCAGATATGATTTTAGTAGTAAAATATTCCCTTCTTTCCGTATGAAGAGCGGGTGCGCAGCTATTTTAAAAACATCTCTTGAAAATAGCATAAATGAATTCAGAAGACCTCAAAACGTGTAAATACACCAAAATCTCGAATTTTTTCATGATTACAATACTTTCCTTATATGGTACATGTTCGGAAAGAAATAAATGGTGCTCCATTACATGTAGTATCTTATGTATTTAATGCTACAACTTGAGCCTAAAAAACAGTATTATGTAGAAATAAGACATTTTGAAAGCCAGGAGTTCTCTGCAAACCATTAAGCTTTCCACTTTTTTGATAGTGAATGACACTGACGTAGTTTTTTGAGTCGTTAGTACTCATAACACAAACTTTACATTAAGAGTCAAATAATTTTGCTCTTTTTTTTTTTTTTTTAATTCCACATCACGAATAATTTCGAATTACACATGTAAGGAAAATTTTCGTTTCCTACCGTGCGAAGAACGGGCACGCAGCTAGTATGAAATAATTAAAGCTTTATAAAATAACACACATAAAATGTACTTATCAGTCTGCACGCGCGTTCCGGCCAAAAAACTTTCGACCTACACCAGTAGACGTCCATGCATAGTATGGATATGGACGTCTGATGATCAGAGGTCCATGCATAGTATGGATATGGACGTCTGATGATCAGAGGTATGAATATAAATGTATGCTGACTTAAACAACTTTCCACTGGCTTTTGAAGAAAGAAAACACATCGGATGATCGTATTTCCGATACCCTACAGAAATTATACCCCCCCCTCTCTAACATTAAATTTTACATTGGAATTCATGTATAGTCCCTGACCAACTTTCTTTAAAGAGATTTCTGACACGTTTTATGATGAAAGGATAAAATTTCGTACATCACCTCATTAATGCACGAGGTAACATTTTACTGATTGCGTTATTTTGTACGGAGGTCCTATACAAATTTAAAAAAGCTTGACATTTTGAAAATTAACGAGAAGAATTTTTCCTTAACGTATTCTTCCCTTCTATCTACTTTTGTACTTTTTTTTAAATTTGCAGTGCCCACTGATCTTTAATAAAGAACTAAAGTATGCTACCACAATTTTCGGACACCCTATATAGTTTGATAATTATCTGCATAAAAGAATACCACATGGATCCTAAAAAATCGGGCGAAACGTCCTGAATTAATGCCAAGCTTCTTGACTTTTAGCGAAATCCTCTATATTTGTCTCCATCAATAAGTTCATAGGACAGTTCACACATAATAGGACAATTGCAGAATAGGACGATATCTGCAATTTTTGGTGAGTAAATTTATTACAACCGGCTGAATGTATTACAAAGGGAGTTGTAATGATTCATCACTCATGGTCTAATCAAAATCTTCTAAACAAGCTTTTTTTTTTTTTTTTTAATGTTGTCCATTCAAGTATTGGGTTGATATTGAATATGATTCTCCGATAGTATGCTTTTTGATTTATTTGGGTTCAAATTTGACGTCGCAATAGATGCATTATGGATCTGTTGCGATGCGTCATGCATCGATTCTTACTGGAAATCTGTGAATATGTGACAGTGGCCGCCATGATGCGTTCAACGCAGTGTGGTTGCGGTGCTGGACAAATGACCAGCTGGGATTTTTGAGATGTCATATAGTGACCATCATGGACACCGTAATGATCTACATGGACTTCAACACAGCATCAATCCGAAACGCGTTTATAAACGCTCAAAGACGTCGTGTTGTGATTAATAATTAATTACACTGCGGATTCGGTCTGCAGGTCCACACGTGCAGCACGAAGGCAAGTCCACATGCTGACACAGGCGGTCAGTACCTGAATCATCTAAGATGACAATAACTGGTTTGCAGCTTTCCAATAATTGACTCATTGGACAAATCTGACTCATACTCCTGTTAAAAATTGAATCTCTCAGATATTTTTAAAAGGGGTAAGCATAGTTTACCCCACAACCGTTCAACAAAAATCATGCGTTAGAAACGTTTTACTTACTGTTCACATTTTCTTATTTGAAGTTTACAGCAGTGTCGATAATTATGTAAATTGATGTTTCGCATTACCACTGCTGGCACCCCCTAAATTCATTCACTGTCTTTTCAAACCTGTCCAGTCAACATTCGCTCAAAGTTGACTGGATTGTAGCTGGAATCTGTAGATGATTAGTTTGGTTTTCGGTCAGTGGCCAAGTTTAAATTTCTAGCTGTCCCCAAAAGCTAATTTTTGAAAATTGAAGGAAAAACTGTCAATAATCGAGGCAATGCCAATAAGCGGTGCTTTTGCCCTAAGTATTTTACTTATTTTTCTGAAACTTTTCTGAACATAAATATAAATAGTACATGCATTTTTCCGTTGAAAATTTTTTCAAATAAATATTTTTTCTTTTTGTTGTCGATTTTAAGCCATTTATGCATTTCGACGCGTTTATTGCAATCATTATATATTTAAAAGTAATGTAATAAATGCATTTTTAAAAGATCAATCAATAAATAAAAGCATGAAATATTTGCTCATGTAAGTCTTAAACAAATTACTGAAGATTTGATAAAAAATATTTCAGTTGCCATACTGAAGTCGTTTCTGTATAGAAAAGAAGTAGAATGATTTTTGGTTTATGAAACGGCTATTCCGGATATATCAGGTACCATAATGCACTTTGGATGCCTTTGTCATTAAAACTGATCGTACGTCCTTTCTGATATGCTCTATTTTATTCTATATAACGGGCTGGAATGCCAAATCCGGCTTCAAAATTCAGTAGCAGAACTAACCGCTTTGTATTCGGGCGGGGAGGGAGTTGCTGAAAACATAGTTGCACAGTTTTTATTGCGTACGCATTAGATCCGCAGAAGAGCCACACGCTGGCCATCTCTATTTTGTTTCCAATCACGAAAATTCCAGATATGTTCTCACTCCTCGTAAAAGTGAATAACTTCTCCGATCACGTTTAAGAAGCAAATTCCTTTACGACTGTTGTTGCCATCGCTGAGCCTTACCAAGGTAGTTGTCTGAAGAGGGAGAAATAAACTTTAATTTACTGATATTTTTATATTGAAGGTTTCGCATTATATTTAGCACTCTCTTTCGAATCTTGTTCGTTTTAAGTGAAGTATAAAAAATTCTTATTAAAAAAAGAAAATATGTTATGTTTATGTGTAACCAAGACAATCCAAGCCATATTACAATTCATTTTAAAAGCTTTATAATGGTTTAAGGACTACCATTAGCTTTTTATTACAAACCAGGCCCGTAGCCAGTGGGGCACATTCGGGGACAGTGCCCCCCTTGAAAAAAATTTACTCCCCCCGGAAAAATGTTACCCTACTCCCAAATCTGCAAAATAGACAAAAAAGTGACTTAGTTGAAGTAAAAAATTCGTTTAAAAAAATTTAAACTTTCTCAAAGCACTTCAGTTTACTTTAACACCACTGAAGTATATACGAATGAGCATTTTATTTACTAAATCAAATTTTAAAACCCCAGTGATTATCGATGTCACACGACTGATAAGACCAGATACATATAATGCCATTATATTTCTACTGTGCATTTAACCAATATATTGTTAAAAATATCAGGAGGATTTCTGACTAATTTGTCAACATACACGTGCAAAGGGTTCAGATTGGTGCTACTGTACATGCTATTACTATTATTTCTAGTGTTAAAAAGTATAAAATTATTATAAGTTAAATGTTGAGAGGTGAGTTCATTTTCACTTGGGAAATACCGAATTTCGGTTTTAGAACAGTGGGAGTATTTTAAGAAACATACTTAAAAAAATTATGAATAAAAATATTTATAAAATGAGGAAAAATAATGTATGGCATAACTGGACATTATTTTACAGCAGCTGTAACGAAAAAGTATTTTTAGTTTGTAAAAAAAAGTAAATAGCTATAAAATTAAATTCCGAACTAAATTAAAAAGGAGAAAACAGTTGAGGAGGAGAAAAATATTGAAAATCCATAACCATATTGGGAGCACCGCCCCCCCCCTCCCCCCTTAGTCGAATCATCTGGCTATGCGCCAGTTAAAAACTTACTTTTCAATGCAATTCCATGAATAATTAGAACATATTCTTGCAATCTTTACCAAAGCGCGCTTACATTACGCATTTCCTCGAGGCTTTCTGTTTTATCAATCAATATCGACATGTCCCTTAACTCCTGAAGGATACCATGATTCAATAGAAATGAAGCTACTGTGAAAAGAAATATATTTTTTTTTCTTTTACCCGTTAAAAACTGTAAAATGTGCACACATAATTTAAAAGAAACTATTCGTAATCAGAATATAAATAGTTTGATGACTCTCCCTAGGGAAAAATAAAGTCTTTGGAATTTGCATAGTACTTTAAATTTTATAGTGTTATCTTTCAAAGCTCAAGCTCGGAAATGTAGCGATCACTAGAAATATAGAGGAAAATTTCTCAGAAAATACTCACGTTGTTTCTTTTTAGAATGATTTTTTGGAGCCATTTAATAATTATTTAAATGTAAAGACTATACTTCGATTGTTCGATTGCTCTTTCCTCAAATGCAAGTCCGTATCGTTATTTGACTTCCATTTGACAAATCGTTTTCCAACAGACTAAACTCACTACAGTCTACCTGTTTAACAAAAAGAGATTTTACACGATTATTAGGAAAAAATGCATAGATGCAGTATTTACACCAGTTTACAGTTTTTTAAACAATGGTTGTGGTATTTGAAGAATAACTAGTGACTTCATCTTGAGAAATTTCACTCATTGAAACTCATTATGAAACGTAATAGATTTTTTTTATGTTAACTATCACACATAAAACTTACTCTTGGTAATGCATCAAAATTTTCCTTCATTTTTTTTTCAGTTCCTCCCTTAAGATACTGTCGTAAACTTTTACTTAGCAGTTCCACTAAACATTCCCTTAAACGGTACCAAGTATTGATTTTTTAAAATTATGGATAATAAACAGAGTTTTGCTCAGTTGGGCATAAAAAATGTTTCATCAGGAGTAAGAATTAATTTTAATTTGTCTTCTACTAAATAGTTCCTATACAGAGTTGTTCTACAAACTTCTGCGGAGCTGGTAAATTTCGTGATGCTTAGATGGCACATTTGAAAATCTTGATTTATTATATGTCAATTTTTGTTGTAGATGTACTTTATCACTGCAAGTAGTTTTGTTTTAGGTGGACATTTGGCAGTCTCTCTTCTCTTGGAACCAGTGATTTCACATTAGAAAGGTAAAAAAAGTACTTTTTTTTGTATATTTATTGGCAATCATATTTCCATGTTGAAGTAATGAATGGTGAGCTTTCCTTTTTGATTAAAAATGGAGTCATTTTCCCTTTAAAAATGTTATTACCGTGTATTTCAGAACCATTTTTAATCGTAGAATGGGAATACTTAGTTTATTGGCATGCGATATTATGAAAAAGAAGAATAGATTCTGGAGAGTAGCAAACAGTTTTCATCATATATCATGCTGCTGACAGAACAGGGACCTTGAGGAGCCAGGATCTAAATAGAATCCAAGCAACAGAAATGAGACATCTTAAATCAATAAAGGGCTGCACAATAACCGACAAGATCCGAAATCAAGACATTAGGAATGAATTGAAGACATTCAGCTTATGTGATAGACTACAAGTAAATCGTACTAAATGGAAAGACCATACACAACACATGCCAGTGACAAGATCCCCAAGGGTTGACATCGACAATATCCCGAGGGCCAGGAGAGACCGAGGGCGTCCGAGAAAGCGGTGGATTGACCAATGAAACCGAAACAGGCACTCTGCCTAGTCCTTGAAGTTGTTGATGATGATACCGATTTTTAATTCCGAATTATTTGCAATTTTATTTTTATTCTACATCAAAATTGTTGTAAAATGGTATAAATCTTCTCAGTAGTTCAACTTTTTTAAATGTTTATTACTAATTTATTTTCTTCCTTTATTATTAGAACAGCTCCGTTCGAAATACTTTTAGGATATATGAAACAATACGATCAAAGAAATTTGAATAAAGTTATTTTGAAGTTTCCGTTGTCGATCTTATCAAATAATATAAATGAGACTTAATGATTACGATGATAATGAATGTATATCGAAAAAATGATGCATTAAAGAAAATTAAACAGAGAAATGTATCTTTTTTGACGTGTATCTTTTTTGTATATATTTACAAAACGATTTTTAAATAAAATATTTGAATGCATATCATAAGATGTGTTTTAGATATTTTTGAGAGTTTCAATTGAAAAAAAATATGCAGATCATGGACTTACTCAGCTTAAACAATTCGTGTGTAATAAATTTACTCCTCACAAAATAATTAAATTAAAGTTATTTCAAATTCATAAGATAAATACATTTTTATAAGTTTTTATGAGTGCACAATGCAGCATGATGCAAAAATAATTACTGATTAAATAGTCAGATTCTATTTCAGACACATTCTTCTAGTACGCTGCGAGAGAAAAAAAGATGTCTGAAATCCTTATATAAATCGTCGTGCAAGATGAATCGAAATAAAGATAGATAGACTGGAAACGAAGTGAAATAATGCAGCTCAACGTTTTAAAGGCCTCGACTCCACGTTTGACTTCATTTTTCACATCTGTCTGACTTGTCAGAATCTCGTTTATGCTTGGGAAAAGGAGTGATGGAATTTCAAAGCGACATTTTCCACTAGTGTTCATTTACCTTTATCTTTTATTTTTATTTTATTTTAGATTTATTTTAAAAATAAGTAAAAATTATGAAGCTCTTTTTCTTGAAAAATCATGTTAAAATTTAGTTTAACTTGAAAATTTACTGAAAACTCTTTATAACGCCTGAAACTTTCAAAGCTTGGACTTAATAATGCCTAGAAGTTTAAGGCTATAAAAATATTTTTATAAGGTGCTATATATTAAGTTTAGAATCCACATGTATTGAGATAAAAGTTTTAAAAAAATTCGGTAAAAATTGAAAAAAATCAGGTTATTCAAAAATATACATAAAAAATATTGAAACTATATAAAATCTTTTAAAATTATATGATAACAGTTAGAAAAAATAAGTAAATCTTTTAAGTTAAATAGTTAAACAAAATGTCCAAAAATTCAATTTAATTTTTTAATAGGTTTTTTTATAATCTCCTAAAATCATGAGCTAAGACAAATTACTTATTCGAAAATCAGAAAGATCGATCTTTCTGAAATTTCTACGAACGCTGTACTGGTATTGTCATATTTAACCATTACTGTTTCTAATCTAACTTACAATGCGGAATGCAAACAGCTTATTCATTGACTTAAATTATCTTAAATTATTTTTTAAATTCCGAATATTATATGTAATATGCTTATTTTTAAATAATTTCCAATTTCTTACGTGATTACTTTGTCTCTAAACTTTAATGCTGTCTTAATGCTCAAATGTATGAAGTTCAATACGAAATTATATGTTTAAGCATATGGTCTTTACAAGATGAACTTAAAGTGAAAATTAAAATAATAATAATAATAATAATAATAATAATAATAATAATGATATTATTAATAATAAAAATATTAAGATTAATTACACAAGACAGTGTACGCAATTTGAATGTGGTGTTGGGGAAAAAAAAAAAAAAAACTTCTTGAAATTATGCGATTTGGGTCATTTTTAGTTTTTTAACCAGTTTTAATGCATTAGGTGTAAAAATAGCAGAAGCTAAATTATTTAAATTTATCAACGAAATTGAAACTTCTGTACAGTTTCCAATGATTGAAAGAGTGCTACAGTTAATACCACACATTGAATTTTTTCCGGTTTTATTTCGATTGAATAAAAATTTCCAAAATAATAAAAATCCCCCAGAAAACTTTTAGATCATGCTATAAAAGGAAAATAAAGTTCTCAGATCATGACTTTTATTATTTTTCCCAGGGGCCTATTTTATTGCATTTCCTTTTGATAGAAGACGCTTTTTAGCTTTGCAGAGAATTCAAATGAGATATGTTTCAAGAGATACGAATTTTTCTTAAGTCGTAATGTTTAAACTGGTTTTCTGATCACGTTTAACCAACACAATTTATCCTATAACTTCCAAATATTCATCTCTTCTTAAAGAAAAAAAAAATATGTATTGAAATGCGTTACTTAAAATAAATTTTATTGATTCAATGAGCATTCACTTTAAGTAACTGGTGAAATGGCATTGGCAAAAGTCTGTAAAATTAAAGTTTTGAATAGGCTTTGATGCATTTCTCATAAACAGGGTAACCACTCTGATTGAATAGCTGCAGTGAAAATGAAAATAAGTTACATCTCATTTACATTAACCCACAACAGCATTTCTTTTTCACTGGAAATTCATAATAATATTCAAAGTATACATTATATTAGTGTTTCAACTTAAAATATTCAATATGAGTAAAAATATGACTATTTAAAGATCTTTTTATTACCTACTGGCAAAATATCTGAATGTTTTCCTTTTAGAAATCTCTGAAAAATATAATAATTTATAAAATTTATGAAGTTGAATATCATAAAATACAAGAAAAAATATTTGTGATTCAAATAATCTCAACTATGTTATTGAAAGTTCCTTGAAATATTTCGTTTTATTGTAAAACATAAAATAATTTGATAGATTTCCAAAAACAACATTGTTATCACTAAACGAAGATTGATAATAGCACAGGGTGTAAAATTCGAGAGGTACTAAGAAATTACGAAGTTCCAAAAGAAGATCTAATTTTCTTTCTTCATGAAATTTAGCAGTCTCTTCTTGTGTGGGAAATGAACGGTGTGCATCTGAAGAACAGCGAACCCTTTGTACCACCCAAAAAATACGCTCTGCCCTACTTATTTTGTTCGTATGGTAAATACAAAATTCATTATTTTATGTGAAATTGACATTGGATATGTTAGAATTTTTTCTTTGTAAACTGCGTTATTTTTTTACTTGATGATGACTAATAGATTAATTTTTTAAACAGCATTTTATAAAGAACCCCCTGATAGAAAGTTTTTTCATGGAGCACAGGACATAAAGTTCCCTGTATCATACATATCTGTCTGGATCTTTATGATGGGAAAGCAATTTTTTATTACAAGTTGAACTCGAAATACCATAAGAGAAATATGTATATCTAATAAGCAAGACTAATAGAGTTTTAGGTAATTTTAACAGATATATGAGACCATTATTTAATAGTGAAATTTTTCCTTTTAGTACATTTTTGTTTTGAGAACTGCTGTTTTTCCTTAAGTTTTGTTAAAAGTGACATCAAGCTACAAAAATACGAGGGAATACATTGAAATTGCTAATGTAACATTTATTGTGATTTTTCTACCGGAAGTTTATTAACGATGGAAAGAGTTCTTATCAAATGCGAAAACCATGCAGTCTCGCTGTGCACCTCGAACTAGTCGAAACTCAGGAAAGAAAAGAAACAGTACTTTCAAAAAATCTCATCCCTAAGTATTCACATCTAAATATGCACAACTTACAAAAAAAAGAAAAAAAAGGAACAGTCAGTAGAAAAATACGGGCTTCGGAAGAAACTGCGATTTGCGTGCAACAAAAATATTCCGTACACATATGGTGAAGATCGGGAAATGTTTTAAAACTTTTTGAAATTTATTTATTTTTTATTTTTTATTTTTATCTATATTGAGGTAAACAGCTCATTGTACAGCGTATACATTTATCTGCAAACAAGCACAATTATTTTTTAAAAAGGTAAATATAGTTTTTGACAGAAAATGGTTAATTTTATGTTGAAAAAATGTGATCCGAATGCACGTTAAGTTTCCCATCTACCCTTTAAATGGTAAAAACAAAGCAATAAATTTTAAATATGTGTTTTTTTGTGAACTAAACAGGCATGACAATATTAAGTAAGATAAAAAATAGAGTAATATAGAAAAAGTTGGATACATAAAAGAAATTTATTTTACAAAAGCTATCACTTATCAATATTACAAAGACAGTTTTTTTTTTTCAAATAGTCGTAGTTCTCTGAATAACTGTGAATGCAAACAAAACATGCAAAATTCCCCTTGCGGCAGTCTACATGCGCATGTTTTCCAATGAAATATGTCTTGGAGTTGTGAAAAATCTGCCCCTTCACCAAATTGGAACTTTGACACTAACATCACAAGTATGGATGTGCGTTATTTTAAAAATAAACGAATAATCACGTGAAGAAAGAAACCCTTTTTTAGTACATGCAATTTCCAAAAAGTATGTTTTTTACTAGCACGTTTATTTTAAGTTTGCATAAATACACGAAAGTTTAACTCAAAGTGGAAAAATTTAGAAAACACTAGCTGTGACAGCTGCCACTGAGCTAAAACTTTCGTAAATGGTATGGGATGTGTTGCTAATTCAGCCCATTAGACCTCTGGTGTCATTTAGTGACATTTGAAAACTAAAACTAGTTTCAAAACGTGCCACTATAGAAAATGCTCCCCGATCATTCATACTCAATATAATAAACAAATAGCGACCATTATTCCTGCAACGTAACACACTCCATAGACATAATTTTGAGCACTGTATCAGAAAACGGCTGAAATCCTCCGTGCTTCTGCAGCACTTGCAACACAGAGACTTCTTTAGCTTCGGCTGCAAAATCACAGTTGTTATCATGTTCAACAGATTTTTGTATTAATGGTTATATTCTTCACTTATTTTAGCTTTGAGATATCTCGTTATTTGGTGGGGCATTGCGAAACTTTAATGTCTCACGAAATCGAGATTCCAAATTTTGGATTTTATTAATTCATAACTCTTGCTCCCATTAACCGATTTGTATGAAACAAAATGCAAAGTCTGGCTATTTAATGCGTGGAATATTCATAAAACACGAAGCATCGCCACACAAATTCGGAATAATATTTACGGTGGTATTCCTACAGGTAAAATTACTGAAAGGGGCTAAAGATTATTTCTATATTTTACGGTACATATCTACTCAATATGCAGTTTTTCCCCCCAGTATGTATTTGGTTTCCGAAATGTACTACGGACTACCATTATTTCTTTTTCTTTTTAAAAGTTATAATTTTTTAAACTGAGACGTACGGCTAATTACGGATCTGTGGGGCACACATTGTGCTATTTTAATTGTATTGTAGTTTCCTCTCTGTGGTAATTGATCTTTTTAATGTTCTTTCATGTCTGATAGAACATTTTTTTTCTTGATCAGAAAGCGAAGAAAGTCTTTTTGACGTATCCATAGCTGTAGTTCAGTTACATTGAAAAGCATTTCAAGAAGCTTAGGATAGCTCTCAATAGCTTTTTATAATAATTCAAGAAATGAGATTAACTGAGAGATGAAATGAGATGAAATGAGATTAAACATGTCAAATTATTTTAAACATTTTTAAAAGTTCACATTTTAAATTATTTTATCGTGAAAAATTTATAAGAACTAAATAAAAGTATTCAAACGAAATTTTTGTAACAGTCCTGCTTTTGTTTTCTTTATTTCTAGTTTTACTTTTCGAACATGCGCCATATAAGAAAACTATTGTAATCATGAAAGAATTGGAATTTGAGATTTTGATGCCTTTACACGTTTTGAGAAGTTCTGGTTATACCTATACAATTTTTAAGGTGATGTACATACTGTTTGTGTGTGTACGTGAGTGAACACGATTGCGCTTAAACGAGGCATTCTGTTGAGCTTAAATTTATTAGTACGGATGGTCACAAAACAGTCGTTGTGACGTCACAGAGGGTCACAGTTGTCACAGGACTGTCACATAACTTGTCACATTGTATCTCGTAAAGGATGCAGATTCACTGTGTTGTCAATGTGAAGTTTTATTTGTGACCAGTCATCAGGTGACGTCACTGTGACCCAAGGTAGTCCCTGTGTCACTGCATTGTGATTGCTGGTTATTGGGGCTTTAAAATAACGTCGCAGTGGCCATTTCTTGCCACTCAAACTTATTTTTGCTATTATCTTTAGATTTTTTTTTTCAAACATTTATTAAGTAAATCCGAAAATGAAAACGACTAAATTATTAAAATCACACAAAAAAACTTTTAATCGATATTTGTTAATTATGGTATTTTCCCTCCCTTTATAAAGTACGTTAAAGAATTTTAGTTTTCAAAACTAATTTTTTTTTGTTAGCTTTTTTTTTAAAACACAAGGCCCCTAGACTCGCTACTCTCGCTTTTCGTATGAGGCATTTGGCCCCTAATAAGGTTTATTCATAAAAAAGACAGAATTTCAACACACAAATCCCAAAGATTGTATCAGATAGAATGTCACTGAGCTGCACGTTGCTTGGTTCTTGCATGTTCATTGGCACAGAAAAATTTAAACTTCACACTACAGTAGACCACTCCAATATATCATGGTAGATATTTTGTTCCTGAGCTATACTCCAACTGGAGTGCGGACTCTGCGTATAATAGCTGGAAAAATTATTTGCACTCCTCAGAAACACAATGATATTTAATGTTGTCATTCAAAAGTTATATTAATTAAGAGTTAAAGCGTAATAAAATCAGAACATCTGTTTCAGCTGTATTTTTAATTATGTAAAACCTATTGGACACCTTGCGTATTTGCCACCCATGGCAATTTTTCATTATTTGACGACTTGCGTATATGTATAGTTAATAATGAGTTCTAAGAAAACAGTACTTCACATGTTTTCTTTGATAAAAACTACGGAACAGCTAGGATAGATTACCACCCATGGCGACTTTTCATTATTTCGCGATTTACGCATGCTCACGACCTATAATTACTGCTCATGCAAGGTTCCCGGAAAACCGTTATCCACATTTTCATATACATAATGATTTGCAGATTGGCGTATTTAGCACTACGAATTATATCATCTCGCCGCTCTGGCAAATAGGCATAGCTAACACCACCAAATATGTCTACTGGCAGGAAATACTCCAGCTGGACCGAACCGCCTTTAAAATAATCTGCACTTTAATTATTTTTCATTTTCAAGATACTGGGTTCCAGCATACTGAAACTCGAATCTTAATCACCCTGCTTAGAAAGATACTATTTTGCCAGATCATTCCTAATGCCAAGATGGCGCTTTTAAAATCAGTTACAATTAGTTATTCTGTTTTGGAAAAACGAATAGTCGCTCATTCTAAACTCCTGTTGTCTAAGCGAACTTACTATTTGAAAATTCTCAACTTTGTGTAACACACTTTGAGTTATTTATTTCATATACTTTGTAATTTAGCGTAAAATGGGCGTAATTCTAACTCATGTGTTGCAATTTAACGTGATACTACATACTTGGAAACGCTTTGTTGCAAAGGAGTGAATGATTTTATGCCAAATCTGGCAACCATTCTGTTTATTTTTTCAGTTTTTTATTAATATCTTCTAAAATAATTCGATTTTCGAAATTTAAGTCAGCTTATCAGGTTCCTCGGAATTTTTCGAATCTGTGGGCACTTTAGTCGAAACTCAAATCCCCACGGTTTAGGAGGAGATAGGCCAACAAACGATTGACAGCGCCAGCGACTTTTACTTTTTTTTTACAATAGAGAGATTCGCAGCAAGGTAAGCACGCACAGAGCCTAGCACATTTGACTAGGAACTGGGAGTTTGGGTGTTCGATTCCGGGAGGATCATGCATCTTCTGGAAGAGGTTAGCTGCTCCCATGTACTGAGAGTATCGAAATAGTATAATATTTTCCTTATCGTCGATCCTTATCAAGTCTCATCAGGGATACATTGTGACTTCCCTGAGGGATCTCATTGTGTATTCTCTACGGGTGGACCACGTATAGGGCGCACTTTGCAGTGTCCCTGCGACCGTTTTTAACTCTATAGCGTGGTCCCATTTCAGTCACATGGGAGGATCGTAATGTTAGGTTTGGTATATATATTTGGTATACCGGTATTGCTTTTGGTGTGTATAGAACCTATAGTTTTTGCACAATCCTGAAAAAAAGTATCCTTTTAGATTATGGCTTATGGACGGGCACTTTTTAATGTGTGCTAGAAGCGGTGCATTCGAGGTGCATTCCATGGAGTTCAAATTTGGTGCATGTATATAATAGAATACCATCGATCGAAAGGTATTTATACCATAAGGTGTGTATACCATAGTTTTTTTTTTACAGCGCTACAAGAATTTTTTTAAATTATGGACTACGGACAGAATTTCTTGAAAGTGCGCTAGCGTCTGAATGGTTTATTCGATTGAGCGCAAATTTGGTATGTATATTGTAGCTCACAGTCATATTAATTCGATTGATTTTGGTGAGTGTAGGGCTGATAGTTTGTTCTAGAAGATAAAAAAATAATTCTTATACATTACGGCCAATGGGCGCAAATCACATATAAAGAGTGCTAGTATCTAAATGATGCATTCGAATAATTTCGAACTGGGTATGTATATTATAGGTCATCGTCACACATTACGTAAGGATTTTGCGGTGTGTAGGATTTATAGAGTTTATACAGAGATAAAAAACATCCTTATACATTTCAGCGCAAATTCTTGAATTTTGCTATCGTCTAAATGCTAAATTCGCTTGAGCTCAAACTAATTGTATAGATTTAGGTGTATGTAGAGCGGACTGGTTTCTACAGAGCTACAAAAAATATTCTTAAAGATTGCGGCCTATACACTGAAATTATTTGAAGTGCACTAGCGCCTGAACACTACATATGATTGAGTTGAATCAAATTTATTTAAATACTCGGTAAAGATCAAATGTTCGGAATGCCAAGAGGAGTCACGCCAGTTTTTTTACTTTTTAACTTTGGGAAGGTTAACTCAGGTCTTTTTCGACAGATACTAAAATTATTTCGCTTAAATTTACAATACTATAAGAATTTTTTCAAAAATATTTTGAGAGATCGTTTAAATTGTCATAGTCAGTGCTCTGATATATATACATTAATGACTATATCATTTTATTTCTCACCCCCTTTTGAAAATGTGACATAAAAATAAGACACGGAAATGTGACATAAAAGTAAGAATAAATTTCCGCGGAAAATGTTAGCATGTGTTACGTAAACCACCGATTTCTATGAGCTCCGTAAGGTTGCATTTATTTGATAAAATGATTCGCTGACAACTTTTCAGCGAATATCATTAAAGTTGTTGAAAAGTCTGAATATTCTAAGCAAAATGTATGAAAAAATACTGTTCAGAAGTTTTTATATCTTAGTATTTAAAAATTTCATCCGTTTAGTAAATGTTATATGAGAATGTGTCAACAATGTGTAGATAAAATAAAATGTCAGTATGTGTTGTGTAAACCACTGATTTCTATAAGCTCCGTAAGGTTGCATTTATTTGATAAAATGATTGTTTAAAAATTTCATCAGTTTATTTAAATACTGTTAGTTCACAACAGCTTTAATCTATTATTACAATATTTCATAAGCTGTAAAATATGCATCACATGGTTTTTTTACATATATTTAAATATTAGAGGAGAGGAGGGTATTATGGAATAGTCGGGAAATATGGAATACCGAGTTCTTGGCTCTGTTAGTTGCTGTTGTCGCAAGGGAATACCATGAACTACTCAAGAAACTTTTCCATGTAACAATGTAGTAAGAGTTGTTTGACTGCTTGACGTTGCCATTTCACTCGCTACAGAACAAATTGTGTTTTGGGATTATCAAGAGTTTATGTAGCTAAGTTTTGAAACATTTTAACTTATAGTAAACACGTGACAAGAACATTGATGTTGCGCATAATGTACATTAAGAGAATGGTGATTTGTTGTGCTATGGTTATTTTTTAGATGAAAGGGTTTTGCCAATTAATTTTAAAGATTCATTTTTCGAGATGACGTGTCGGGTATTATGCAATACTAAG
Source organism: Cheiracanthium punctorium (assembly GCA_038373885.1). Taxonomy (NCBI): domain Eukaryota; kingdom Metazoa; phylum Arthropoda; class Arachnida; order Araneae; family Cheiracanthiidae; genus Cheiracanthium; species Cheiracanthium punctorium. The sequence goes on along the minus strand of JAWZYV010014207.1, from coordinate 206,098 downwards.
TAATATTGTTATGGATTTCACGACATGCGCTGAAGAACGGGAAAACTAAGACACTGAATGCATCTTTTGTGACGGAAAATTCCCCAAAAATCAACGAGGAGAAGTTTGGATTCAATGCTCCAGCATCTCTGTGGGCTCACCATGACTGTAGCGGGGCAAAGAAAGAAGATTATATCGACAACTTTTCTAAATCGACTCGAAGCAGAAATGCCTTGAACATAATGACTTGAACTACAAAACCATAAAAATGTAGTTTTACAGTAACAAATAACTATATGAAGCATATGAATTGCTTTTCAACGGTTTAAAGCACCTATTCCATATTACACGACTATTCCATATTATACTCCATTCGCAACTTTTTTTTAAATATTTTTTTTCTATAACTACAAAATAAATTCTGTTTTTCTTTGCAAGTGACATTTCATTACGATTAATCATAGCAGGCACTCGTGCTGTTTTGGGGGATTTTATTAAAAGTATATGAAGTTACAGTTAGAAATGTAAATGGTATTCCATAATACCCTCCTCTCCCCTATTAGCTCACAACAGCTTTAATATATTGTTACAATATTTCGTAAGCTGTAGAATGCGCATCACATGAATTTTTCTATAAATAGGTTACAATCACAAAGATGAGGTATAAAATGACATAGTCAATTATTATCGTTTTAAAATGTCAATAATGGAACAAAACATTAGGGGGGTTCAGGGGGTCCCCCCCTGAAGAGACTAGCACAGCCGAGTTTATATATATATATATATTCAAATTCTAGTGAGACTGTTAAATTGTTTCACATAAGTTGTTTGGATCTTTTTCTACCCATATAGAATTTTTAATGCATGGCCAGATAAACGGCCCAATTTTTTGGTGCTCTTTATGTATTACGGATGAGTTATTGTAGTAGAATTTTGTATAGCTTTCTCATAGCAAAAATCTGGGTAGTGTTTGATTAATCAGAATCAGAATGTAGGCGCATATTCTGTCATATGTGCACGAGAAGTACTTCTAGGAAGCACTCAAAGAATACTCATAGAAAAGAGTGAGTGAGAAAAAGAGAGAGAAAAACATACCCTTGATAATTCTGAATATTAAGCTTTGTACAAGTGTTATAGATTTGTTAGCTATACTTAGTCTTAAACTATCCCTGTATGATAAACTCATGGCTCATCATTTTTTTAAAATTCTGTACATTTTAGCGAGGATTATTGATAGTAATGAATCATCAATTTTAAAAAAAAATAATCGTCATTTATGAAAAAAAAATCCAAGAACACAGATTCACTTCACAAAACAAGAATCTTCAATGGTAGGCTTGACATTCCTTTATCCCCTACAAAATTGAAGGAAGAAAGCATTTTTCTTGTATTGGCGGTAAATATTCAAAACTCAAAATAAACTGATCCTCTTACTTCAAGCACCTGAAACTAGAAAATACTAGAATGTGAGATTCATTTGCGCTCACGGATTTACAAGTAAAATTATGTAAACTCTTTGAGATGCATTTTTCAGTTGTAAGAAAAACTTCAGTACGATTGTACGTAAACAGATTGAAGTGTACAATAAATTAAAAAAATAAGCAGCGTTTTCGTCACGATTGGTTTGATTTTGAAATCTGTGTTGTTGGACAGCAACTAAATATTTCACAAATATTATGCCGATACGTTTTATTGTATTTTTAAAAAATAAACAGTATCGTTAGTTTTTTTGTTCTATTAAATGAATTTGAAAATAAATATCTTTAGTAGTTTATGGAAAATATTCCCTTTCTGTATTGTATGTGAAGGTTTCAATGATATTTTGGGAGTGGAAGACTGAATGGCAGCATTTTTATTTCAAAATTAAAAGTGGCTCAACACTATCTAAATCTATTAAATTCATTAAATATTGCCTTTAAAGCATATTTAAAATATATATAAATGGAAAAGGGAAGATGAATTGTTAATTTAACAAACAATTACATACAAATAAAAGTGAGCCATTAATAAGAGGTTTAAATAAAATTACCTTTTCATACCATATTTACACTAATTATTTCATGTATATTAAAAATATGTTTTAAGAAACAACATAAAATATATAGTCTAATAATTTGCTTTTGTAAATTTAGTTATATTGTATTTTATTTTGGTGAAAAAAAATCTAGCAACTCGCCATCGAATTTTTTCTCCCGCTCTTACAAAATTTTTTTCACTGAGGAATTGCAATAAAGAACATATTTATTTATTTTACAAATATTATACCATATGTAGCATCTGACACCTTAAGGCATCTAGAAATAGTATATGTCTCTTCAACAACAACATTCTAAAGGAAGTGCCATCAATCGAACAATATCTGTTCTACCTAGCATATAAAATGCCTTCCAAAGCAATTCTAACTGAAATTCGAACTTCCATTGCAACGTAAAGTAAGCATAAATATACGTCGTACATGAATTCGAAAAGCGCATTATGTTGTGCAGAGATGTATAAAATTTCCATTGCAACGCCAGAAAAGAGCACTCTAGAGAACTTTTGAAAATATATGAAAACAATAACATGATGTGAGTTTTTTCTTTTTTTTTTTTTGTTCCTTTTCTATAGAAACGGAAAAAATGCATCCTAATATAATTTAAGGCTCGTTTGAGAAGTTTCTGCAATTTAGGAGAAAAAAAAAATGGAATCAGTTAAAAGTAATATGAAAGTATATAAATTCATATTTTTTTTTTAGAAAATAATCAGAAATAGAGAATTTCATTATTTTACTGTATCTAACAATCTACCTACACAGTGTATTATTAAAAAAGAGCTTTAAATGCCTGTTTGTTTGAAAAGATAAGAAATATATTTACTAGTAATAACCAATTTACTACATGAACAAGCAATTGAATTCAGAAACATTGCGTAAGTTTTATATTATTTGATCATGTCGCCTTATGAAAACCGCCAATAACAACTGAATTAATAAATCAAACAAGATAAATGCTTATGTATAATTAAAACAGGAACATGTTTAGAAAATGTATATTAGGTTAATATCAGTGAAGATGTGTAATGAAATATTTTTCCGTTTTGTTCAATTTCGAATAGTTAATATTTTCATAAACTATGATTTTGTCTTGATCTAAAATAGTTTGCTTAAATGTAAGTTATATTTTCTTACCTATAAAAACAGTTATGCTTAATGAATTGATTGCGTATGCAGACAGCAGGCAAAAGATAGTTACGAAATGAAAACATCTTATGTTTTTATGTTATTTCAAATGTATAAAAACCTCTTAATAAAAGTGTTAATTTTAGTCTCTATAAATACAATCAATAAGTATGTAAAATTGTTTGTACAGTTCGAGATAGCTATTTGCATTATTAAATTTGCTGATTTTCAAAGCAAACAACCACCTAGTAGAGATTTTTAAACTATTTTTTCCATAAATTCTTTGAGAGTATCTCATGGGTATTCTATGTACCAAGTTTGGTTATAATCCATTCACACGCTCAAGTAGTAGAAACCTATATTAAAGGTAAATTTAATTTTAACAACCCTCTACATGATATGTAAAGCTTTCTGGAATTCATAAAATAAAAATACATCTAATTGAAATCAACGTATAAGTGATTTGATTCATATTGTAAACTGGAGTTTAAAATATATATATATATCAGGTTGTAACGAAAGTTTTCCGCCAGATTTGTTTGAGTCAGCTCATGCGGTACCGAGCGATTGATTTTATATCTCAAGTTTATACGATGCCTTGCGCGACTAATGGACATGGTACTAAAGTCTAACTCTTTTAGCTAGCTCTCGAGTGGATGAATATTTTATCTTCTTCCACAAACTCTCGTAGGCTGACTTCATCAACATCAGTAGGCCAGCTAGAGCGCTCTGCTTCTTAAATGTCCTAGTCCTCGTTTTCGAACTTTCGGTACCAAATCTTCACAATGTGGTATGATACAACAGTAGTACCTTAAGCTGTACACATGATTCGGTGTCATTCTGTAGATGACTTTTTGCAACAGAACTGAGAGTAAATGATGGTTCAATCTCGTAGCGTGATAGTTCCATTTCAGACACCCTATACTTAATCATAAAGATATTGTTTTACAGATTTCACAACACAGTGCTCTAAAACAAGTCTTTTTCTTTCAAATAACAAAAATCGTTTGACAAAATATTGGCATAGACACCAACGCGAACTGTTTGTGCTGACAATACTTCCAGTGGCGGAAAACTTTCGTTACAACCTAATATATATATATATGGGTATACACATATATACACTTAAACTCCTATTACGATTTAAACTTTTGAAGGTGTGAATAAATTTAATGAGTAAGATTTGCTTATTAAAACATTTTCCAAGAAGGGAAGTTTTCAAGTTAGTAGGTTTCATTGTTCTAGAATAACCTAAGTAAAATTTTGCATTTTGAGTTTATTTCACATGCATAATTTAGCAGAGAAGTTCATATCTGCTTTCTTTAGGCGCAGTATAATTGCTGCATTATTGGAATATATTTATTTTTTTCAAAGAGTGGACACTTGTTCATCAAGTATTCTCCTCTACTAAGATTCAAATTCCAGCCCATTTTTGTTTAGTGAGAACACTCAGTAGGCTGTCAGCATAACCCTCTATGAAAGAACGGCCAAGTTAACGTTCGAGCTCAAGTCGGTAATCGAATCCGGACGCAAGGTGGAATAGAATGGTCCTTTAGCCACTACACCACCTGGCCGGCTGCGTAACCGGAATAAGAAATTCACAATTTAAATGTATGAGAGTAGAATATAAAAATAAAATGAGATTTTTATATAATTTATATATAAATTTTATAACTAGAAAATACGGTATCTTTATTTTCTGTAACGATGATATTTCATTACCTTGAAATACCATTGATATTTCATTACCAAAGGTACCTGACTCAAAGAGTCAAGTACCTTTGACATGGTAAAAAAAATTGATTTTATAGATATAGTCAAGAATGAAAATATCGTTAATTGAAAACATTTTAAAATGAACCCTATTAAAAAATTCAAATATGTTGTGAATTCATGAAAGAAATAATTTGGGATCGTATAGCCATTCAGCAGCAATTATCAACTTCAAGCTGATTTTTCGCGCAGTGGTACTTTTTTAGTCTACAAGCATATATCTCTGATAGTTGGTTAGAATTTTATGAAAATTTAACTGCTTTGGTATAATATATTAATTCGTAAAATGGCCTGCTATTAGAAGTCATTATAATTTTTGTATTTATTGGCACAAACATGCAGAAAAAAGTGAAAGATTTTGTATTCTGTTTGATTTTTTTAAGGAAAAGTGCGTCTCAGCAAGAGTACCAGGTTACCGAGCCATGCTCAGAATCTAAAGGCTCCTTAAATGTAAAATAATGAGTACGTAAATGCCTTGGCACGTATCAATAATCTTCATGGTTGCCAAAGATTTTCATCGCTGTCGGATCACTCATACATTATCAGGTAAGCTTTGGTTGGCATTCAATGTTACAATGGCATATACTTTGTTTTGAAGAAAGATGCTAAATATTCGATGGTCGGTGCCATCAGAGTTGAGCAAAAAGTAGTTTAACGTAAGGTGCCTCCTTTCCTTCTGTAGCAGATCAGCGAGGGTATCAGCGAAGATCTTGCGGGATGCATTCACTAACAGCGTCTTTATTACTTCAGAGATATATCTGTCCATATTGAGGACGTTCAAATTCAGCAACAAGAATTTGAGTTAGTTGAACTGTCAGATGAATGAGTTTATAAAATAAATTCATCAATTCTGTTATACACTGTTCGCAACGTAGCAGTACACACCAAAATCGTTAATAGTTTCATTCGTCATATACTGTGAACAAAGCCATTGTAAAGTATGCTTTCAAATTTCGAATTCTTTGAAATGTGGGTGACATCGAAGAAACTACCACACCAATTCATTAGGAAATTCGGAATGTCCTACATCAATCTTACAGTCCCCAAAATGGTTTCGGTTAATTTTTGTTTTTACTCTTCAGAAAATGCAATCCATGTTAAAAGTTTTAAACTATGATAGTAAGTATCCACATTTGTGGCAGCTTTGTAGATACTTAGACTGTTTACCCGAAGTATTTGTCGACGTCTAGCTGTTCTATGTCGTTCTCCTTCCAAATACTAATCATCTGTTTCATCTGCTTGCGTTTGAAGTGCACGTTCACACATTTGGCCAAGTGCTGCTGCCGGTGATCATATGTTTCCACAGCTCGTTTTTGAGCTACACTTTCATGCATTTACGTCTTTATAATACATCTATGATGATAATTCTTTACGATTTAAATCGTAAATTTCTCTATAGTGCTTCAATTTAAACATAAAATACTTATTTTTTTCTAATTCAAAGAAAATACGTCTTGCATAAACAAATTCTACAAACGTAAATTCAATCTTATAGATACATAAATATAGATGCCATAAAAGTATAATCTTACATAAATATGCTTTAAACATAATTTTATTTTATAAACTCACGCTTAAGAAAATAAAACGTGTAACGCAATTTAAATTATTAGTACAAAAGGACACTTCGAAATCATGAAATCAAAACAGAAGAGACCAAAAATATTCTTTTATAATAACCCTAACAACTACTTAAACGTTGTCAATAATAGAACAAACGGATGGACTGAAGAAAATGGACTTCTAACCTCGAATAAATCAAAAATACATCTCTCCTTTATAGTTACGCTGATCCCTGACTCTGTCACAATTCCAGTTCAACCACTCAAAATAAAACTTTTACCATCGTTAATCCAAACAGATTAAAAATGTATTGTCTAATAACTTAAAATTTACACGGTTCGTTGGTGCGATCAGCGTGAAAATTATCATAATTATGTTAAAAAAAAAGAAAAAAAGAAAAAGAAAAAAAAAGGAAAGAAAAAAATCTGATAATCCACCCGTTCCCTGATTTTTAAGCGTTTTTTCTTTTTCTTTGTTTGTTTTTTTGTATTTTCAGCTCTATTTCATTTAAGAGAATAAAAAAAGCTAATGAGTTGAGTGTCAGATTATCTATTACAAGTGACATTGACGTTACATTGAAGTCACGGTTATCAGGCTTTGGAGGAAAAATTACGATTCCAATTCGCTTAAGATAGCTTTTCTAAATTCCTACTCAGTTAAATTTTTTTTTTCAAAAATCAAATGGTTTTCTATGCATTAAGCATGGATATAGGAGAGGATGTTGATACCAAACGAAATGTTTCGAATACGAAATGTTTCTGCAGATTATACAATTCGAATTTCTATATTTAATAAAAATTGAATAAGAAGTTATTTGATTTTAAGTGGGTTTCTGAGTGCAAACATTCTATCGCCCGTTGTAATTGTCTCCACAAAGGGCTTTATCCTTTAGTTCAATGATAGTTCACAACACAAAAGAACACAGTCTAATTTACGTGTAAATAAGAATTGAAAATTTATTAGAAAAAATCATAGTAACCAGATTTCAGCATCCCAATTTACTGCTTCCACATATGGGAAACTTCCAGCCTGCGGCCGGATGGGGCCCGCCATGGCTTTTGGACCAGCCCGCAGAACAAGTCAAAACCCTGTATAAAACCTATATAAAACATTCAAACTTCCATATAAATCCGAATTATACGGCCCGCAATTTCGCTAACATTCTGAAGTCAGGCCCAGGAGTTCGCTAATATCGTAAAGTTCTGCCCGCAACTTTTCAAAGGTTGTCTATACGATGATAAAATAAATGAGTTGAAATCATCAACTGCAGTGAATGAAAACTAAACTGATGGCTGATCACCTGCAAAATTAATTTGAATATCGGCTGCGAGCCCAATTTAGGAATCTATTGCATCATTATAAATTTTTTCATCGGAGTTTCAAAGATCGTTTCATTATCAACGGTTTTCCCTTTAAAAAAATCGTCAGGGTAACCACATTTAAATATTTATCGTCAACTTGGCGGAATAAGGCAGTTAAAGTAGAATTCAACCTAGTACCGTTATTTAAAAAAAAAAAAAAAGAAAAGAAATGGAATTTCATGTTACGTCAGAGGATCTTTTTTCTTACTGTGAATGACTGAAAAGGGTGTTATTTTCATTTAAATTATTCGGCTAAGCTGAAACTTTTATGCACTTTTGAAATTCGAATCATATGGATCAATAAAATACATGAAAAATCTTTATTGTTTTAGTATATACGCTAAAATACAATTATCTTTACGTTAGTTACAAAAGGATAATTGTAATAAATTCAGGCAATTTTTCACATAAGATTTACGAATAGTTTTGTATTAATAACTATGAATTAAAAATAATTAAATTATTTACGTACATTCCCTCAAGGTGCTTACGGGGATGGCAACGAAGATTCTTTTCTCTTTTTCTTTCGCTGGTTGCCAGGACGATATTTTGAAATAAAAATAACTTTTTAATTCTAAACAAATTTATGTAGCTGAAAGGTGTAATATATCTAGTTACTAAAATATTTATTTGTCTGTGTACTGGATATCAAGTTTCATTTATTTTGTTTCTTTACGAAATTAATTTTTACTGTTATATATCGCGATGACGTGCATTTTTAATCCGCCCCAAACTTTTTTGAGTGTCCCTTTTAGGAAGATTGCATCAAGTGTGTTTTTCAAACGCTCAATAGATGGCGCTACCGTCCAAAAAATTTTAAATTTTAAATTTTGAGCGTTTTAGAGTTTTTTCAATCACGTGACTTAGCTCAATCGTTTTAGGGGCCCAAAACAATCCCAGGTACGAAATTAAAAATTAATCCTTAGAGCAGTTTTCGAGATCGCTCGGACATACACACCCACCCACACACACACAAACATTCCTCGTTTAATATAAGAGCGGATTAACGGTGTACATATTTAACATGAAATCCTACGTTCAAGCTCATGCACAGGCAAAATACGTGAATCCAAATATTTTTTATTAAATAAAAAAAAATCTGGAGTGACTCCACTCAACTTTCCGAAAACTTACGATTAAGATTATTACCAAGAATTTAAATAAATTTTAATCTATGAATAATTCAAACATATATACCAAATTGAAGCTCAATTGAATGCACTGTTTAAACGCTAGAGCACTTTCAAGAATTTCTCCCCATATGCCATAATGTAAAAGAAATCTTTGTCGTAGCCCTGTAGAAAAACTATGTAGATACGTTTGATGTGTATAGAACTTATACGTGTGATGTGTATAAGTTCTATACACATCAAAATCAATGCCGGTCTTAATAACATATATACCCAATTTGAGCACAATTGAATGCTCTGTTTAGGAGCTATCGTGTTCACTCACATACACACAAAAAAACATACATGCACACACACATACATACATAAATACATACATTTCGTAAAAATAGCATAAATGAATTCAGAAGACCTCAAAACGTGTAAATATACCAAAATCTCCGAATTTTTTCATGATTACAATACTTTCCTTACATGGTGCATGTTCCGAAAGTAAAAAATGAATCGCTATGCAGAATTAATTGAAGGGCTGAAAAAGTCTATTTCTGAAACACGATTAAAAACTACAATAATAAAAAAAATATTACATTTTGAGCAACACAAGTGAAATGGCGGTTATTTTTCGTTGCTCAAAGATGCATGACCATTAAGTCCTTATCTACAGATTCATCAGCTAGGAAATTTGTTAGAATTGAATATTAACAGTAATTGGTTAATTATTTACATGCTATTTTTAGATTCTTGGAAAACTGCTGCTAATGACAAATGCATTTGTTTTATTTTAGAATAACGGAAATAACTTACTGTATGATTTTTATAATGTGTATATATATAGAATGAAGAACCAACATTATCTTTGAAATTTTGCCTGACAATTGATCATTTTTAATCCTCTACGAGCTCTTGGATTTGAAAACAATCTATTCAAGTATGACTTTTACTCAAAGATCTCATGTGTTATTTTAAACGGTTTTGCATTTCGAAATGTTTAAATTTTTATACCCATTTTCAAATAAATAAACATTCCGACTCAATATATATATATATATATATATATATATATATATATATATATATATATATATATATATATATAAAATAAAAATATTCAACTTTTATTGCTTTCTAAAACGTTTTTCATAAAGCGAATGCCTTAGCGTAAATGAAATTATTGATGTCGCACAGAGAAAACTCTTCATGATAAACACGCAATTCAAGAAACTTAGTTTTTTGGTAATTTTAAGGCTTTTTGATTTAACATACGCTTTTTAATTAGCGAAAACCCAACTCCCTGGTTACTAAAAATGTTCTGATAACCCTTGTCCCAAGTGTCAGGTTTAAACTTTCGAAAAGACAAAGTGATTTCAAACTTTAACTATTTTTTAGTCTTGCGAAATTCTTTCAAAGGGATATAAATTCTAAGTTAATTAGGCAGTCACAAATCTTACTATGGTAAGAGTCTTTATTTTCATTTGTTTTGTGAAACTTTCTTTTCACACATATAATTAAATTAGTTCTTCCTGAAAAACTAAATGCACTTCAAACTCACTTGAAACGAGTTCATATGTCTGGATGTCAATTCATTTTCTCCTAAGAATTTTCATGGGATATTAGATGCCAAAATAATTTTTATTTGAGCTTATGTGGGATGATTTACTTTAGTTTTAGTGAAAATCACAGCCATGCTTTTGATAAGAAATGCACAAATTCTCACATATAAGTTGCTTTTATTCCTATCATCATTTATAAATTTATTTAAAAGTTATTATTGCTATCTACTCAAAAGAAGCAAAATAAAATTATTACATCGAAAAATAAATGATTGACATATTTTTTATTTTTCTTGTAGCATATTTATTTTACAGATTTTTCAAAACTTATAAAAACGGTAGAGTTCTGTGTGCAAAAGAAAAAAATAATGATTTACCTTAATATATTTATCAAGAAACAACGAATTATTTTTTATTAATCATTTATTTATTTATTAGCACCAGAGTGCTATTTCATTCACTCTATTTTCTGGCGACATTATTTGTGGACATTTTTGTCGACATATTTTTGTGCACCATCCTTTTTGTTGCAATTTTAAATAGGGTTGTAAGATAGTGGGGAGGGAGACTAAAATGTTAAAAGTCGCCAAGGTTTGCAATTTTTTTGATTTATCGCCAAGCTTGTCAAAAAAATCCCCAAACTGAACCTAGTTTAGAGATATCTTCAGTACATGGTGAGAACGTGGCAAACGATACAGTTTACTACTAAGAGGAGTTATAGATGGAATATGCCTAACGAAGATTGTAAAAACAGTTTTAGTAGCCAATTTTGATAGATCAGGTCTAAAGAAGTGTTTATGGAACAAGGAGAGAAATGCGGTAAACTCATAGATTATGACACGCTTTCGAAACAATGTTGGTAAAGGTGAATTATTGTTAAAATATGCTTGGCGAAGATTGTAAAACAGTTTTAGTAGGCAATTTAATACAGATCTCAATTCTGAAATGGAACGGAAATTCTACGGAACAAGAAAGACAAACACGGTACACTCACCGATTACGATACGCTTTCCAAACCACATTGCCCTAGAATATTCTTTCTTATAAAGGTGGAGTATAGTTAGAATGTAATTAAAAAACTTTGTAAAAAACACACATAAGAAGTAATGTGTGTTTTTTACAAAGTTTTTTAATTACTTTATCGTTTAACACCAGTAATTTGAGTGATTTTTCAATAGTTAGAATGTGCATGGCGAAGATTGTAAAACTGTTTTAGCAGGCAACTTCAGTGTAGATTTCGATTCCATACGAGTGCGAAATGGAAGAAGGAAAAAAAAAAAAAAAATACGGCGCCCTCATGAATAATGATAGCACTTCAAACTTAAAGGAATAAGGAAGAAAACTAAGTTCAAAGCATGGATTAATGATACGCTTTTAATATACAGAACTTTTCTGCATATTTAAAATATGAAACCGTTTCAGAATTTCTTTCTTTTTTTTTTCTTTTACTTTCAAGTAATTTGTTCCACAAGACACTCCATATCTTCGAGTTTGTGCATGCGCATTATAAAATAAATATCATTTGTTTCATTACTTTTTATAACAGCTATCTAAAACAAGCGATCGGATTAGATGAACAAAACGGTATGGACGAGCAAGCGGAACAATCACTATGATTCAAAATTGGTTGAAAATGCCTAAAAAAGGCCAAAATGGCTCAAAACGGAAAGAATGTGGCTATAAGAGCCGCCTGTAGTGTGATGAAGATCACATATCTAATTTTACTAATCATTTACTTTGTGTTTCTTAAATTTAATCTTTTCAAAATCATTTCTGTTCTCATTTTTCTGACACTTCGGCTTACAACCTGTATATTCGCTTTTTCCCGTATTCATTATTCTGGATTGTTTATTTTTTTTATCAGACCTTTGGAGCTGCTCTGAGCTAAAAATAGATTATATTATATCCGTTTGCAATTGCAACGGCTTATTGCTTACCCCTTCTTTGGCATAATGCTGGCGTCTGTTATTTTTTGTTGTCCTGCCTCTTCTTTAAAATTATTTGTTCTCGGTTTCATTACTTTAATTTTATTGGATTGAATTTTAGGGTTGCGGTGAAATTGGCGTTATTAATGTCAGCCAAGTTTTTGCGCTCGCCAATGAGTAATTCGGTGTTTGCATATTTGTCATGTTATTCCATCTTTATTCAACTGATCTTCTAACACGTAATATTTGCCGGGCCACCATCCACCATTTCTTAACAAAAATCAATTAATAATTTCTTTTGTTTAAATAAAAGCCTTCAATGTCATATTTTTGCCTCATCTATGGTTCCGTGCCTGAATTTAACGCATTTGTATTCAGCCACCTGTACGATCACAGAAGTAATTTAATGGTAAAAAACTTTACCGCAGCCGATCCATAAAAAGATTCTTCAAAAATTTGTGGCTAGTTAAGTTCTAAAAATGGCTAAATTGGCAGCCTTGTTTAAGAGGGTTGTTAAAAAATTGGTTTAAGATTATTGAATAATTATTTTATAAGATTTTAATGAATTTAGTGGACTTAAAAAAGCACAGAATCGAATCAAACAACGACGGAACACTCTGCAGATTATAGGGGGGGAATCTAATTACTCAAACAAGACGACAGGAAAACTACTTACTGCAGATTATAAGGGGGGGGGGAATTCGATAATTACTCAAGCAACAAAATGAGAGAGGTAAACTAAAATATAGGAGAGCCGTTATTGTGATTTCCTCGTTGAAAGTAATTTGAAATTCAGCGAGGAAACAACGGAAACAAAGATCTTGCGCGGATAAGCGTCTAGGATGCGATCAGAAATGAATTTAAGCTATTATTTTTTAAGAATCTTAATGAATTTAGGGGTCTAAGAAAAAGAAACGATGTAGGAACTCAAAATCGAAACTACCAAACTAGAAGAGAGGAAATCTATCGTAGTATTGTAGGAGATGTACTGATTGTAGGAGTAGGAGGTGGAGTATTAACCATCTGAGCGTATTGGAAAAAAAAAGGGTGTTACCCGTCTTTTCGCGAATTTTCGGAGAAAACCACGGAAAACTCCGAAAGGTTAGGTCGACCTATTTTTCGAACCAGGCACCTACCGTCTCCCAGTCCAATGCTCTAATGCTGTGCTACCTGAGCATCTTTGGAAATGGCCAAATAATTTAAATTGTTTTCAGGGTAACATTTCCAAGCAGCTTTATAATTATTGAAAAAATAAAATTTTGATACGAAGATTTGTAATTATTAAAAAGTTAACGCCTAAAATACCGATAAGCTTTAAAATCAATAGATATTTTTAATACCTACAGGCTTAAACCCAAAGAGCGAAAAAAAACGATACATTGTGGAGCAATCCGTTTCCATGGGAACCTACCGGTATTTCGCAAAAGTCCCCTTTAAGTAGTCTTTTTTCTGAGAATTCTCTCCTGGCTTCGTCTTTTTTCTTAGAGGTCCCCTCCTCCCTTCCTCTTTTTTTCGGAGAATTCCCCTACTCGCTTATAGTTATATTTCTCTCCTCTCTACTGATCGAAAAACGCTCTTAAAGGAGAAGACCACTTTTGAAAACTGGGCCAAAAATCGCTCCGACTGATCGAATATCGCTCGTTTGGTTTAAGCGTGTAAGTGCTATTGATTATTTAATTTATAGAAGCATTGCAGTTAAAACTGGTATGAAGTATACGGGATTTTACGTCACAACAGCTTGGAGGGTTTTAACAGTAAAAGGTTTTATCAGTGTTGAAGGATTATAGGGTACACGTAACCTCTGTCCCATTTTTGAGTCAAAGTATGTTGATTTAAATTCAGTTGTTTCAAAATTAAATTTTTTAAAACTTTTAAAAACATTGCATCGAAAAAGAAACACAATCAAACGAGCGTCTATTATTTAATCTGAAAACGAAGTTCAACAGATTCAGAAAAATAAATGTAGTTCGATCGAATGCCTAAATCCTGATGACTTCCCTCTGATCAAATTCATGCATTATTAGCATGGGGATACTAATGAAATTGATTTCAGATTCTCTTTCACAAATGCGAATATCAATAGCGTTTACCAACATCGTTCTTTTCGGTGAATCGATTCTGTCGAAAATGTGGCATCGGTGTCATGGTATTTTATTTTCATCGGTATTTTTTGATGTATCGATACATCTCCCAGCCCTAATTCATACCGACAATATAGCAATTATGTATGTAATGCATTTTTCCTCTATTTACCAGCGTGTTACTTGTCTAAATATCCTGGTGCTGTTTCCTTCGACTTTTATTTGTCTTAATCCACCTCGAAAATGGAGAAATACTTTTGTTCTTGTACTCAGTTGTGAGACGTAGGTTCAATCCTGTTTGAATCAATTCTGTTTAAAATCGATTAAAAGTTGAGTTGTTTCCTTTTCCTCTCAAAAGTTGAATTATAATCTATTATAGCACAAATATAAGGGCGAAAGCAGTAATTTAATTTTACATTTTTATTTTGTGACAACATCTTTACTGCAAAATATAAATTCTATTATCTAAATACCTCGCTTAAATGTTTACTAACACAAATCACATTTCAGAAAGTAGTGATACGTTTTTATTTAATAAAATTGTATCTTTAAAGTAAGATTGGCTTTGTTAAATAATACAAACTTTCCAGAAAGACGCTTTATAAACAACTCAAAACACAATACTTTACAAAATGTCTAAAAGTGGTACGGCTTTTGCAAAAAAATTGCTCTTGAGTGCTAACTGATAATCTTAGAAACAACAATTTCGAAAAACGTGTATTTTTTAAAGATAAGATGTTTTAGTGTGTAACATTTTTAATAAATAATGCTTAAAGAAAAGTACAAAGATTCGTTCAACTTCTTATCGCTGTTATTAACTTTTTGCAGCAGTAAATAGGAGGATTTATCACGTGTTGTACAGAACACTTTTTAATAATAACGCTTCAAGAAGATGAGAAGTTTATTTTTTATCACACGTAAGAAAAATAGTACGTTATATTTGAGATGCAACGCCGACAAGCAATGTTTTTTGACACATTTTTTATGGAACAGAAGAATTTTTTCCGTTTACTTTTTTCTTTCGGTAAGAAAGAACATTTTTCCACATTTTATCGCTAAAAAAATGTACTTGGAAAGAGTTATAAAATATGATGTAGTGGATGGTTTGCTGTTATAAATCATTAAAACAACTTATGACTTTACAGAGCAATCTTTTGTGTATCCCTGATGTTTTATTTTGTTCAACTACATGAACAATTGCATTGATTGCAAGTATACGTGAAGAAAAACATTTCTAAAGATTCACTAGAAAATTCTTTTATTGTTAGACCATAGATTTATTTATTGTAAGTTACAAAATTTAATGATCGTAAATTTTTAGTACTCATCAGTGTAAATAGTAAGTATTCAATGTACACTTAATAGACTTCTTTCAGAAATAAATTTTAAGAATAACTTTTAGATAGACTATTTATGTTAAAACTTTTTTTTCAAAAAAATTTGCTAATACCTGTAAACGTCAGTACGCGGTGAAATAACTTTTTTATTCTAAAAAAGTGCCAACAAAGTGTATTTAATAAAAATCACACATTTAAAATTATTTTGAATATGTATGATTTAAGGAAATAAATATCATTTGTGTTTTTATACTAAAATTAGTATGGACAATCAATCCTTTTTATAGCGTAAAATAAATTTTGTTTTATGTACGTTTAAAAGTCTTGAGACTTCTTTAAACTTAATTTCATGTGAGTTATAAGAAAATGAAAATTGAAAATTTGAGAACTAACCAATAGAAATTACATTTTAAAATAAGTATTTCACAAAAAATCACAGCTGTATTCTTAGAAAATTTTTTGTAGATCATTACACTATGGCGAAACAAACAACATTCTTATTAAGACTTCAATGCAATTCAAAAATATTTCGAAACACAAGAAGTACTTTTGCTTCGTCCCATCAACAAGTCATTCTGAAAGAGAATTTTTTACTCGTTAGATGATATAACTTTCAACTCTGAGCGAAAAAACTTTGAAACTTTTATTGAAGTGTATCTAAAGTTTGACAGATTAATGGAACATCAAGATGATGATATCTGGATTTGAAATCTTCTTTTGAAGCAGAAATTTTCAATTTGTTTATAAAATACAGACATTTCTTACTTTCTACATTAAGCGTAACTTTGCAGAAATATCATGATAGGAAAAAAAATATTTGAATTTTAAATATGTGAGTTTAAAATATGCCCTCTAAGTGTATAGTTTAAACTATGCAAAGTACATTAAACCAGTTACTTTTATTCTCAGAAATTTGTTTGAACAAGGTGGTCGGAATTAAAACACCCCATACTCTGAGCTCTCAATGCATCAAACTACTCAGTGTAAAGGCTCCAAAATTGTTGAACATGCTATTCAAAGACATGTGGAAATGAATTACGCCAAAAAAATTGTCCCAGAAATACTGATAGATGGTGCTGTGCAACATAAAATATGCTGTAAAGACACAAAATCCACATTTCTAATACAGCTTTATTCGAAAGTACCAAGCATTCTTATCACAAGGACCTTATCGAAGCAGGGAATGATGCTCAGTATGGTTCCTATCTTCACTGTTTGTTCAACTGTGTATCATAATTGGTCGATTGAGATGCTTCTCACGTGCAGAGTGATGCTGTTTTTCAAAACAGCCAAGTTTACCAGACATCGACGATAGATCAGAGGGATTAAGATCTGGAGAACAAGATGGCCAAGTTGTCGAAAGTGCATGGCTAATTACTCTATCATTAGTAAAAGGTTGTCTAAAAAACTGCTGTACACAGAGTCCAATCTGGGGAGGCACTCTATCTTGCATAAAGGTAATTGAATCGAGAGAGTGGCGCTGTTGAATTTGGGGTACAGCAAAATTTTCCAGCATGTTTTTGTACCTCCTGCCGTCACAGTTCATGTCACAGAGCCATCGGGAGTAGTCTTTTTAAAAACCTAAGGTCCAAGAATGAATATGGCGGTGCATCCACTATAGGCTGTAACTTTCGGTGAGTGAAGTGAAATCTCTTGGTAGGTACAAGGGTTTTCCATGTCCCAAATACAAGTTATGATTTTTTAGTGTTCTACTTATATGGAAAAATGCGCTTCATCGCTCCATAGAATCTGCGTGGCATCCATCGCTCATGAGAATGATATTTACCCAGCTTTATCCCCTTTTATACCAAGAGCAGTAGCTGCAAACCAAGAGCTCATGCAATTTTTTTCCTCACAGTGCGATATTGCAGTTACAATGACAATTTAAGTTTATTGACAGATTTTATTTTATTTTTCTCTCATATCAGTAAAATCAAAATTAAACAGGAAAAATTTCATACCGGATGTTTTTTTGCGATTATTTGCGTCTTTTCAGCATATTTTCTGTTGAATAGCGCCATATATTGGTTTTTCTGGAACTACTTCTTTTTCGTGTAATCCATTTCCCTGTGTCTTAAATGGAATTTTCAACAATTTTGGAGCCTTTATGCTGCGTAGTTCAGTATACAGAGTGCTCAGAGTAGGGGTGTTTTAATTCTGATCACATTTATTGTAAAAAATTTAGAATTTTAAGTACGCATAGAACATTAAAAAATGTTTGAAATTATTATGAATTATTATATTGGTTGCTAAAAACTAGTTAAAAATTGGTTAACATTAAAATTGGTTTGAAATTATTATGAAGTATTATATTGATATTTTAAGATCATATAACTGTAAATAAAATTTTAATATTTCTAAAATTTTCAGTTTTTTTTTTAAATCTGAAAGTATAGCTTGCTTTATTGCTTGTTTAATGTGGTCGAGATGTTATAAGCTCTTGTTAATTTTAACTTAGCTTTTGCTCATAATTTCAGTCATAAAATATTAACAAATTTGAATTTAAAGTGTACAAAAATCTGGTTGGGAAACTGTGATATTTAGCGGCAATCGATAAAAAACGTATGAGTACTTATTTTGCAATCAACGTTTAACTAATGATTGCATTTCACTATAAGCTATCACCATTTTTCTTCATTTTAAATATTTATGCAAAAAAAAGAAGAACACAAATCTGGAATGATTTATCGAGAGACTTCCAATATTTTTTTTATAAATCGCTACAGTTTAGTATAATGGAAAAAGGAGGGAAATAATCCTTTCAAATGAAGTACTTGATGAGTTTTATTTTTTAAAATCCAAACAAAAGCACCTAAAATTCCAGGGCAGAAAGGTGCTGGCAGGAGAATCCACACTCGATTTATTTAACTGCAGCTTGTAACAAGTTTAATTTATGTTGCCCGTCAGGAAAGCGAAATTGAATTAGTCAGGTTACCGCTTCATTTTTGCCTTACTAACTTTCAACTTTGAATGGTAATTGGTCCTACGGAAAGAATAACTTAATTTTCTCTTTCTGAAGAACAGACGATAAGTCGGGCGACGGGACATTGGTTTTGTTTTTGGAAACACACAGGGTACTTGATGATTTACTGATTCAGTTTCCAAGAGTGAATGGTTAAATCATTGCATTACTTAATTGTACGGATAGAAAACGTGACATATATCGAGAAGAACATGATTAAGTGCTATTATGCAAATCAACGGGTCATAAATAAATTTATGAAATACATTCGTTGAATAAGGAATATTTATTGTTGAGATAAGTTGAATGATAAGATCTTTTGATTTTATTTCTTGCTGGCTAAAGTAACTACTACTTTTGAATAAGCAGAACTTGAATTCTGTGGACTGTAATCAAAATATGGAAATATAAGTAATTTATACCTACAGTACCCAGTTGAAAAACTCTTTACTTTTTTTGTTCGTTTGTTTGTTTGACATGTTCGAAACTTAGTAGGACTAAGAGACGAAAATAAAGCTAAGTATGCATATTATTTAATTATTTATAAATATTTTATAAAAAAAGTTTTTTTATTGCAAAAGCACTTGACTTTACATCATAGACTCTAAGATACATCATGAGATTGGAGCAAAATCATAAAATATAAGATACACAAAAACGGTGGAAACATAAACAAACAAGAAAATTAGTCGCTGGATGTCAACTGCATCAACTCCCTTGCCCGCCAGTATCGGCTGTATAAGTCTTTCTCATTCAATGAACAACAACTTAACAAATGATCTTTGTCCATATTAGAATTCTGTTTGCATATAGTTCATTAGGGACTTCTTTATATACCAATTCTGTATAGGTGTTTAGCCAGACAATCCAGTTTTCCAGAAGAAAGGCCGCTGCTGCGATGGAGAGATCTAGGGGATTTTATAAATAGATTCCCTCCACTTCTTGCTCTTGATTTCTTCTAATTGTTTGCCATTATAATTTTTTCCAGTAGTAATTTTTATGTTTCTTTTAATTGGTGAGAATGGTATTTCACTATTATTTGATTGCAAAATTTCCGTTCCTTTTTTATCTAATTTATCAGCCCATTCGTTTCCAGTTAATCATACATGACATGGGATCCACTGCAAAACTCCGCTGCATTATGTGCAAAGATGGCTTGAACGGCTGAGAGGGATTCTGAAAAAAAAACTATGTTTTTTAGCTGAAATGTTCGAGCATTAATTTGTTCTGTTGCAACTCTAATTGCTTCCAGTTCTCCATCAAAATTGGTCCGAAGTGTACCAAGTGAGGTATAGAATGAAAAAAATTCTGAATATACACCAACATTATCTAGCATTTTCGATCCATCTATATATATGTATGAATCCAATTATTCTTTAGATACCGTGTATAAATTGTTTACATAGCAGCTGCCTTCAATGCACTATCAACTGATGATGACTTTGTCATAGCATTTATCAAATAATATTCCTTTCTTATAGGTACCATGTGAATAGGGCTTACTGGTTTCAAGAGTTCCTCTGCCGGAACGTTCAGGAGAGAGTAGTCAGATTTCAGTCTGTAAACCTTCAACAAAAATCCATCCTGAGTCTTCAATCTCCTAGGTTTACAGATATCATAATTTCTCCATAACTCTGTAAATGGTAATCTGATTAATTTCTCATATAATATCAAAGCCTTCTCCTGAATAATTACCTCTGTTGGTTTATTGCCTGTGAGGACCAACATTGCATTTATTCGTGTAGTTTTCAAGGCTCCAGCAATAAGCCTCAGGACTTCATTTTGAAAGACCTCAGGTTTAGAAATGTAAACCTTGGTGCATGCAATCAAGGCTTCACAGCAATAGAAAATCAATTTATATATTGGCTTTATATATGTATATAAATTACATGCTTCATCTAAAATTCTTCGTGCACAGACCTATTTTACTTATCAAAAAGTCAGTCCAAGGATACGACGTCTTTAATAAATTTAAGGATCATACGAGAAGTTCACTTAAGTTAACCACATGGCGAGACCTGAATGATTGGTTAATGATATGTAGGAGACAAATATGGAAATAGCAAACTGTACGTATGTCGTAAAGATTTTAGCATTGCTTATTTTATACAATGATACATAGTCTGAATATGCTGCAATGGGGCATATCAGCATATTGTAGTATGTCTGCAATGAACAAACTCACCTGAATTTACTGGACAAAAAAATAGCTGTAGAGACACATTATTATCACACGTAGTCAGAAAACATTTTTTTCGATACTGAGAAGGCAGAATTTTTCTCATAGAGGCTTCAATATAATCATTTTGTAGTCAAGGATACAAATTTTACCTCTCCGTCTACGTCCACGGCACATTAAGAGTCGATTTTCTTATTCATCCCAGAAATGCATTTTGCTTATATAAAAAGAAAAATAGGAAATAACTTTTTCGCACCAGACAAAAAGAAAAAAATAAGTTTTATGACTTCATTGATTATGAGATTTTTTTCGACACAAGTGGTTTATGATTTTATAATGAATCTGTAACACTTCTGTATCATCCCATGTCATCCTTTAGTTTCACTTCAGAAGCCCATTGTGTTCTATACGAAAAAACAAATTAGTGTAGTTATTTATTAGCATAGGCATGGAACGTAGCAGCTTATAATCTTTGTTAATAGCTAATTGAATACACGAATCACGCGTTCAATTTTGTCAGTCAAGCCTTTGTTTTTTTTAAAAAAGAACGCATCATAAATTATTAAAAAATATTAGATTTAGAAATGAAAAAAGCACTCTTAACTTCCAATATAAATGGATTTTTTTTTTTTTTTACAAAATGACTGAAATCGTCTGGTATGGAGATTTCTTATTTTTGCATAGCAAAAGTTTATCTAAAAAATCTGAAATTTTACGTCTACACTGCTTTTTAAGTTTAATCATTTAATTTAAAATAAAATATGTTTCTTGATTTGTTCCACACCGTTGAACCGATTAGCTGAAAAATTTTAACAAATATGTATAAAATTGCAAATTAAAAAAAGAAAATATTTCCACTTTAGAAATCTAAAGATCTTTTACCACTCAAATATTTTCTTAATTTATATCTCCGGAGAGCTTCCCTAACGTACAATAGTATAAGAAAAAGTTCCGACAGAGTAAGAAAGTTAAATAACGTAAATGATGTTCATGTGATTTTGATGTGAGGTTTAAAAATGCGAATGTTTATGAAATCCAATTATGGTTGCGGCTTAAAAATTATCCCATGATAAAATCATTTTACAGACTCTCTATTATAAATCCGAGATCTCTTTTCGCTCTGAAAAAAACTTCAATAATAAGATCTTTTCTCTGCAGTTTAAAATATTGTCTACAGGAAATCAATAGCTAAAAATTTCACATTTTATTCTATTTCTGATTTCATTTTCTACAATCTGACTTAAAAAAATGTCTTTTATTAGTTAACATGACTCTCAGATCAGTTCAAGAATGAAACCCTTAAAATATTCTACAAAACAAAGTTTTTTTTTTTGTAACGTTTATATTAGCTATTTTAATACACATGCAAACATTATGTGTAAAACAATCTGGCGGTTTCGGAAATCTACTTCAATGGAGTAAACCGAAATAAAAATGCGTTAAAAATGCTTTATGTATCCGTAAGAAGAACAAGTGGCTTAGTTATGTAATTCAAAAGGAATAAAAAAAAGACAGACTATTTTTTAATACTATAGTTTAATCAAAAATTATAAAGATGTAATTTTTTTATTGCATTACAGTGTTGCAAGTTAATTTTATACACCAAGTAAGCATACGTGAAATCTTCTTACTTAAGTATTAAGTTAAAATACTTTAATTTTTTCATTAAAATCTCATTTGCTTAATTGTATGATTAAAGTATTAACGTTTTTCTTTAAAGCATTTTTTTTAATTTCTCACTATAAATTAACCCTTTTCTCTCTTAAATTGAAATCTGGTTCACTGTTGCATTATAATTTATGAAGTACGAGAAAAAAAAATGAAAATTACAATACCCGAAATAATTTTTAACATTTGTAAATGCAATGAAATAATTAAGTAAGGAAATCATGATTACCCTATTAGATCATGAAGGCCCCTTAAGCAATTATTTTAACTCACTTCTTCTTGTACATTTTATATCACCTAAATAAGTTAAATCTGGATTTGCCCTAAAATGTTAAATGGTACTTTATTTTGCTGTGCTGCCTATGAGTTTAGTATTTTTTTGTATAACATCTGTAACTCTCTACCCATAAATATATTTTATTTCTTATTTACTTGTTTAATCCATTGCTTCGCGAATTTTCACATGAAGTTCAGGACAGTTCTACAAATATTACAAATTAAAAAAAATTAATGTTTTAGTAATATTTTTTCACAATTTATCCAATTTTAAAATTTCCAGATACTCATGTACATGTGAAAAAAATGTTTCTTGGATGCTTGTGTTTATGATTGAGATAAATAAAACCTCAAGATATTTTCGTACAACTTTAAAACGATATCATATTTAATCAAATATCTAAAATCAGTAAAATCCAAATTGTTTTAATGTTCATTACTAGATGGCGCCATTATTAATATAAACAGTGCCATTTGAGAGAGCACTTCTTTGCTATACAAGAAGAAAAATTCCCTTTCATTATTTCTCTCTGGTAAACGTAGCTAATGCATTTGCATTTATAAGATAATATGTATGGTATATCTCTTTGTTCTAGTGCAAGTATAAATTGTTGTATAGCAAGTATATTATTGTTGAATTGAAATGCATTCTAAACAATCTATATTAAAGGGGAACTGCTTTAACGTTGATTAACTATTTAGTATTTTAATAATAATACGACTTAACAAAAGGTAGTTTATTTATTAAGCTGTATAGTTCAAGCTCTGCCCAGTGGAATAAAAAATGCTAAAGCATATATGCATACATGCTGAGATTTTATTTATCTTAAAGAGAAATTCTCTGTGAACTTAAAGGGAATAGCTAATGTATAAAATTCTCTTATTTAGCTTTTATTTTTTGAATATTCTTCTCTTCCATTTCTCCTTGAACTTTCGATATGCAATTGATTCTCTGGACATTGTACTCAATGACATCTAAAAACGGTATTTCGTGACCTCGATGCTGGAAATTTCTTGATTTAAGAGAGCAGCATTTGTGCTTTTAAGGAGGAATTTATTACTTTGTTTTAAATGTGTATATATTTTTTAGTCAGGTCAGGAATAGGATGAAGTAAGTTTGGTTGCTGAACCTATGGATGCTTTTGAATATAGAAATTTGACTTTTCGTTTCCGGCTGATGTCTTTTGATCTAGGGATTAAACACTGTATAAAAGCCTACAACTAAAAGAGTTTAATTATTCAGTTATAAAAAATAACTTTCAAGAAGTTAAACCCAAAAATCATGAACACGGTGACATTAGCATAGTAAAATAACATCTACATGAAGGAAATTGTTTATTTTGTAGTTTTCAATTTAAAGGGGAGCAATAAAATGCAATATGAGAAACAAATGCAGTGAAATGATAAATTAAAGTCACATTGGTGAAGAAAGTCAGCTTAAAAATGGATTGATTTTCGGTTAATAGTGGAAATTTCCCAAAAGTAACATAGTTAAATTATCTGACAGGCAAAATTTGTCTGATATTTTTAATAATCATCTCCCACTCGAAAAGTGTTTAATACTTAACGCTATGCGAACGGTACATAGTCTTCCAGAAACATATTTCTTTTATCGAATGAACTCAAACAATTTTTTTTTTTCTGACCCCATCACTGAAATAGGTCATGGTAAGTATATTGTACTCTGGTGACGTACTCCAAACTGTCAATAAAGGCAGAATATTTAGAAGGTCAAAGTCATTAACAGTTCATTTTAAAACTAATAAATATTATTGACAATTAAAAAAAACATCCGCTCCACAAATATCTTCAATTAATTAGAAAATATTATAAAAGAATTAAGAATAGTTTCACGTTACTGCTTTTTCCTATAAATTTCAGGAAGACACTACTTGTACCAATCATTTTTTTTCTGTCTTGCTTCCTTTTTTACCTAACACAATTAGTCACGCTGGGACAGTAAAAGGTACGTTACGGGTGTTTTCTCCGGACATCTTAACGAGTAGCAAGTATCATTAAACAGTTGACGATGCATGATGTCAAAGCGAATAAAAAATTTTAGTGCATTCTACTTAAGATCATTTAGCTGAAATTGGTTGTTTTATGGTTTTAAAGACGAAAATAAATAAAAGTACGCATTTTTGTGCACACCTGCTCTGTGGTTCTGATGTATCACTTTCTAAGTACGCTCATGGATTAGCGTAGCTTATAAAGTGTTGAACGCTCGAAGGTTGTTAAAAGCTTTTCGTTCCTTATGCATGAAGGAAAAAATAAATAAAGCGTGTATTATGTTTGAGCATTATTTTTATAAGCACTGACTAAGATCTTATCTACTATACTGGAGGCCTGTAAAGCTATTAAAGACAGCTTCGGTGGGACCTCCAGAGCGTGAAGTTTTGTTGTTTCCCAATAAGTCAGAGCATCATCAGAAATCTCGCAATTTCCGGTTTCACAACTTTCTCCTACCTACCAACCCGCATGATAAGATAGAATATATTATCCTATAGATTCAACGTGCACGTGTTGATATTTCATTACTCTGAATTGAAACGGAGATTTAATTATGTTCTGTCTGGGCTATCGCAAGTTACACTGGGCCGTGGACAGGGTGCAAAACACTGATACAAAAGATTCAGGTTCGTACACCATCTAATCTAAAAACACTGTATACACGCAGCGAACGTGCACATTAAATGTGATAGGCCGATTGGCCTCTGTCTGGGTAGGTCGGCAAATGGAAGAGAATGGCAGAGAGACTGTGGAATGGCCCCGTATTTGATTCTAAATTGCCGGATCTTCCCAAGAAGCATATACAGCGTAAACTCAAAGTTTCACATCCCTTCTGTGGGTAACAACAAGTGGCTATCTTTTCTCGACAGCTTTCCCAGCTTGGATAAGTTCTGCTATTTAGCAATGCAAGGTTCGATAACAATTAGCTATTGTTAGCTTAAACCAATCTCTGAAGCAGTAGTTTGAGTTTTTATGGCAACGCTACTCATGGGCGATGTGCCTACGATAGGGGGTGTATCGGTCGGTGGACTTTTTAAGGGATTCTAATACGTGTTTACATTACATAAGGAGAAAACCGACCAAAATTCCAGACCGTTAAATCTACAATCGTGCGATGGGGCTTAAACCCGGGACCTTCACACTTCACCTGTCTACCTTTTCAGTGCTTATTCATTTGGCCATGGTGAGGAGATTGAAGCAGTAGTATTTCATGCGTTGAGGAATACTAACTAAACGCATAAAATTAAAGTATAAAAATTCCTTGAAAAAAGGTTAATCATTTGTTTTAGACAGGAAAATTACGCACTTTTTGGTTTTAAATATGAATATTAACGATTGCTTGGTAAAAATTAGAACTTTTTTGTTTTAATAATCAGTACAGTCATAGCATATAAAATATGTAACTTATGAAAACAGGCGTAGCTTATAGGAGATGCGACTTGAGCGAAATGAGCGAAATATCTTCGACTTGATATCTTCGACTTGCACTTATAGATGCGACTTGAACGAAATATCTTCAGCGAAATGAGCGAAATATCTTCTTAAAATATGCACGCTTAAAATTAAGAACTAAATTCGCTCCGAAGGAACTAAAATATCTCTGAAGGACTTAAAACAGAGACAAATTTGTAACGGTTTTAAATCCTTCGGATTTATTTAGTTCCTTCGAAGCGAATTTAGTTCTTTTTTTAGGCGTGTAACTATACATTATATAATAACTCTTTTACAATATTCAACAGTAAACAATTTCAAAAAAAAAACTTTTTTCGTCTATTTGTAAAGTATGTTACAAGTTATGTATTTATTTAATTTTTTTGTGCTGTTGAAAGGGTACAGCTTGAGAGATGTTGTGTCAGATGACTACGTATCGTTTCCAAGGTAATTCACTTAGTGAGAGAAAAAATATTAGCTCACAATAAACTCACCCGTATTTTCCCCTAAAATATTAATTCTATTACACCCCCATAAAAATATATTCATAAATTATTATTAGTCATCGTTGTAAACTATTAATATATACTAGAAAGAAAACCTCTGAGCTTTAAACATTGAAAAAAAATTTTTTTCGATTTTCAGCGACATTTTGACAATTTTCTAACTAAAACAAAAGAAAGAAAGAAAGAAAGAATCTGATTCAGTTAGAACTATCTTTGTGAAATTTCACGCTCCGACCAAATTATATGCTGTGTAACGGGCTGTACGACGGCTTCGGGTTCAACTTCCGGTTGTCGGGGTTCGATCCCCGAGTGGGCTTGGCTGTCATTGTGTCCGTCCCTTCATAGGGAGTGACGGTGATCCACCTTCTAGGTACTCCCATAGTAAAGAGACCAAGAATTCAGGCCTTAGCAGTGGCCAATGCCTCAAAGGCAGAGGCCCGCCATTGGAAAAAAAAAATCATCACACGAATATTAAGAAAATAATAGAAATATTCTTACTTGCAGGTAAAAAACAAACTGTAAAGCGTAACAAAATCTGCTGTTTTCCGATTGTTATATACTGCACAGTAGCCCACGCAAATGTTTTTAAGACAGTTTACAGATCCATTCATTTACATAAGTTCAGAAAATAAACATTACTTCCTTGGGAAGTAAAAAAAGAAAAGAACTAGTACATTGATGTTTAAAAAATATCTTAAGCCTTGCTGTACACGGCAAAGTGTCTCAATCTGGTTAAATGAACGAATGCATTGAAAAGTCAGATAAAACGAAAGATAGAAGTTAAAATAGAATTCAGTCACATCCATTTAGCATAGGCCGCGAAAGGAAAACCAAAAAAACTGTCGGTTAGATATGTAACATTTTGAATAAGCAAACATTTAGATTTTCATTTATATAGATAGATTTCCATGCAGAAAGTTCAGTTTACAAGCCACTCAGCTCCGCCACCCCCCTCGAATGAAAATTAGTATTCAGGAATAGCGGAATTAGGAGAAAAAATGAATGCTTCTACTTGTTACGGTGTCACGTCTAAAAACAAGCTCATATAAAAGTGCAACGTTCTATAAAGATTTCAAAGCAATCGGAAAAGAACTTTCGTAGATTTGAGCTTATGAACAAATGAGCATTTACATTTTTATTTAAATATATATTGATTTCACTGTTTGTCATGAGAAAAAACACTGCTCACGTTTTTCACATTGGGTATGGTCCTACCAACGATCACGTGCTCTCACATAGTGTACAAAATTCTATTGAAAATTTTATGCATCATTTTTATTTACAGTGAGGGTGCGTCGTATTTAAATTGAATGTTTGTGCTATAGTGGAAAAAAATAGTTGGTATGGCATAGAACGGAGGTGATAATTGGTAAGAGGAAGTAGTTAAGTTGTAAAGAAAGTCTCAACGCTTGTTCAATAGTCACAAAAGAAGTGTAATGGACTTAGAGGACCATTACGTAACAACATTACATGTAGAAAGTGGAAAGTAAATGAATGGGTGTCTAAATTTACACTTGAATAAGAAACGTATTATACTAGCGGATCTTCAAGCGTTCTTACTGAGTGGCTGTTTACTGAAATATCTTCGAAGAGTTTCATTACACTCACAGAATCTCAAATTTTTACAAGAACATGTAGGTTTAACTGCGTTTATATATTCACTTTGAACAAAAAATTACCAATTACTTAAAGGTTTCATTAAAAATTTTATACCCTTAAATAAATATAATTCGTCGTTTTATCAGTTCTGCGTAATGATGTAATAGGGCATCAAAATAAAATAATTATTATTAACATAAATCAACAGATAAATACGTAATATTTTTAATAAACTGTATGAAATGTACAATCTGTGCTTACATTACTAGTAGACATCATATAAAATGGATATTACAGAACTGCCCTGCAATATTTGCATTTAATTATTGACTCCATTTTTGTATGTTCATACTTTCTCCTAAATTGATTTCATAATATAATAGGTGAAGAGGATTTCCTTCATCGGTTCTATTGATTGACCTTTCTTAATGATCGCTACATTTTGGAATTTTCAATCTTTTAGTTCAAACAATGTTTTCAGGAATTAATAAAATTTGCACAATTAAAAAATACAGGGATTTTCAAGGAATTGATAGGGTTTACAGTAAAGATCAGGTTTCGATTGATTCATAATATTTATTTTATTTACATTGACGTGAAAATAAATTTAAAAGAAAACTGTATTTGACTCTGTTGGAAAAGTCATAAATCCTGTCGTTTCTGCATTCACCGAATTAATTGCCGGTCTCAGGAGAATGTAACATAATTTTGTAATTTCTAGATTAGGCGTGGGCTGTCAATCTAAGAAAAATTTTAAAATATTGCTCATATTTGTCTTCCATACTTAATATCGAGCTATAACAGCTCTCAGATTTTAATTATGCTTCTTAAAAAAAAAGAAACTTAAGATATGTCCACCAGAGGTTATTTAGCTTAATATTATTATGTATGCTAACATAAATTAGGCGATCCCGTGAAAATAATTTATACAATAAGAATCATTGAGATGGATTATCCTTTTGTGAGGACGTTCTAAACGAGACATATCTAAAAGTAACACTGAAGGGTGTTATATGTTCACGTCATTTGACTACATTTTTCAACATGAGGGATATAATAATTGAAATATGTTTGTTATTCATTTGATTATACCTATTTACATATCTCGGTTTAGATAAATAGACGAAAAGAAGACTTTGTATGCAAATTTTCTATACCCTAGAGCTACACACATAACATAATCAAACACTAAACACATGTGCCCTCTTTAATATTTGCATAGTACCTGTTTATAATACTCATAATCCGTATCATAGAATTCAGCATCATACTTAGATGAAAGAATACACGATTCTTTTCTCAATTGTTGATAGTCTAAAAACTTGATGCGAATGAATTAATTAAAAGGGAATGGTGTTGCCGTTATTAACTACTTACTCAGTCGTTTAACTACTGAGCAATTTTAGGATTATTTCATCTGAACACCGCGAAAAGGGATTTATCTTGTCTTGATGTATTTTTTTCTTTAACTTATAGCTACAAAATTTGCACGATCGTAAAACATTGTAAATGACAAGATGCTGGAACAAAACGAATACATGATATTTGCAACACTATTGGCAAAAGAACCTTGAGAGTGACTTAAGCTTGTAGCAAGATCACGAGGATATTGAAGCACGTTTTATTTTCTTTATTTATTTAATGTAAAAAAAAAACGATATCTGTTTGAGCAACGAGTCCGAAAGTATCTTTAATGCTTTATTTATTATCATGTTTTAAATTGGATATTATGAGAAATATATGTAACAATAACACATCATTACTTATTGCAATGCTTAAACAAAGCTTTTATGGGAATAATTTAATTTTAAATATATTTCCTAAAATATACTTCTTTTTTCATCATACAAATTTTGTATTTAAAGAAAAGGTATTTTTAAATCAAAAGATAAATTGTTCGTTTAGTATTTTTAATGTGCCATAGAGATTTTAAGGTGGTTAGAAAACTACATACTACATCTACGGGCTCGGTTCGACTTTCACTTTGGGCTTTATTGCGTATTCATACGTCCTTTCTTTATGAGTTAACGTTGTCCAAATATAAGGTGCCCCATAATAAAGGGTCCAACAATTTCGGCCTCTGTAGTGACCATTGCCGTAAGTACATTAAAGAAGAAACTTAAAACCAAAAGTAATCCACGTGGCAACATTAAATTTTATGTATTCAATAAAACAATTTCACTTGATATAGCAATATAATTATTTGGAAATATATTAATTAATGCAGCGTATTCTCACTGGCTATTATAAGAAAAATTAAAAGTAAGCTGTTTTAGTCCAGTTAAATTTTATGTAGTCAATAAAACAATTTCACTTTTCATAGTAACATAATTGTTTGAAAATATATTAGCTGATTCAGTGTATTTTCATTGGTATAACAAATGAAAGTAATGGCAAACCCTTTTAGTCAAAGTTAAAAATTAATGAACATTAAAAAATGATGTATGCATAGATGCTTTTTTGTAGTATCTTTTTACTGTTACTTTTCATATTAATGTCGTTATTTAGTGTAATTCTCTTATTCATTGGTATATGAAGGACACAAAATGAGATTTTAAAAGTACATAAACATAATATTCATTTAAGAAGTATGAACTAGAATTAATCTGAAATTATTAGCACATTTATTACGAAATACTACATTTTCAAAATAATTGTTTTGTTCCCCAGCGTGTAAGAATATCATAAATTATAACTTATACATATTTTTTATATTATATACCATTTTCATATTATATTTCTCTTTTCTTATGAAACATGATACGTGACAATGGTTTTGTAAAAAAATCCGTTACAAAATTCGGGTAAGCTGTACTGGCAACAACTTTGTTTAAAAGCATTAACAAGTAAAACTTGGGAAAATTCATTCATGCATTAAAAGAATAATAGATGGTGAAGCAGTCAGACTCCACGTTTGAATTTTTCGTGAACAGAATAATGGAACGAAAAGATAGTTCCTCTTTCAAGGTCGCCTGGATGTGGAGCTGTGGTATGCGAAGGGAAACAAAAAAATTAAGTATAATTTGATAGTGTTCGGTTATTTTTCCCTTAAGAGCACTTGGTTTTAGAGCAGTTGCAATAAGATGTATGTAAAAGTAAGATTTCATACAAAAAATACATTTTTTATGGCTTCAGTCTGGGTATTTTTTCTCTTTACAGAAATCACATAGCGTAGACTTAGTACCACTCTTTTTCTCCTCATGTATGATACAATGAAAATAATGCACTTAAGAACTCTTTTAAAAAACAATGACAGATTTTACGACTTTAGCCTGTCTACCACCAATGTAATGATTTCATATTTTTTCATTTTAAGTGAAAGATTTAGTTGCTGAAAGAAAATTAACTGAAATTTATGCTTAGTGGATCCATGCGTGGTCAATTTAAGTTAAATTTTGTAAATATATTGTTTTAAACAAAAAGGATAATTTAATACCAACATTTTATGCTGCAAAATGAACAGAAAAATATTAATCCGTAATAATGTCAATCGTTCTTCTGTATTAGTGTTAATATGATGTATTTATATATTTGTATTAAAAAATATAAGCATAGTGACGGCAGAAAAGAAATGAAGTTGCCATATTTACTCTACAAATATGCTTTTGTGGTAATCTCTACTTAAAAATAGCACTTTTAAATTTTAAATACTACCTTGTTTCAAAACGGCATAATAACGACAAATCGTCTAAGGAATAAATAAGACATCATTTTCTTTCGGGGGGGGGGGTGAGCTGGGAGAGATGCAATTATTTGGGGACGTTGAGTATGCAACAATGTTGCAAAGCGTTAAAATACTAGAAATTTTTAATAATGAAACCTTACTGTGTAAATAAAATTTAGACAGCAAATTCCACATCACTTTTTCAGCCGTACTTCTAGTGAAGAGAATTGTTTACTTCGTCGTATTCCTCCACTACCTGAAGTTAACTTATCATTCTGGGTTGCACTGGTGTATAATAACCAATCATGGACATAAGTTTGAAAATCTGTCTGACTTAAAATAATTTTAAAATAGCAGCATTTTCAAGTCAAAAATATCACCTTCTAATTTCAAAGGAAGTATGATACCCTGTAACATGTCATGCTCAGCGTTTATGAAGTCGTAAATTTTTATATAATTTTGGATTACAGGAAATACTGAATAATTACCACTAATTTTTGAGGATGAAAATCCTATAGTACACTTTTATTCATAAATTTCAAGGAAATTTTGAATTTGTGCACTTTAACTAAACCTCTGAATATATATCTAAGAGTTTAATAACTTCGAAAAGGAAAAATATTATTTTAAGTCACACTTTATTCAATATTCATATTCAGGAAAGTCAAGGGCCAAGAACACATTACATAGAGAAATAAAGTATTCATCCTTGAGCACTACAAAATCGAAATGGTATGCTAACAATAAATAAATCTAATAAATAAAAATGAAATTCTGATTGTTTGTTTGTTTGTGGATTTGATTCGTATACAAATCCACAAAAATGGACCTATCGGCCTGAAATTTAGCACATATATGTAAAATAATATAGAATAAATCATAGTCCACTTTAAAACTTTGAAAGTCCACCCGTTCCCGGAATTTAAGAGATTTTTTATGCTCTTCACGCAAAAATCTTTCCGTAATTGTAACCCCTGTAGTGAAAAAAGTGTGAAATAAGGATTGTGGTTGCCATGTGTGGCGATTTTGCCGAATAAAATGTCGTTCGTATACAAATCCACAAAAATGGACCTATCGGCCTGAAATTTAGCACAGATATGTAAAATAATATAGAATATATCGTAGTCCACTTTAAAACTTTGAAAGTCCACCCGTTCCCGGAATTTAAGAGATTTTTTATGCTCTTCACGCAAAAATCTTTCCGTAATTGTAACCCCTGTAGTGAAAAAAGTGTGAAATAAGGATCGTGGTTGCCATGTGTGGCGATTTTGCCGAATAAAATGTCGTTCGTATACAAATCCACAAAAATGAACCTATCGGCCTGAAATTTAGCACAGATATGTAAAATAATATAGAATAAATCGTAGTCCACTTTAAAACTTTGAAAGTCCACCCGTTCCCGGAATTTAAAAGATTTTTTATGCTCTTCACGCAAAAAGCTTTCCGTGATTGTAACCCCTGTAGTGAAAAAAGTGTGAAATAAGGATCGTGGTTGCCATGTGTGGTGATTTTGCCGAATAGAATGTTTTAAATTCTCAAAGTAAAAATAAAAGAATAATAATGATTTTTTTTTGTTAGTTTATATACGTAAGGTTATTTTTTTTTAATTATAATATCGTGTGCATGGGAAATCGGAGCAGGAATGTAATGCTTTACACGCAAAACAATAAGAATTGAAGATTTCCGAGGCTAATGTGTAAATTTATTTTCAGTTTGGCGAAAAAATAAAATGGCTGAAATATAGATTTTGAGTAAGTGAGTTCTAGCGGTTTGCACAGTTTTCGGCTTGGCGCAATTTATTGAGAGCTTAAGGAAATAGATTTTTGAAAACAAGTGCAAAGGTTTTATTAGAATACAGCGTTAAATTTTAATGATCCGTGAAGAAATAATGCAGTTATTAAGGGATTTCAAGCGATCTAACTTCAGAATTCTCGCCAATTGAGTACATTGATATAAGTTGGGGGAATTCCGCCAAATTTCAGAAAATTGAAATCTTCTCATTTAGTACATCGGAGTAACGATGAATAAAACACATTATAGTTGATAATTTAAAAAAAAATCGGCTGTATTAAGGATTCCAATTTTCAAATAAATGCGTGGTACTCTTTGGCGGTCGAACCATTTCCCATATTGATTGCTGCTAAGTCAATGCTTCGAATGATTCCCTGAAAAAACTCTTGCAAAATGGCGTATGTTGGCACTTTGGCGAGGCTTAGATTTGAAACTGGATTTTATTTGAGACTGGTATATATAATAACACTGGTTATAGATAAAAATGAATGTTGGTATGTGTTTATGAGGTTGAAAAACTCCAGCACCGTTGAGCACCGTTGCACGATGAAATTTGGTTCACCTAAGTCTTTTATGATGGAGAAGGTTTTTATGCTATCCGTTTTCCTTAACTTGCCACTTGGTGCCGCAGAACAACGTTGAATTCTATTCCGTTTAGCCGTTTGCTATGCGAATATCGTCCAACCGATTTCGATGAAATTTGGTACACGCGAATATTAGAACACGGAGAATATTTTTCACTATCCATTTTGCAGTAACTTGCCGCTAAATGGCGCTGCAAAGCATCAACTTCTATACCGTTCGACCGATCGGCATAAAATTTTTTATACTTACACATTTGAGCACGAAGAACATATTCTAACTGCGTTCCTTTTGATGTTACTCACCACTAGATGACACTGCAATGCATTATTATTTTAACTCGCCACTAGATGACGCTGCAGCAGGCCAAATTCTTGACCATTCAAACGGTCGCTATGAAAATCAGTATACATAGCTATTTGAACAATGAGAATATTTTGGCGTTATCCATTTTGCTATAACTCGCCACTTGACGGCGCTGTAGCAAATCATTACTTTATTGAACCACTAGATGGCCCTGCAGTGTATCACTTCTTGACTGTGCAAATGATCGCTATGAAAATAGGTATACATAGATATTTGAACACGGGGAAGAGTTTGGCGCTATCCATTTTCCTATAACTTGTCACTAGATGTCGCGTCAACACATGAACTTCAGGACTGTCCAGCCGATAGTCATGAAAATTCGTATACATCGATATCTGAATGCGAAAAATATTTTCGCCGTATCCTTTTTGCTAAAACTCGCCACTAGATTGCGCTACGCCGCATGGCCTTCTGCACCGTACAAACGATTGCCTTGCAATTCGGTATGCATGATTATTGGACACAATATAACGCGATATCCACTTTGCTATATCTGTTTATTACAATGAATAGTAATCACCACAAATCGTAATATCAAAAAGTCCATTCATTCCCGTGCGAAGATCGGGTACTTCAGCTAGTGAATAAATAAAAATACAAATACAAAAAAAGCACGCGTAATAGGGTGGTCCGGAAAAACATTTTTGTTTCTATTTTTGATGATGGGCCCTGCGAAAAAATGTGTCATTAATGGGAAAAGGTTCATATGAAAAATTTGAATTTTGTAGGACAAATTCTTGATTTGCTGCAAATGGTCGAAAATTTTTTGAAAAGTGCTGTTGTTTTTTTGCAATTTTTTGTTTATATATATATATATATATATTTTTTTACGTTATTAACCAGATTTATCAAAATATACCAATCACTTTTTTGCCTTATTTATCGTAGTAGTATATATGCATATATTTGTCAAATCTTCATCATTTTTATTTTTGCATATTAATTATGCATTTCAAGCTAGCTTTTTACTTACATTTAAAGTATGAGGTAAGCTAGTAGAAAATGCTGTCTAGATAGTAGCAAGCTATGTGTTCGAATCCAACGCAAAACATTCCAGAACTCACCACGAGGAGGTGACTCTAAACTAATTTTGATGCTATGTTTCTTTGAATCTCTTCTAATGTTTTGTTGCTGAAGCACCAATCATATCGGTTGAAATCCAGCCTATGCAATGCAGTCGTAGCGTTTCATAACCCTAAATTTCAGTTTTAAAATTTTAATCGCTCGCACTCTGCTGATATCTTCCTCCTTTGAATCGAGACTTCTTTTTTTTCGACAGTTCTCACTGTTAACATTAAATTCTCAGGATGGCGATAGTAAATTCATTTATCTGAGCCAATTTCCTCTTTAACTTATTTAGGAGGAAAATTGAGAGTCGAACTATCTTCCATCTGCGCAATCTTTTTTTTTTTTTTTTTTTTTTTTTTGGAAAAACCTTACACCAGTATCGTTCGCTGCTGGTAGCCTCCAGTATTCTTCGCCATGACAGTCATCACAAAAATAAGGAAAACGAAGTTTTCCTTTACATTTTTTTCGGAAAATATTAAAAAAGGATCATCTGTCCTAAATTTCCTGTCAGTTGTGGCAAATCAAGAAATTCACCTACAAAATTCCAAAATTTTCATGTGCACTTGGTTCCGTCAATGGAACCTTTTCCGTACTACCCGCCTTCAAAAATTGGAAAAATGTTTTTTTTTTCTTTTTTTCCTGTGAGTCCAGCCTCATGCATATGCATCTACTAGTATAGAAATATTTACTAGCGATTTTCTTAGATAAAAAGAATCTTATATTCACAATGTTAAAAGTAATTTCAGGAACAATTTAAATTACTTTACAGGTGTTCGTTGCCTGCTAAATGCATTTTTAAGGATCAACTTTAAAATAAGTATAATAAAAGAAATATAAATCTAAAGGAAACAAAAAAAAATGCTTTATTAAACAGTGCAATATGCAGTAAATGGATATAATACAAAAATATTACATTGATAAAATGTAATACAATATTTTAAAAATATATGAAAATCTATCGCCTACTTTTAAATTAATGGGTTAATATAGTTTTTTTCAGAAAAACGTTCGGCATTTATGTTTCATTTGCTTTATACGCGTAAAATATAACATGTTCTGTACCTCTGGGTGATACGAAAAAGAAACCACAATATTCTGAGAACTTCAAAAACAGTTCGAGGAACATTCAGTGTAAAAATAAATGGTTTGTTACGGGGAAATTTCGATTAAAAATTCGCAGTGGTTTCGCAGAGGGACCTTGAAAACCCGTCTTGCAGACAATTCCCATTACATTAAAAGCTATTCGGGAAACGGTCCCCCGATCGTGAGATGTAATCGTCGGTAACATTGTAACGGACTGAAAGCAGTGTGATGATACGTGTAATCAAAGAGATAAGATCTGAACTGTATTTTAATCAGTACAGAAGAAGATACACGAGTACATTCACCCTATTTCACTTCCTTCACACTTATTGTATATTAAAAATATTGGATTCAAAATGAATTCGCTTCATAAAAAGAACATGTCTTAACAATATTTTTTAATATCTTGTAAACTTAGATAACACATTGCGTAAAAAAGAAATATTTTTAATCTAATTTCATAGATACAGTTTTCTTTTACTTTTTAGAAAATAAACACCATTATGTTTTTTTTCTGAAGTATAGTTTGTTTCATTTTTGCCAGAAGAGGACAGCTCACGTCACGAGAGTAAGACGTCTTTCTGTGAAACGATTAAAATGTAAACGATTAAATTAAGTAACTTATTGGTTTAGGTATTTTAAGTATTTATCAAATCTTGTTTTATTTAAACATACTCAATTTATAGACAGTCTCACTCTTCCATAAATTTAGTGATATAATGTCTCGTAACAAACATTCAATAATTTTCGGATTTTTAGAGAGCTTGAAAAGAGAACATATTGTATAATCATTTAATGTATTTCCAATAATTTACATAGTTTCAATCTGTATAGTTTATTAAAAGAGTAGAACTAGCAGTTCATATTACAGTTAGAAAAAATTATTCCGTTTCGTATCTGTATTTTGTATTAAAAATGATTTATGATGATTATGTAACATACTTTTAAATCGAAAATGTGCACTTGGTGTTCAACAATTAAGATCAAATTGACTAATATGGCCCATAGTTTGCAACGGATTAAATGCATCCCAAAAAACAAGTGTCATAGAGCAATAAGTATTCCTTTTCAAACAATTTTGTTGATACCATGGAAATATTGAATAAACTAAAAAAAATGAGTAAGATTCGATTTCTATGAAAAAGCATATTTGCAAATGAGTGGATTGTATTTGTAAAGATTGTTTGAAGCCATTTCGCTCTTATCCTTTACTATCAAAAGAAATTTAGACGATTTATGCCTGTTGTAAACTTCAAGATGTCTATGAAAGCCACTTATCAGTAGACGAATGGATAATGTAAGTACAAGATGATAAGGTTCTTCAATTAAAATAAAAGTTTCAGTTCCAGTGATTATCCTAAAAGTTTCAGTTCCAGTGAAAAATAAAAAAAATAAGCATGTATAAATACCGTGAAGTTTCACTGAGCATGCAAACACAGTTTTGAAATAGATATCTTAAAGTAAGTAAATTAAACTAAAATTAATTAAACCGCATTTTTGAGAAAGTTGTTCATTAAAGCAAGTATTCCTGGTTTTATATTATCATGAGCACTTGAGTATCTCTGATACTCAAGTGCTGATTTCAATCATATAAATGTGATTCGATGTAATCGTTTTAAAATAATATGGTCAGTTACATTGGATTATGAATTGAGATAGCTGTTACAATATTAAGAGGAGTTTATTTGGAAGACTAGCTCACACGAAATGCTATTGAGAACTTTTTTTTATTCATTTTTTACTACTTCTGGTATGGAAAAATCCCCATACAGCTTGAAAATTACGGAATATAGTTTCACATAAAGTGGATAGTAAAGAAAATTTTAATAAACATATTTTTATTGAATTAATTTCAATAAAATCACAGAATAGAACCTCATGCAAGCGGAAAACATTCTCTTATTTTTTTATAATCTGCTCAACACCAGATTAATTTTAAGGAACACATTTTACACTTCATACAGCATTTGATATTCTTCATTTATTTGACCATATTGCAGAAAGAGCTTGAAAATACACTTGCACAACATAAATAATTCTAAACCTAAGAAATAAATGTTGGTCTCCATCCATTGCTTCACCCACAGATATAAGAATTCGACATATACTGGTGCACGGACGGTACTATTATGCTCTTATAACCCCGTGCAACGTGTATTTACCGTGTCGAGAGATATTTCGAAAAACATCCATATCATATGTTAAATTATACACCCAAATCTACATTTTACATTACCCTTGAACTGAAAATGAACGGGAGATATCTGCAGATGTCCATCATTATCTTTAAAGCAAAACTCAGGCTGTATGGTTTTTCTTTCTTTACTCTTTGAGGGTAGGACCTTGAAAACACGTTTCATAAAACTCTAATGTGACATAATAAGGGGGACTTCAACCGTGGTATGAAAGCAGCCATGTCTTGCATGGTAACGCTTGGGGATAACCATAATGCTTAAAATAACTGTATGATGTTGTTTTCTTGAACCTTACTCAAAGAAAATCGGAGAATATGGGGTAAAATATTCAGACGGAGAAAAATATTATTTACGCACATCCTGTTTGCTAATATAAATTTTGATAGCAGCACAGCAGTATAAGTTCGTTGATCAAAGCTTTAAAATATTTCAGGTCTGGAGGTCTTTACACGATTTGTTAAAAAATACTTGGAATATACATATTTTAATAGATTTTTTAATTATAAACTGTTCTTATTGTTAATGAAGAAACTATTTAAATGCCCAAATAATTACTAAGGATTATTGGGAAAAGTATATTTTAAAGTGAAAAAAAAGTTCCTCTTAATAAATCATAATCTTTAATAGAAAATTTTACAGACTTGCCCAGAGAAAACTTACCTAGGTGTTGTGCAAACACCCATGGGTCTTATTTGTAATTAAAAATTACTTACTACAAATATTAGAACACATCAAATGTGGTTCCCCAACGCTAAAAAAGTCTAACAAGCTAATTTTTACATACTTAATTCCTAATTCTGTTACTTCCTGTATCAATATGTAATTTCAGACTTCTATAAAGTCTGTAATCTGTAATTTCAGAGCATCATAAATTTTTATTGAATTAAGTTTTTTACATGAAATTTTCGATGTGGCTTCCTTTAGCATCGTACACTTTACGTAAACGTTTATGTCAAGCCAAAAGAGCTTTACCGATCTTATTTTGGGGTATTTTTCCAACTTCCACTTTGATTATTTTTAAAGATCTTGAAGTGATCTTACTTTACGTCTATTTAATTGTTTTTTTAAGTATCCCTATAAAAAATAATAGCAAGGAGCACAGTTAGGGGATGATGGTAGCCATTTTTCAGGAGGAAGAAAATTATTTTTTTTAATCTTCCGCCCGTTTTATAGTTGATTTTGCAGTATGACATAGTGCGGAATTATCGTAAAAAGCAGTCTTCTTAAAGGTAGACAAGTTCACTGTATTTGATCAATACTTTATACTGGTAATATTTAGCATCATTTTTAGTCTTCGGTCCTACAAAAAAGGGTTTCGTTAGGTCTTGAGAGGACATTCCCATCCATAACACAACACTTGACAGCCAATTTGGCTTTTGCAAAACAGCTGCGTCATTGCGATGCTATTCGCGTGAAATATATTGTATCTTCGTTTTGCCAGTTGTGGATGGCAGATGAAACAATACTTATCTGAAGTTATTCATGTTTTGTATCGTAACATTAAATACAAAGGCGAAGAACATTTTCTTCATTTTTCTATGGTCTTTGCAGACATTTGATGACAGGCCGGTTTCTTCAGTTTTTCTAACCCATTTTCTTTATCTGACGACATATTGTCGATTGCGATACCTATAGCTTCTTTGCTAAAGTTTTTTGAAGCAGAGGATTTTCTACTGCGATGTCTTTTCAGTTCCATTTCTTCTTTTTTACCAAGCACTTCCTTTCGTCCACATTTTTCTCCTGGAGCTTTTAATTACAAGCCAAATTTTATTTCTTTTCTTAGATATAAATCTATTGGTAAAATGTCACTGATTTTTAAATGCTTTATTTATAACAGAATTTGAGCAACCATCCTTCAAAAGCTTTAAAACTTCGTTTCGGGTAAGTAATTTCAGAGTGATAGTTTACTCCCACTAATAAAAATAGTTCGATTAGTAATTTAAACGTTTGATTTTTAAAATAAAACTGGTGGTAAAACGATTAAAATTAACCATAGTTACATGCTTTTATAATTGGTCACACTAATTTTAATCAACCTGTATAGAAGATATATGTAAGATATTTGAAAAGACGACAAACCTATTTACTTTGTACTTTTATAGGTCAGAGAATTAAATGTTGACCACGAGTGTTGACCACGAGAATATATATATATATATATATATATATATATATATATATATATTCGGAAACTTTGTGATTGACCTAGTCAATGCGAGAGGCGCATTTTACACATTGGGAATTTTGTTTTGTACGGGGACGTGCAAAATTAAATTTTAGCACCTATTTAGATTAATCAGGGAAAAATCTGATCAATGCTATGAAATTCTATGTGGTTTTTCTTATACCAAATTTTGGAATTCATTGTGTAGGTCTTTGCTCAATACTTAAGGATTAAAAACTTAGGTTATTGTGCCTGGGACACCCAGAAGACACCCTTTGGTATGAGGTAAATCAAAGACATGAATTCATGTTATATCTGACAAAATTCGGTAAAAATGCAAAATTGTCCATCCAGGACAATTTAATGGATTCAAAGTAACATCCAGTAACTTAAGTCTACCCCAATTGAATCAGGAATAATCTAACCTCCATTTCAGGGTATTTGTATATTTAGTATAAAATAGTTAAATGTAACGTCTGGATAGCCAAACTTGCCACGAAATAGTTAATTTTTTTTTTAAATGTTTGAAAGTCTTGCCATGTACTTTGAATTGACTAAGAAGTAATTAAATATTTATCATAAAATATGCTATTAAAAGAAAATTTGAAGCAATGGAATTAAAATAGTTTATTGACTTAATACACTTCTTATACTGTCAAAACTTGTAAGTTTATAAAATCCCTGAGTGAATTCTAAAATGAATTACGTAATCCTGTATAGCAGATGCGAGTGCTTCTAAACTTGAACATTTTTACAGCAAAATGAAAAAAGTTTAAGCCAGTTAAGTATAACATTTAAATATAATTCGTAAGTATTCTTCATAAAAATTAAGGCTGCTATACAAATGTACATCCGTGAAATTTATCATAGACCTAGGTTTATTTTAGTCATCTGAGTAACTTTTCATGCAAGAAAAATGATTTTCCTTACAAAAAAGTAAATTATTTCGCAAATCCAAATGCGTATTTAGGATTTTCAGCGTCTCGTCCGCGCGTTGTCCTATTATCCGTTTCAGCGCGTTGTCCTATTATCCAAAATGCAATGGGTAAGTTTTAATAAACAATTAGGCCTCTTGGCTGCTGAACCTGGGGCAGAGACCTTTTTGAAACCCCATAGCAACACCTCTGCACAGATCACTATCCTTAAAAAACCCATACAGCAAACATTCCGTAGAAATTGGGTCGTTTACACGAGATGGTATTTTACCGCTGAAAAAATACAGCTCTTAATGTGCTAATGCCACGTAACAATACAGCAAGACGATGTTTTCTATTGAAAGGGATTGTGACTCGCCTATTGAGCTCTATACCTGTGATCAATCTAGTCACGTTTCAGAAAAATCGTAGTTCCGTCTCTTTATCTTAATAACGATCTCAATCTGGGATTATGCGCTTCCTTTGAGTTGTCTGTTTGGACATGGGTGAGTCACTGTGTTTGAAATCGGCGATAAGGAAAGGCAAATGTAAATACGTATTAATGTTCCAGAAAAGTTTCAAGGGTTCTCTGCATTCCGAAGGTTTGTAAAACACACTCACACACACACAAATGGAAGGTTTTAAAGTGCGGGTTTGTAAATAACTTACGAAAAACTAGTGAGACTAATCTGATGAGCCAATGAAAAAAATATACGTGAAATATGTACTAGCCTCAATTTCCGATTATTGTTAGTTTTTATTATAGATTTAGAATGTGTGACAGTCCATTCGTAAATATTAATGCAATATTTAAAAAAATGTGTTTACTCTGCACGGTCCATTCAAGACATGATATTCAATTGTTTTTTTCACTTTATGATTCACTCTTCAGTTGCATAGTTATAAATAACGAAAATGAATATTTTCTTGCTTTAAAAATTCCACGAACGTGTACTAGAGTAAGTGTTATTTGAAGTGCACTGTTAACAGTAAATCACTCGTTACTTTTGAAGAGTTTATAGTTCAAGTTATTTTCATTTATGTTAAAAAATATATTTTCAGTCCTAATGGAATTTTTACAGTAATGTAAAATAACAATTAAAACTATATTAAGGAATTCGGCAGATTATCTATGCAAATCATCTTATCCCGCATGTAATATACCAGCTGCGTTGACTTTTAGAATAAAAATTTGCCTAATTTCTCTGTTACATAGGATCTAGCTTTCGAACTCAAAATGCGAGGATTTGAAATACTTTAGTTACAAAATTAGTATACTCAGGTAAAAAACGATATATATGATTCGCTTTTATTTATTGATGTTTTATTATTGCGCTGTGTTTTTAATCTCTAAATTTATGGAAAGTACAAATTTAATGAAAATATATAAAATGAAAGATACAGTGTAAAGTTTGAAAAATACGAATACGGCTAGCACTTAAAAATAATTTGATCCTATTTATTTTCAGACGATGCTGTTTTCAGTTGTTTATTAACTATTAAGGCGGTGAGACTTAAAATTCTGTTTAATGGAATTTATTTTTATTTCGCAACTAAAAGTTTGCATAAGTAATATCCAACCAGGAAAGTTAAGTTTATAAAATATAGAGTGTAATAATAGTAGCTTTTTAGTGAATGTTGCAACCATAAATTGAATGAATTCTTCAGAATAAGCAGAATGTGTACTTAAAGGAATGAAGGTACACAAGAGTAAAAATTTCCCAATACTGTATTCACTGTTG
The DNA here is from genome assembly GCA_038373885.1 of Cheiracanthium punctorium. Classification (NCBI taxonomy): domain Eukaryota; kingdom Metazoa; phylum Arthropoda; class Arachnida; order Araneae; family Cheiracanthiidae; genus Cheiracanthium; species Cheiracanthium punctorium. Next base: position 162,042 of record JAWZYV010014207.1, on the reverse strand, counting down.
TGTCTCCGTAATGGTCTTCATATATTCCATTGCACTTGAAGATTGGAGCAAAAAGTCAAACTTCGTAAAAATTATTAGTATACTGTAAAGTTCCTGCAGAATTAATTATACTTGCACATTATTGGACAAATAATATATAAAATTGCACTTTTTATACAGATTACAACTAAATTATGTTTCTGCCTTTTACGAAAAAATTCAGAGTGTTAATAACTTGTGAGTAGATATTGAAATCGCAATAGTGAATAAACAAGAAATTTTATAAACATACATCTGAGAACATTGAATAAATCCAAGAAAATTTCATCATATCATTTCATGAAGTCTCTCTCTGACAAAATTTATTTTTAAACGAAAAATTCTTAATATATAATCTATACAGGCGTGATTACGAGATCATATTTCTGTAAAATTGAGGCGTTTGAACTCGCCGTGTCAAAATTAATTGCATGAAAGGATTGCATCTATCCGATGAGAAGTATATTAATGACTCTACATACTTGTGGTTTTAGATTCTTGGAAGATACGGTTGCCAGCACGCGTATTAATAGCAAATGTTTTAATGTGAATTGAAGGATATGCATATTAATAAAAAGAAAAAAAAATGTCAAGTTTTATTAGAGAACTATTCACATTATAGTTCTGTAAAATTTGAAGTTGTTTTAAATTTGAAACGAAGTGAATATAACCTAATTTAAAATTTTACCTAAACACAGAAGTACATTTTAAAACCTACCAACACCATGAACTTCATTTGAGTATTAAAAATGATTATAAAAATTGTATCTTGGCAGTCACTAGTAGTGTTCCACTGAATTCAAAACTTTCTTTTTGTCTAAATATGATAATTGTGTAAAAGAATGAAACAAATGTTATAATTAAGTAAAAATATTGCCTTTAGTGTTTATTTTCTAAATAGAATTTAACGCGTAGATATTGTTAATAAGATTTTATTCAGCATAATAGTTGAAAAGCCGAAAATAAAATATGTAATATTAAGAATTGGGAAACCGTATTCTAATGCACTTTACATTCTATACATACTTCATTTACATAGTAATTTATAAATTTGTATCTTTGCAATATTTGTTTAAAGTAAATATCATATGAGGTGACTCATAAAAAACAGCAAAAGTGAAAAGGAAAAAAAAAAACAGAAATACGAGAAAGGAAAAAAAAATCCATTTGGAGGTTTACAGTGGCTAAAATTAAAAGCTTATAAAAAGTTAATGGCATTGGAGAAAGAGATGTTATAGCCAAAAACTATTGTACAAACCCATTTTAATGAAACTTCCATATTTTACAAAACTCCAAAAACATATAAAGTTTCTAGTTATATTTTCTAAGAAAACAATTTAAATCAATAAAACATCCCACTATTTATTTACTTTTAGAGTACTTTCATGCATACCACAATTAGATTGTTTTGGACTCACTTCATATGAATAACAGGTTTCTATTGTTTTGGTTAACGTCCCTTGAGGAGTAACGTCCCATTAAAAAAAAGTTTTAATTGGTGTCGTTGATCTTTCGTTTCATAGTTAAAAAAATGCCCAGTTCGTTTTATTTGCTTATTTTGTGTTACGCAAAATCTGCGCGACGAGCGTCTGCCTAAGGTTTTGGGGTGCCTTGACGAAGGACTTCTTGAGAGTTTTTTATGCTCATTACATCTGGAGAAGACCAACGGAAACTTCAGACAGTTAAATCGACAGCCGCGTGGTAGGATTGAACTCGGGACTTTCACACTTCAGCCATCTACTGCATTCAGTGCCTTATCCAAGCGGACATGTTAGGCCGCTCTATTTTTCCTTTGTAAACAGCATGGCCAATTAAAATGAAAATGCTAACATGCCACTTTGAAAAAAAAATGAAATTTCATATTTGACATTTTTCTTATACGGTTTAACATCTTTCAAGAGACAGAAAAGAAATAACATTATGTGTGGGAGAACACTAAATTGTGGTTGGAAAAAAAAAATGAATAGCTGACAGCGATGTTAGTTTTCAGAACTACTTTTTAAGAAAATCCTTTTTTTTATCGATTTCGTTTCACTTCGTGAATTGTGTTTACTATTTAGATGACAGATTTCATTTTCAATACATATGAGATTTTGTAAATTTGTCTCTTGATTTTCAATTCTTTGATAAAATGCTCTCACTACTTTTACAGCTTGGATCGCTTCGATTATAACCAAGAAAATTATAACAGGATTTTTTAACACGACGGGTATAGGAAAATATATTTTGGACCAATAGAAAATGACGTTATAGTGGAAATATTAAATGCGGGTAACTTTAAATCGATGATTCACTGCATTAATGTTTAAGAATCCAAAATATCAGTCCATTAAATTTAAAAAAGAAACAATGTTACAGAAATATTTTAAAAGACAATAATGAAGTCATGTTTTATTGAAATTAAAATAACAAAAATAAGTTGAGAAAATGCTATTGTTCTTTTGTAAATCTCTTTATTATTAATATTATTATTAAACGACAACATCCGTCTTCGGAGCATTAACCAATAACATAGTAGTATTTATTTCCAAATTATTTTTGAAATAAACCTATTCTAAAATAATTAATATAAAATTATTATGATTATCTCTTTTACAAAGCTTTATTTTATACCTTTTTAAAAACATTTTTGTATTTTTTATCAATCATATATTTTAACAAATATAGGATTGTATCGCAGATTAGGCATACTGGACACCTTGTGTATGGATCATAGTGTGATATGTAAATAGCCTGTTTCAACTTTTTGGAACACATTGTAGATGTCCATTATCTGATCCATCTCAAGAGTCAGGCGCGTAGCCAGGACAATTTTTCGGGGGGGGGGATATGCGCCTGGAAAATATTTCGGGGGGGATATGAACTTATATGTGTATAAATAGACGGAATTTCATCACTAATCCAAACATTTCGGGGGGGGGGATATATCCCGATATCCCCCCCCCTGGCTACGCCCCTGTCAAGCGTTACTCATAGCCTATCATCTTACCTAACTCAAAAGAATTTTTCACTTGGACTGATAACTTCAAAAGTTAGCGCATTTAAGTTAACAACCTCTGTATTATAGTATCACTTTGATTGGACTGATGAACTTCAAAATTGGATTTAATTTGCCTTGATTTATTCTGATATGCTCCAACTTACACCGCTTATTATACAGGAAACTAACCCGGTGAATGGGCGCATATTTTACTCTTATTTCTGGCTCTCGTTAATCATAAATCTCTCAAATTGCAAACTCAAAACTTCTGTTTATTTATAGTCTTATGTCTCCAATTTAAAGGTGCAGATCAGAGTTGTTTGAAAACATAAATAAAATAACATAAATATAAAAGTCAATAACTAAAAGCTGCGTCTTCTAGTTCCAGTCTCCCCTGCCCTATAATACCAGGATACTAAACTTGTATAAATGTTATTAAAAGTATATCACTGCTTGTATGTTTTAGAAATTTTAAATATCTTTACATCTTAAAATTTTTTAATTTACCCATTTAAAATATTTAGCATGTATATATATGTATGTTAAATTTTATATACATGTTATACATTATATATATCTAATATATAAAATTCTCCTGTCACAGTGTTAGTCACCTAACTCCTCCGAAACCACTCGACCAATTTTAATGAAATTTTCTATGTATATTCGTTAGGTCTGAGAATAGGTTTTTAACTATGTCTCATACCCCTAAGTCATAAGGGCGGTCCACCCCAAAATGTTTAGCCCCAGAGTGCTATTCATTTCAATCAGGATTTCTGTGTAGACATTAGCGTGTCGAGTCACTTTTCAAATGTGTTTGCCAGATAATGTGGAAAGGGGGGGGCGTTAATAAAATGTTGAAAGTCGCAGAAGGTTTGCAATTTTTGTAATGGATCGCTAAATGTGGTGTCAAAGCGTGACAATTTATTATAAATATATTTCGCGTATAGTTAGAAAACGCCTGGCGTATATTGTAAAAGAGTTTTATAAGGCGATTTTAATATAGATTTCTATTCCGAAGAAGTTCTCTGTGGAAGAAGAAAGGAAAACACGGTACACTCATGCATTATGATGCCCATTCCAAACAGCATTTAAAATGTCTTTGCGGTATAGTTGGAATATGCCTACAGGAAGAATATGCCTGGCGAAGATTGTAAAACAGTTTCAGTAGGCGATTTTAAGATAGATTTCGATTCCAAAGATGCGTTTTATGGTACATGAAAGAGTTGATTCCTATTTTAACGCCCCCACTCTCGCCAACCTAAAAAATCCCCGTACTTTGGCGAGCTTTGCAGTCATGGGTCTCTGGCAGTTATGCACAAGTTTCAACGGTACTTACGTATTATCCCGGCGGTCCGCCAAGACAAGCAATTTTTCACCAAGATAAATGCCGGGCACATGAAATTGTTGATGGTTTGGAATACGATTGGCAACGTATTTAAAATCTACGAAAAGTAGTTTGGCGGAAGTGACCGCCGGGATAATACGTAAGTACCGTTTCAACGCACCCAAAAGAACTAGGCGATAACTAAAGTAAACAAACTAGCGATAAACGCGCCAGTTAAGGAATTAAGACACTTAATTATTAAAACTACATTAATTGGTAATCCAAAATAAATAAAAATGTAACGGCATGCTGTACTTACATGTTTTTCCAAATCGCCATTTTAATTCTAAATTACGATTTCTACATAAATGCAAAAAATCGTCATGGTAACTGCATATGTTTAATCATCGCCTCCTTGGCGAGAGCCGAGGCGTTAAAGTAGGAAACAATATATAAAACGGTGAAGTATAGTTGTGATATACTTGGCGAAGATTGTAAAATAGTTTTAGTAGGCGATTTTAAGATAGATTTCGATTCCAAAGATGGGTTTGATGAAATAAGAAAGAAAAATACAGCACAGTCATGAATAATGATAACACCTTCCAACTTAATGGAATAAGGACGAAAAATAGGGAAGACGCATAAATTATGATACGATTTTGATATATAGCACTATAGTGCGTATTTAAAATCTGAAAGTGTTTCAGATTTTCATCCTTTTTTTTTTGGGGGGCAAAATTTCTTATGGAATGACTATCAATAAGTCTCAAGGCCAAACTATGTCTGTTTGTGGATTAGATTTGAGCACACCATGTTTTTCACACGGACAGTTATACGTGGCATGCTCTCGAGTGGGCAAACCATACAGTGGGCATCCAGTTTGTTTGTGTTATCTAAAGATAGGATAACAAAAAATATTGTATACTCTATTTCGTTAAGGGATTGATATTATTTTTACTTTCCGAACATGTACCATGTAAGGAAAGTATTGTAATCATGAAAAAATTCGACTTCGAGATTTTGATGTTTTTACACGTTTTGAGGGCTTCTGAATCCATTTATGCTATTTTTACGAGATGTATGTGTGTGTGTGTGTGTGTTTGTGTGTATGTGAGTGAACACGATAGCTCCTGAACGGAGCATTCGATTGAGCTCAAATTGGGTATATATGTTATAAACCACCGTCGCAAGACCAGTATTGATTTTGGTGTGTATAGGACTTATAGTTTTTCTATAGGGCTACGACAAAGATTTCTATAACATTATGGCCTATCGGGGGAAATTCTTGAAAGTGCGCTAGCGTTTAAACGGTACCTTCGATTGAGCTGAAATTGGGTATATATGTTATAAATCACCATCTTAAGACCGGTATTGATTTTGGTGTGTATAAGACTTATAGTTTTTATACAGGGCTACGACAAAAATTTCTTTTATATTATGGCATAATGACATATGGGGAGAAATTCTTGAAAGTGCGCAAGCGTTTAAACGGTGTATTCGATTGAGTTTCAATTTGGTATATATGTTTGAATTATTCATCAATTAAAATTTATTTAAATACTTGGTAATGATCTTAATCGTAAGTGTTCGGAAAGTTGAGTGGAGTCACTCCAGATTTTTTAGTAAAAATATTGTAATTAGCCATATATATAAATTTAAAGAATAAATTACAATGAATTAAAAATATAAATGTTTGGTATTGTGTTATTTTTATATTCCAGCATAGTTCACAGCGCTCCATGCCTCTTCCAACTCATATACCACATCCTCACAAACTTAAAATAAGTTAATCATTTCTTTCTACTAAAATAATCCTAGGAATAATTTATATGGCAAAACAACGTTTGCCGGGTCAGTTAGTATATATATATATATATATATATATATATATATATATATGCAGTACTGTCCAAAATTAAGGACACTCTTGGAATGCTTAGGTTTTCTAACTGTGTATGCTTATAGGAAGTCACAAAATGCAAAATCATTTATCATTTTAAACATAATTTACTACAAATTTTAATACAAAACTAGCTGCGTACCCGTTCTCCGCACGGTGGGAAACGCATATTTTCCTTAAGCATATATAATTTGAATTAAACCCAGTAATTCGGAATCTCAAAACGTGAAAACATACTTGAATCGTGACTAAAAGGTGACGTCATGAGTGCAAATTTTAGACGATTGCAACATGACACAAAAACTACGTCAATGTGACTGGTGATCAAAAAAGAAAGAACTTTATGGTATGCAGACAAAACTCTTTTCTCTTTCGAAAAATGCCCGATTTCTACATCATATAATTCTCTTTGTGAGGTTTAATTTATAGCATTAATATATACAGTATATACCACATAAATAACATTACATGATGTTGACAATAATTTTATCTTGCATTTTTCAAAGCGTGGGCAATGCATTAGGGTAGTTATGTTACACACGACTTTATTAAATTTTACCTAAATTAAAAAACCTACATGAAACAATGGATGCATCATTTACGTTTAAAAGCCAAAAATGTACCCTGCTCCGGTGAAAATCATGTCGCTTTTGTAAATGAAAACGTTCGTGATGCAACTTCTGAGAAAAAAAATTATTACCCTTATTGAACTCTTAATGCAGTATCACACTTGTTACATAAAAGTGACGTTTATCTCACTGCCAATTCGCACTAAATAAATAACTAATTTCATTTTTCCTTTTTTACAGATTACAGTTGACCCCTTTATAACATGGGTCTACAACACGAATTATTAGAATACGACGAAAACATTACGATCGTTTTCTTGTAACACGTTAAAAGAGACTGGTACAGCACGGTGAAATGAGACATATGTTCTGATATTATGAAGCCTTAGCTCTTGTAATTAACATTCCTTTTGAATGGCAACACCAAACATCATTGCATTTTTACAGAGCGCGGTTAAGTTTAGCCGCGATTATACCGCGCAGTTCGCACTCCAGGTGGAGTATAGCGCAGGACCCGTACAACACGGATTCCTATAACACGGGTTGCTGTATTTAGTAATATTTCATCTCACCTTGGTGGCCGAAATCTATTAAAACCAAATATCCGAACTGAATCAAAAGTAAAATTTACTAAAAGAAAATTTTTTAATTTTGTATAACCCTCAGAACAACTTCGGAGTTTGCCATCTATGACGGTTTTTCATGACGTGACAACTTATGCTTGCATACAGTGGCGTAGCCAAGGAAGGGATAGGGGGTCACAACCCCCAAAGCGGAATTTTTTGCCATACAAAATGTATATTCTTCATTCCCTTATCGCACACACGTGTACATATATGTGAGTTGCAGTAGTCGTAACATTCCCATGAAAAATTTCTGGCTATGTTCGACTCCTGCTTAATCAATATGCTTCAGCATCGGAATCTCCGCGATAAAAAAATGGTCTAAAAAATGTGACACCAGAAAATTCTGATTAACACAATGGGGTTACACAAATACGCGCCGGACATACGCTCTTGCTTCCGGAGGAGCAAATACATTAGAGGGTATGTGCTGCTCCGGATAATCTGCCAGCAAAACAGCAAAAATGACGTAAAAAATGACATCCACACTCGAAGGAAATAAAATTAAAGGTATGTAGAATTGCATAAAAACTTCGATTATTTTTAAGGTGCAAGTCTGTTACAGTTCTATTTGTTTCACAATTGATGCGTTTTCACTTTTTCGATTCTTAAAAGCTGTAGAAATGAGTGGTTTCACATAATTGTAAAATTTAACAACTTAAGTGGCAACAATGGATTCCGTTGCTACGGAAACTATAGCAATGTTAAAAATAGAACATGAAATGAGTTATTCATGTTTATTTTGCTAGAACTGCCATATTGGCGAAATTAACACCGCCAGTCGATGGCAAATAGCTCAAACCACAAATTAAACTTGACACAAAAGGCAATACGCAATACTCTGTTTGGCGGAATTAAAAAAAATATATCTATGCATACGCTAGAGACATCGGCTCATCTCAGTTGTGGAATGGAATTAATAATATGTACAGAGTTGCACTACATTTGAATATTTTTCGCCAACTTTGCTAAGAAATGTACTAAAGTAGTAATCAACAAACGTTTCAATTCGTAAAACAAAAAAAATAGTAGACAGTATTAATTACGCCTTTCTAACAGCTTCTAGTAAAAGAAACTTCCGTAGCGTTTCTTTAACAAATAAGAATCAATTATTTATTACACAGTACTTCGATCGCCAAAATGCCAACATACACCATTTTGCGAGATTTTTTTGTTTTCAGGGAATCATTCGAAGCATTTATTTAACAGCAATTAAAATGGGAAATAATTATCTATCATTTATATGGTTCGATCGGCAAAATTTAATGCAGGCATATTATTGATAAGTAGCAGTTATTTAAATTATTATTAACTATAACGGGTTTTAATCACCGTTAACTACCATGTACAAAATGCGAGAATTTCAATTTTCTGAAATTTGGCGGAATTTCTCTAACTTAAATCAGTTTACTTAATTTGGTGAAAATTCTATCGATCGTTTAAAATCGCTTTACTAACTGCATTATTTCTATATGAAACATCGAAGTATAGCGCCGTAAAACTTATACTTGTTATTAAAAATACTATTTCGTTACGCTCTCAGTAATTTGCGCCAAGCCCAAAACTGTGCAAATCGGTAGAACCTACTACTTTCTCAAAATCCCCAAATGAGCCATTTTTTTTTGCCAAACTAAAAAATATACATATTAGTCTCGGAAATCTCTCAATCCCTTATTCTTTTACACATAAAAAACATTGAAATCCTGCTCTGATTTAACCTGAACGCAATATTTTAATTAAAAAATAACTTTGTAAATAATCTGAACAGAAAAGAATCATTATTATTTTATTTTTACCGCAGGAGTCTAAATAATTTAATAAAATAGCCAAACATGGCAACCTCGATGCTTATTTCTCACTTTTTTGAATACAGGGGTTACAATCGCGGAATTGCGGAGAGCAAAAATTAGCGTTTTTGATGGGGGTTTTTATCAATATCTCCTAAACTAATTCGAATTTCGAAATTTAAATTAGCGGAGGTTCTTTCTCGAAATTTTCCGAATTCGTGGATACCTCGGTTGAAACTCAACTCCCAGCCGTTTAGGAGGAGATGATGCTACACACACACACACACACAGACGCGCACAGATTTTAATAATATAGAAGCTAAATTTAAATATGTGTACTAGAATAAATCTTATAATTACTTTAATCTGAAAAACAAATACAGTGAAGTGGATTGTAATTTCTAACTTTCAAGGTCAATCACTGTTATTTTTCTGAGTTTAAAATTCTTGCCAGCTCAATGAAGAACCTATGTGAAGCTGTAATAAAAAGTTAAGGCTACCCCACGAACTGCTGATAATGTACTGCAATCTTCAATACCTAATGTATCTCGATAATTATTGCCATTTAACTTTTTTGTGTTGTAACTATTTTAATTTTGTTTTTTGTATTGAAATAAGTATTAAATTATCTTTAAAATGATGTAAAAGAGTTTGTATTTTGCAAAAAATAAAACATTTTATACGTATATAAACTTAGAAAACAAAAATAAGTTACCAAATGTGTCCAGAATTTTGCCCACCAATGCAAGCATGTGTGTGTTTCAGAAATATAAGAATAAGCCGTATATGTTTTTCAGTTATAAGCAGCATTATTTTCCCATTAAAAAGTTTAAGCACTTTGACATCCATAAATAAAAGAAAAATGGCTGACAATTATTTAAAAAAAGAAATAGAAACATTTAGATTCGAAAAGTATTATGTTTTTTTATTTTTTTTTTACGTTCAGAAGATGTTTGGAATATCCTAAGAATGATTTTCAGCACGAGTAAAGCTACACGATATTGGTAATAGTATTTCGCTATTCGATTAGGCAAAAAGATAACGATTTGTTTACACTATTATATTCTAAGAGAAAACGCTAACAAAATTGAAGTAATGGATTCCCTACACGAAAGTCTGGGGCTTTACTGAAAGATGCCTTTAAGCCATGCTATTTCGATTGTTAGATTTTTCAATTTTCGTTTATCTATGAAAGAATGTCCAATGCCTTACAAATGTCTTCAAAGTAGTTTGGCGTCTGGAGTTAAAATTCAGAATTGAATTTAATAGGCAGTCTGTATATTTTCAAATTTTCAGCCAGCTATTATTATTATACTATTATTAATATTATTTTGACGAAAATAAATTATAGTTTAACTGAAATTGCTTCTCGAATTGGAAACTTAATAGCATGGGAGAGGTTATTTTTATAATTGTTCTTCTCCCTTTTATGCAGAAGTAAAGAAGAGATGTTCTTTGAATAACCGCATTCTTTCTTCTCCAGAGGAAATTTGAAAAACCTATTATTGTGTTGGAAGAAAAGACATTTATTTTACGCAGAAAAAAAATGGAAAAGTTTATATGCATTCTAAAGTGGAAAAATAAGAATCGCTTATGTGGGACTTACCCGTTTCATAAAAGATCATATTATCAAAGTACATCATTACAGAAGAGCGTAGAGTAAAAGATTGTCTGGACTCTGGAGACATTGAGCCAGGGCATTGTCGTTTGAATTTAAATGCCTGACCTCTGAATATATTTTTAGGTCATAGTATTGTGATCCAAACATCTAGCATCAAATGATGATTTGAAAAAATAATTACATCTTCAGAATCATTTTGTGAAAGACTGGATTTTTTTCACATTGAACAGAAATTTTAAATGCCTAATGAATTGCAAACGGTAATATTAATTATAACAGCCTTAATCTTAAGAAAAATGTTTTATATTCATGTTTGTTGTCTAGGAAGAGCAGAACATATCAACAGTTTTGTAATTTCGAAAAACTTGACTTCTTTCTCTATATATTCATTTCATAAATTAGTTCCATAATTTAGCTTAGGCATAATGTTGGTTCTTGATTTTAGTCGTTTCATTTTAAAATCAGAAATTTGTGCTCATAACAGCGTAATGAGTATTTTTTTCAGTTAACATTTTTCATTATAAAAGATTTTTCTCAATTGCTGCAGGAAATAGTCATTACGGCCGAACATTAAATGTTTTTCGCTCTACTTTTCCCCCATAAAGGCTCTCGGCTGAGCTTCTCATTTAATTCTACAATAGGGTGGGCCGGTATTTTTATTTATTTATTTATTTTTTAGTACTAGGCTGCTATTTCGCTCATTCCCAGAATTTTGTCTACGCGATCTTGTAGACAGGTTTTGTAGATATGAACGGTCATGGTGAAGATATTTTCAAATGTGTTTCGCAGATAATGTGGAAGGGGGGAGGGGCGTTAGTAAAATGTTGAAAGTCGCACAAGGTTTGCAATGTTTGATAATTGATCGCTAAGTTTGGTGGCAAAACAAAACAATTTATTATAAATATATTATGAGTATATTTAGAAAACGCCTGACAAATATTGTAAAATAGTTTTAGTAGGCGATTTTGAAATAAATATTAATTCCGAAGAAGTGTTTTATGGAACAGAGAAGACAACTACGGTATACTCATAGATTATGATACACTTTCTAAATGGCATTTATAAAGGTGAAGTTTAGTTCGACTATGCCTGGCGAAAATTTTTAAACAGTTTTGGTAGGCGATTTTTAATATAGACTTCAATTCCGAAGAGGTGTTTTATGGAACAAGGAAGGGAAACACGGCACACACATGATACACTTTCCAAACAGTATTTAAAATCGTAGAGGATAGTTGGATTATGCTTGGCAAAGGTTGTAAAGCAGTTTTAGTAGCGATTTTAAGATAGATTTCAATTCCAAAGATGTGCTTCATGGTACAAGAAAGAGTTGATTCGTATTTCAACTCCCCACTCTCGCCAACCTAAAAAATCTCCGCACTTTGGCGAGCTTTGCAGTCGTGGGTGTCTAGGAGTTAGAGCTGTGGCAAACCGTATGCATTAATTACTGAGGTGCGGATACTCACTCAGACTTGTAGTAACGAATTGCTACTTTGGAATCGAGTCGTTACTGCATTCGGATCGACCAGCTTCGAACTTCGAATACAGACTGCCGGAGTGCTCTGAAGGGGGAAAATAAGTTTCGGTATTTGAGTAATAGAATGTTTCTCTATCGTTACTGGATACCGGAAGTATTATATAGGCTCGCGGTTTGAAGGGGGAAAATGAGTTTCGGCATTTGAGTAATAACATGTAAAGGAGGTTGCATTTCGTATTTGCCGAACGGTATCATTTTGATGAGGGTTGTAAGTATCCGTATGTTTCGTTCGTTACTGATGACGCTATATGAGTTACGGAGATAGATACAGTAACTGCTGCTCTATTATGATATGGGTTTAGACGTGACGTCTGTTTTAAACAATGCCTGGATGGAATGTACGGTATATAGTATGTTATGCGTGGGTGTCAATATCAGATTTTATTTTTTTTTTTTTTTGGTAGGGGGAGAAAGGGATAGTTCTAGCAATTCTAGAGGAGCAATATCTATATGCATAGAAGCACGTTAATAAAGGGTGCGCGTGCTTTCTGACATTTTAGTAGTAAAGAGTGGTGTAATCAGGAATATTTTGCAGGGTGGTCCAGAAGGAACGAGAACTTATATTTTTTAATTCTTGTGCTAGAACTGAAATATGAGTAATAAATAACAAGTTATTTGAATGCACCTTTTAAAAAATATTTTTAAAAAGTAAACGAATTCACGCATTTTTATTATTTAAAATATTACTTGGAACGGAAAAAAATTATTTGGCATGTAAACTTAAAGCGCGTTAAACAAATATATATATCGTTTCGTTTTAGACAAAAACTTCTAGAGAGACCCGGGATTACTATGTTCACCCTTGCGTACGCCACTAGTATTAAAATAACTCAAAAAAGTCCAGTGTATTTTTAAAATGTTGACGTCTAAAAGGGGGCGACTTGACCCCCATCTTTCAAGAATCTGAGCTCAGAAGCAACACTAGGCGCAAACTTTCCATTATACTTTTTATGATGAGAATGAACAGGTTAAACCAGCGTTCAGAATTAAAACAAAAGAGGCGGGGGAGGAAGATTGTTGTGGGCGCTGAGTTATTCGGTAATTTAACATTGTATAAAACAATGAAATTTTATAAAAGCACCTATTAATCACAGAAAATAAGCTTTAAATGCAACTCTTACGCTTTAAAGTTAAGAAATAATGTATGATATTTTTATTTGTTTTTGAACCAGTAAAACGGAATTGCTTGTAGTATTTAAAACATCCGCGATGAATTGGCGGCATAGTGGCATAGCCAGGATTTTATTTCAGGAGGGGGACTATGTATGAAATTGCGAACTAAGTTTCAGTTATAAATAAATATCACATCGTAAACTAAGTAAAGGTCAGATTTAGGAGAGTAGTGCTGCACCCCCCCCTCTTGTTTCTCGCGTTCGTACAGGTAACGAAAGTAACGAGTAACGAATACTTAGTAGCAGGTAGTGAGTTTAGAGTAACGGATGCATACAGGTATTAATGTTTTCGTTGCTTTTACAGCACTACTAGGAGTCGTGTACAAGTTGCAATGCTCTCAAAATAACTAAATCAACAAATAAAGTGAACAAATTAGCGATAAACATACCAGTTAAGGAATTTGAAGACACTTAATTTTAAAACTACATTAATTGGCAACTCAAAATAAATAAATAAATAATGGAATACTGTATTTACACGTTGTTCCAAATCGCCATTTTAATTTTAAATTATGGTTGCCGCATAAATACAATAAATCATCATGATAACTGCATATGTTTAATAATTGCCACCTTGGCGAGAGTAGAGGCGTTCAAATAGGAATCAACCCAAAAAAGACAAACACGGCATATTCATGGATTATGATGCACATTCGAAACAATATTTAAAACGGTGAAGTATAGCATTTAAAATCTGAAAGTGTGTTTCAGATTTTCTTACCTTTTTTTTTTTTAAATCAATATTCTAATAGTGCGAAAAAGGTTATCTTTGAGTTTAATAAAAACGTGTAAAATATTATTGTTATTGAATAATATCTTCTGCCCAGGCGTCGGACTTGAATTTTTGGAGTTTTGGTAAAAATAGACACATTTTACTGGGCGTAAAAAACCATAATAATGTTTCCTTATTGCTATTCTAACAGTGCGAGAAATGAGCCAACTGGGTTTAATAATGTTTGCCTAAATTATTTTTTCGATAAAGTAATATCTTCTGCCTTCGCATTGCACTTCAAATTTTGCGATTTGTACTCTCTTCATGTAATGCCACATTAGCACTTTGTGACCGGTGCAGAAGAAATTAGGGGATAGTTTAGTTCAACTGTTGTTCGCTGTTGGAAATCCATTATTAGTACTGCTAAGTCACGTTGAGCAGCTGAGAATACGTATGTTATATACTGTTTATCATGCGTGCTATTGAGTCTATGTGCATGAAACACTAGAACTAGCACAATCAGATCGTAGTAATTTAGAAACGTCTGAAATAAGTCATTACCACTAAAGCTTTTCGACAGGAAATCAAAGCATTTCACCAAGTAGCATGCACAAAGCAACGAATTTCTTCGAACTTAACCGAATATTTTGAAGGGATTTGAAGGAATATTTCTGAACTGCTAACAATTGACTGTGACGTCATATCTGCTAATACCACATGGAAATGCGGTACCATTCAGAATTTGGAAACGGAAACTTTGGCAGGCTTTTGCAATGGACTGTATGTACCATTATTGTCTTCATACTAGTTGATCCCTTTTAAACATTGTTCTGACCCTATATATTAGTTCTCCAGCGCATTGAAGATGAAGCAAATCTCCGAATTTGTCATGAAAGTTTATTTATCAAACCGGTTTAAAATAAATTCTAACCATTCGCTGAGGCATGAAAGTAATCATATTTGGAATACTATTTCTAGATTTAGATATTACCTCCAGGTATCAAAAATGTTGTTGATGAAATAATTTGCTGAATTTAGTAATTTTCACACACATAGAATATCTTGCTTTTTATTCTGACTAACAAACGACCACACAACCTATAGATCTTTCTGCTAATTGTATAATGAAAACTAGTTACAGAATGTCTTTTTCCAATGTAAAAAAATCTGTTACTATATGTTACTATTACTTCTCTCCACGTTCCCAAGTTATATTTCTACAAACGAGAAACACCCAAACTAACAATAAGACAACTAAATTAAGAAAACCTAAACTAGAACTTCGTTTATTCCATGTCACACACATTGTTGGATGGTGCATGAAATTAGTGACAGATGCATGCGCAAAAAGTTGGTAGAATCAGGCTTTAACGCTTTAGGACCAGAGCATTTTATTTTATGCGCACAAAAAAAGTATTTGAGTGTAAAATAAATTTCCCATTATAGTTTTGTGAATAATTTATTAACGTTTTTTAATGATAAGAAATATAGGAAATTATGATTTCTTACATGATTTATTTATTTATCATTTCTTCAATTCGATGTATATATACATTACGTTTATAATTAAACCTCCCCTTATAAACTGCATTCTAAAGCTGAAACGGGTGAGCACATCAGCCCCAACTTTTCCAGGTCAACTGTACACGAGATGCGCTTGAGGGAATTTTTTAAATAATTCAGTTCTCCAAATATCGACAAGCTGGTGCTTTGCATGGAAAAGCACCAGCTTGTCGATATTCACTTCAAGAAATGACGCAAATAATTCTCTTCAAACCACTTCTCTTCAAGAAATGACGCAAATAATATAATAACTTTCAAAAACTGCGAAATAAATGTTGGAATTCCTTTTCAAGTTGGTCATTTCCACTGTTGAATGTTGTGTTTATTTCATGCAAAGAGCCACCTCCCAGACAGCACAGCAAACTTGCATCAAACTTGCAGCAAGCTTGATTTATGAAGTCAATAAGCTTGAATTAAGCTTGAAAATTTCAAGCGTGTAAGCTTAATGCCAACTTGAATCAAGTGTTCTAGTTTACACTTGCCCAGCTTGCATTAAGCTTGACATTTCAAGCTTGAATCAAGCTTGACATTTCAAGCTTAAAAAAATTACCTAAATACGCGGGGCGCTGGACTCGCCCCACATATTTTACTTTACCACGCATTTTCCCCCTCTACACTGTAATGTCAATGTAATTTAACCTGTTTCCATCGAGTGTTCGTGGCTGGAATAGAACCCGGGCCCTTTGTCTTAGCAGTCGAGCACGCTATCTATTCAGCCACTAAGCCTTCTGCAGCTATGACTAAAGTTTGAAGTGACTTATCACGCTGTTTTCACGCCAGATTGATAAGTGGGCGATGTGTTATTTGTTTCTTTTCTTTTTCCATGGGATGCATCAAAATTAAAATAATGTTATGTGTGATTTAGAGACTCTACTATATTGAAATATTGATTAATATTGAAATAAACATAATATAAACTTAAGAGCAGCACAAGTTTTAAAACTTTCAGTACCGCAACACTCATGAGCAATACTGCTGGCCAAAATCGAGACCAACAACTGATTTTGAAATCAATTTCGTAGTATAATTGTATTTTATTTTGAAGAATTTCCATATTTGGAAATATAGAATGGGTTTACTTACTTAACACAAATTTTGTGTTAAGTAATCTGAAATGAAAGAAACAGATAGTTAAACGTTACTTCGAAATGCTAGATCACAGTTGCTTACATGTATGGAATACAAACACTTTAGTCATTTTCGTAAATATTTCTTAAAATAACAAATAATTGAAAAATTTTGCTATTTTTTAACGCTAAAAATTCTCTTTACAAATGTGGTTAATTTTCCTACATATTGGTATGCTATATCGATATAGAGCATTTCGAAGAATTAAAAATAAGTTTAAATTAATTTATACAAATGTAAATTTGAATTATTTTCATTGTTCATACTTTATAATTAAAAAAATTATTTAACTTCTGAAATTTTTTTATCCTTAGTAATTTTATTTTAAAACTACAAAAGTGTAAGATGTAAGATTTTTGGGCCCTAAAATCTGTAGGCCTTGGGCAGTTGCCCCGTTTGCCCTGCCAGTAATATGGCACTGTTAATAAAATAAAACACATCTTTTACGAACTTTCAGCAAATTTGAGGACGCTAGACAATTAATGTCCATTCTTTTTCACAGATGGCGCCATCACTGCGCACTTTGAAAGCTAAAATCAAGCTAGTAATCCAGTGTCCAATTTAATATTTCTAGTTGTTTTTCCTCGCATCGGATGTGACGTCATATTTTGGCTTTCCTATTTTTCTCGAAAACTGTGGATCGTACAACTACAGTTCTTTGGGCAATTTTTATGTACTTCCAACGGGGAATCTGGCTGTGCAGAGTTTGGGAGCTATTGTTGGGACATCCTGTATATATATATATATATATATATATATATATATATATATATATATATATATATATATTTATTTATTTATATTAATCTTTACGTTTGCATTCCATATACCAAAGTTAATGACAATATTTTCACCTATTTCAGCTACAAAATGCTTTTTATAATCTAAGCTTAATTATAACTAATGTGCGCATGTGAGACAGAGAGAGAAATTTTAAAATAGCTTGTCTGGTGCGTGTGTCACTGTAAAATAAAACTATTCAAATGCGGCACAACTATCCCTACAATTTTGCCTAAAAAATGAACAAATTCGTTTTACTTTGAACAACAAACTTAAGTCATTAGGCTACAGGGCAATATTATCTTTCTCTCCCTCTCTCTTAAAATGATGTTACCTAATTTCTTTTATTGATGCTATCATATTACTTTTGAAAAAATAGACTTATCCTGCAATTAGAGAAGGACACACTACTGTTCAAGTTTTTAAAAACATTTTAAGTTCTAGGAGAAAATGGTAAACAATCAGATATAATTTTATATCCCTGAATTTAAGGGGAGTAATGATATGTTTATATGAATACTATTTTATTTCGCAGACATTTTATAAAAGTCTGAAGGACAAAATTTAAAGCACAAATAATATGTTGTGAGGAATTTTTGGCGATATTATGGATTAGAAACTCGAGGAACTGTGTTTAAACTGACAAGGAATTTAGAAAGCACTTTTTAGTTTTAAATTTGTAAAGAGATTAATGATGATGGTTTTTAAATCTGTAAAATGAAAACAATTGCTTTTCCTCAAAATAACAAATAGCAATGGAAAAATAGACAAACAAATGTTTTTGATTACAGCGTAAAAGTATCCAAGAAAAATATATAAATAAAGGATTTTACTACATCATTTTTCTTTGCGTTTCTCCAAACAAAGATTTATAATAGAAAATAGAAATTTTACATTATTTCATTTGAGATATTGCAACATGAGTTCATTGAAAATTAAAATTTTATAATTTTTCTTTCATTAAAACTTTTACTTCTTTAAAACATTATGCATAAAGAAATTATTGTCTGCATTATTTTTACGTGTGGTTACATCTTAAGTTCGAATTCATTCTAAATATTTATAAAATCTGCAAATTAAGCTTTAAATACCCATTTAAGAAAATTGTTAAAAGCCTCGTTAAACTCGTTAAATAGTTAACGAGTACAATATATTGCATCGAACATATACTAACAGAAAATATTTAAATATGCTCATTTCAGAAGTAATGATGCATTATTCGTATGCATTTAGGTCTGTATATTTTATCGAATAGCAAATTAAGCATAAATGTTTAATACGGCATTTGCAGAAGATTTGTGCAGATGTTAATCGTTCTTCTTCTTATTCTTTCTCGAGATTTGTACTTGAATTGGATATAATTGTATCAATTTGTGCAAATGAAATGTGGTTGAAAAAATGTTGATTATCCAAGCTTAATAAGAAATGTCCTCTAATAACAAATAATTTCGATAGGAACATTTCAGACGTATAATTTTGGTAAATACTCTAATTACATATGCAGAAACTACTAACAAGAAGATTTTTAATAGTTTACCCTTATACCCTGGAGAATTTCGTGTTCAAGTGAAATTCATTTACAAAACTGATCTATGAATAGCGTATGTTATAATACACCTTTAACGTAAAATTATTTTGCATATAATGTAAATAAATCTATTATACCTAAAATAATATATATATATATATATATACATATATATATATTAATGTTAAATCAGTAAAATAGCTATTGTTGCTTCTATATGTTTAGATTACGCTCCAAAGATATCCATAAACCATTGTACGTCAGATCATTCACCTTTTGGTTCTGAAATATTAACGAAATTTTAAAAAATTGTACTCTGTAAAACATTGAAGGCATAAATGAATTATTGTTTCTGATTTGCCAGAGTTTAAATAGTGATTGGTATGCAAAAATGACTTTCAGAATACTCTGCGAGATGGAAAGCTGGATTACATTCAGCCACCCTTCTTATGCACCGCACACAGGTCGTGTGAGCGTCTTCATACGTTTAGGAAACGTTCGATAATGTTCTCTTGAACATCTATTTACCTTAAGCGAGCATTCGTGTGTTGCCTGGGGTATGTTACAGAACGCGGCTCCATGGATATTTCATTGATGGAAAAATATAAAAAAAATACCATAGTAATTTGTTTCTGCAGGAAATACCTTTCTGACTTCATTAGTACACGAAAGTATGATTGGTAAAGCAGGAACCGTAATTAATAATACAGGAATTTGAAAATTTCGTATTGTATTTCCCCAACTTTTTTTCTGTCAAAATAAAATGAGCTATTCTTATAAGCAATAAAATCACAAAACTGAGAATGCTCATTGGATTTTCTAACATCTTGACAAAGACTATCAGGGACATGTTTAAATAACATGTCAAATTTTAGCCTATATAATATTTCTCACATGCAGTAAGTGGCCTTCTATATGCGTAATAGAAATTAAGAAGTAAAGTGTCTTTGAAAGTTCATTTTTCTCACAGACAGTTATTATTTTCTCTGAAAATCATGGTTATTTTTCATAACAGTGAGATGATAGATTTCACGAAGAATTCCTCGAAATATGAACAAAAATGGGAACATGAATATAAAAAAAAAACCTCCATTGCGACATATTTCATTTTCATTTATTTGTTTCTTTCTTTCTTTCTAGTCATTATGCTCACGAAATTCCAATATTTTAGGTAAAAATAAAATGAAAAATAATATTTTCATTTATTTTCTTGTTTTGCGTTTCTAGTCATTACAGTTTCAGGTAGGGGTAATGAAGGGAAAATCATGTATTTTTTTTTTAATAGGTCCTAAAATAAAGCTGCTTAAATTTATATTAATTAAATCACTTACGTATATTACATAAATTGGACTTATATAGATTGAAAATATAGTATTACTTTTTATTGTTATAAAAAACTTTTCTACGATGTCGTTTCTAGTTATTCGAGTACTGATACCTTCATTTTTCACCAAGGGGGGGGGGGGAAATGGGGCAAAAGTACCTGTATATTTTTAATAAAAATTCTGTTAATTCTATGAATAAAAGAAAAGTAACTCACACACACAGTTCAATGTATTCTTAATATACTTCAAGGAAAATATGCACAGGAAAGGATTATTTCCCAAAATTTTTAGCTAAAGAAAAAATGTCCACGATTATCAAATACAGGTTCATTCAGTATATGGCAAATGTTGGTTCCACAGATGGCTGTTGGTAGGGGCTGGCTGATGGGGCATTAGCCATACGTGGAATCAGTAATTAAAATGATCACGTATTTACGGATGAATTTGAAAGTTCCCTTTGAAAAATTTGAGTTTCAGCTACACACCTAAGCCAAAATTAATATTTTCTCTAAAGTAAGTTTCTCCAACTGCAACTATTTCAAATTCGATTTATGAATTTATTTCTTCTTCCATCGTTTTAAATTTATTTTTATATGCGAACACTTGTGGGCAAAGTAAAGGAGTTCCATTGCCTCCCCTCTGCACCCCCGAAAAAAAAGATATGTTATACCGATTTTTATAAGCTATATTGCATCCTAGGTTTTTTATTCCTAATTCACTTCCGAAAAAATTCTTGGCTACGATACTGGTTCCACAAAATTAATTTCTGCAATAAACAGCTAACTAAAATGTCAATTTCATTGATTTTAACTGTTGTTTCAGGAATATTTAACGAAAAAAGAAATAGAAATATTAGTATCATACATAGAACTTTGCTAAGTCTAACGATCATTTTGCCACACCTCAGAAGTAAAAAAAACACAAAAAAACAATTCTATTCTTATTTTTTTACATAATCCAGTTCTTTTGAAGTATCCCTATAAATATTTATCAAAACATAAATGCTTTATCTAATTATAAGGATTATAGAAGAAGGTTTTTCAATATCACTTGCTTACAGACAGTGTGCTTAGAGCAAAAGCAAGAAGTTCTGCACACATTAATATTGTTGAAATATCCTAAAACATCATTAGGAGTACTTTTTTACTGTTAAAATATATCTCCACGGAAAAAAAAAATAGAAATACCTAACTTTTTTTGGTGAAAATAGGTATTTTTCAATATACGCCGATTTTCCCCCAGACCACCATTTTCCCCCACCTGACCGTACTCACAAAATTCTAACTTTTTCAGTAAAAATAACATCCTACTATGTAGTTACGCTGATTCCTGATTCACTCTGTAACCATAGAAAAAGCGTGATAATATCTACACCGTTTATTCTATCCGCTTGAAATTTTCATAGTTATGTATGAAAATATATAAAAATGTCTGTACTACTTTAAAAATCTGAAAATCCACCGGCTCCCTAATCTTTAAGCGATTTTTTGCTATTTCCAGCTTCTTTTTATTTCCGAGAGTAAAAAAAAAAAAAAAAAGTTAATCATTTGCGTGACAAAAAGAGCTGTGTGCAATCAATATGGCGTCATATTTATCACGGTCATCAGGCTTTTTTTTCACTAATAAATTTTCTGCATGGATATAAGAAAGGCTTTCGAATGCCAAAATTTTCCGCGCGTTTCCAAAAGAGCATGGAATTCAAATTGGGTATATAATAAAAAATCGAATATGAACGTATTTATTTTAGGTGGATGAAGATGAAGTATATTGAGTGTAGACATATTTTCGTCCAATGTTTTTTTTTTTCTAGCAGCCGTTTTAATTGCTTCCAGAACGGGCTTTGACCCGGTTACAGTACGGTACCCCAGTACAGTTCTCATAGAATTATAAAGAACTGATTTTAATATCGGATTATGCATAATCATACTGCTATTTTTTAATCACAAAGTATCCTCAAGATGCTAAAACCATGTTTTACGTGAAAATTTAAAAAAATGTTGAAATCAATATTAAAATTTATTTTAACTCATGGATTGAACTCCCAGAAGAAAGGCAAACTGGACAGTAAATCGACATTGAAATCTGTCATCTTATATTTTCAAGATTTCTTAGCAGTATGCTACGAAACATTGCAAAGTAGTATACATTCAGTTTGAACAGTGTCCTAATAGAATGTAAAAAAAAAATGGTACTTTAACATCTCTAACATGATTCCATGTGCATTCATACATACATTGCAACTATTTGCATTTGCTAGTCAACAGTATGAATTATTTAAACACGCTATTCACTAGTTGGTTCCCAATACATTAATTTAAATTAATTTAAATACTATCCATTTCATTATCGGATGTTTAAAGTTAACACAGTATAAACTATGAAGAGATTTTGGACCTGGGTTACACGAAAACGATTTTTAATTCAAGAGGAGTGAAATTTTTAAACTGTAAACGAAAATATTATGATTATTCTTTTTCTGTTTGTCTTCTGTTTCATCTAAATGCTACAAATGCATATAAAAACTACGAATTTATGTATTTAACTAACATGCATCAATGATTTTTATTTTAATATATCTTACAAATCCTAAAATAAAAATAAGATGAGGTGGTATTAAAATATGTGTGACTCATAAAATTTTATTAAAATGTATTTTAACAATAAGAAGTTCATGAATAATGTAAGTTTCTTAGTTGGCTTTGCAAATCTTTCTATTATAAGCATATTCAATAATCACTAAATTTTTCAGTCATTGCAGCAAACGCATATTATTGTATTATTGCAATATTTATCAGGCGGGTATATAATAACATATTTCTAGCAAGACCTTTCATTCACATAAAATGTGCAGAAAAGTTATTTTACTTGTTTTTATCAAACTTGCATATACATGGATGTATATATTTCAATTAATTTCATGATTAGTGAAAAATTAAATTCATTCCCATATCCATGACATTTAGAAAACACAAATAAGCACCCGTTTTTTTTGTTTTTAAAAAACAGTTTTTTGTCTTTCGGCTCACAGTATCCTCTTTTGTATAACTGTACTCAAGAATAACTCTATTCTCTCATGTGTATATTTATATATTTATATTTCAAGTGCAATTATCAGTCACAAGTCCCATGCAATCCGGCATCCCATTCGTGTCACGAGAGTCATAATAACATATTTCTTGCAAGACCTTTTATTCAATTAAAATGTGCAGAAAATCTATTTTACCTTTTTTTTTCCTAAAACTTGCATATACATGGATGTAAATATTTTTATAAATTTCATGATCAGTGAAAAAATCAATTCATCCCATACCCATGATATTTAGAAAACACAGATAAGCACCCGTTTTTTTGTTTAAAAAAAGAAAAAAAAAGTTTTTGACTTTCCTCTCACAGTATCCTCTTTTGTATAACTGTACTCAAGAATAGCTCTATTCTCTCATGTGTATATTTATATATTTATATTTCAAGTGCAATTATCTGTCACAAGTCCCATGCATTCGGGCATCCCATTCGTGTCACGAGAGTCTCTTTTCCAGACGCAAGGCTAGGATCCCCGAAAAATTTGTTGTCACTCGTGTGACACTTGAAAAACTCCGGTTTCTTGAAGCGGTAACAATGCGAAGCTCCAAAGAAGAAGGTTCCTGGTGTGAA
This sequence comes from Cheiracanthium punctorium, assembly GCA_038373885.1. Lineage (NCBI taxonomy): Eukaryota > Metazoa > Arthropoda > Arachnida > Araneae > Cheiracanthiidae > Cheiracanthium > Cheiracanthium punctorium. Next base: position 137,824 of record JAWZYV010014207.1, on the reverse strand, counting down.
CGACCTCCGCTGTTGTGTCAGAGGAGAACGTGGTTGTTGAACTACGATGCCAGAGCTGGCGTGCCAGGTAAAGAGTGGAAGGAAGCAAGTTCCGAAAACGTCGAAATAAAGAAGTAAAGAAGAAACAAAAACAAGAAGAAGAAAAAAGTAAACTCGCGATCGAGGGAGATCCTCTGGAGAGACAGAGAGAGAGCCCAAACTTCAGTCGAGAGTGCAAGGTCACAGAGCGGATACGGGACTTGTTGAATCTCTCAGGTGAACTCTTACTTTCGGGCCGGTCCGTTGTAGCACCCGTGGAATTTTTATGATAGTCGGATAGGATAGATAAAGTTCAGGTGAGTCGATTTTTTTTTTCAGTGACGAGCATTTTTTTTACAATTTCTAATAGAAGATGTTATTTTCGTTTTATGACATTTATTTATACTAACGTGTGAATTACCAATAGAGGAGAGAGAATAAGTCAAACATTTATTTACTAAGTATGCATTGTGCGAAGATGCTTGATAAATGATTCCGTGAATGCTGAAGTGAAAATTACTGCAATGTATTCGTTTAATATAATTGTGCCTTTAAGTATTTATGCATTGATATACCGCAGAATACATAGAAAAAATATCTCATAGAAATGTAATATTTTGTTAATGATAGGGAAAAACGCTAAAACGTCTACATTGCAATTTTTATAATAAATCTAAAGGCCTGAATAGAACAATGAATAACTGTGTTTTAATTCATGTTAAAAATACATAAAACATAGTATTGATATATTTACATAGAATAACTTTTAAATACTGATATATTAAAATATTCGTAAAAAAATACGAGAAGATTTTTGAGATATTGGTTTTTCTTGAAATATTATTAGTTTTGTGATTATTAAAAAGATAAATTATCTTATTTTATTGTTAAAAAATTATGAAAACAAAAATCATGAGAAGAAGTAAATAGAAATCATTATAAGATTGCTTTTGTATTAAATTATGAGGCCCGGCAAATTTCGTTTAAAAATAGGTTGGAAAACATTTTATGAAATATTTTTAAGAAAATACTTTTTAGATGTCAGTTCAAATTTATTCTTAAAAAGATTATAATACTTTGTAGGACACATTTCCAAAAATATGAATTCGAACTTTATTTAATTTTTAGAATCAAAGGTGGTATTTTTTGTTTGGGTATAAATATTCTTTAAATCATGCAAAGTTGAGATCTTCAGTTTTTCACACATGCAGTGCTATAAAAATACATCTAAAGTATAATAAATCAAATTGAGCTGAATTCGCCTTTTTCGCCGCGTACCTTTTCGCAAACATCAGCTGTTCTTGACACGGAAAAGAACATTCAAGCATAAATAGTGCCAAGGTTTTAATTCTTTGAGGAATTCAAGATCAAGTTCGATGTGGTATAGAATATGCTGATTTTCGCCGTTTCGTGCAAAAATAATGCTCCATAGTATTATATGGAATTTTTTTGCTGCGCATGTTCAGCTATAATTTTTCTCCTAATAAATATAAATAATTGAACTTTTGTATTTCATGTAATTACGTTGTAGTATATTTTCTAAGTAATTTTTTTATATAAAATAATTCCATACTTAAAAAATGTGAATGTTTTGAGAGCACTGTTACCTAGAATTACATACTAAATGTAGTCCATTACTCTGTAATTAAATAATTATCATTTCCATAGCACTTATTTTTTTAGATCAATCATTTTATTAATTTAATAATTATCGTACTTCCGTTACAAAATGTTTATGTTATAAGTTTTTTTAAGTAAATTTATATATAAGTGTGGATTATAAAATTTTCATTTCAAGCGAATTTAATTTTAAGTATTTTTACATAACCCATTACCCTCTGGTCTCCCCAAAGAACTATTTGTTTTGCAAATCTATTTTATTTGAGAAATAAAAATAAATGTGCATGAAATTATTAATATTCTTTTTTTCCCGATGGTAATAAACATATTCATAAATTCGAATGCTAACTGTAGTATTTTACAGGGGACACTTTTTTATTTTATTAAGTGCATTTTTCAAAATAGAACACGATGTATTGAATTTGTTTAGTGGTCTATTTTTAAATAAATATTTACTAAGTATTCGTGAATTTAATTTTTTTAAAAATGTATTCGACTTCATTTGTAAATTTTTTATTCATCTTGAAATTACTGCTTACATTTATACGCTAATGTTACAAGTGGATAAAAAAATATGCATGAGATAATTTGGTTTTTAAAAATATCTTGTTGCATAAGGAATATTTCATTTATAACTAAGTTTGTTTTGAAAAAAAAGTATTAATGGTAGTTTGAAAATGCAACCAATACCAAAATGAAAACTTATTTGAAAATTTTTGAAACTCATTTTCTTAGCTCTAAATTACATTTAAAATATTGCATGATCATGCTTCATTATTTAATCCTTATTATGGTTAGTAAAAGAATTACAAACCTTCTAGATATTGCTTAATATAACAAACGTATTCATCTACAAAACTGTAAAGTATGTGTAATTTTTTTTTCCCGCAAAAATAATATGTTTTGTGGCTACATTTTTTTTTTGGTCCTATGAGTAGAAATTGTTTAAACTATACAAAGATGCTATGGTTTTGGATTATCCCTATTTAATCAGTGACAAAAATATGTAATGCTATCGCGAAATTCCCAAAAAGGGAGAAGCTAACACATGCACACCGGTTTAATCTACTTCGTACAGTAGGCCTGCTGCGAATGCGTACGAATATTTTACCAGAGCTCATATTTTATTAAAATCATATCTTATCAATAGAACTTTTCTGCTAGCGTTTTAATTAAGAATTATATAGATAAACAATAATTTTTACACTGACCTGTGTTTTACTTTTACCCTTATACTCAGCTTCAAAAATATATCATCAGACTTAGAAAATGTTTACAAAATAAGTGCCAAATTCTATCAACCGTTTGCTCCTCTACGTTTCCATATTAATGCTTATAAAAAAAATAAACATGTACCATAAGCTAAAATAAGGAATATAATTTAAAAATAAAAAAACGAATTTAAATTAATTAAAATAAACTATGAGATGTACCCGAAAGCAATGTCCTTTTTGCGTCAGCATTTTTGTCTTTCTAAAACTACTAAAGCTAATAATACGAAATTTGGCACGTATGTGAGTTTTTTATTTTTGTTGCTCTATTGGAGAGCGTATCTTGTAACTTATGGGGGATAGGAAGCCCAAACAATCTTTTCACATATACTGCGTGATCTCAAAGAATAAAAAAGATATCCATAAAATTCTTGCAGCCAAATAAAACACTCACGAATACCTAAAAACCGATTTCAGAACATTTTAAATACAATCCTTCAAGGAGGGTAGACAAAGAAAAAAATATTATCGATAAATTCTAGCTTTAAAATTTAACAAATATGAGTCATATGTACTGCTTGTTTGTAATACAATAGTTATTGAAAATGAATTTGTTTGAATTTTATGTTAAAAAAGGACATACTTTACGGTATACCTAGTACATTGCGGGAGAGGGGTACTGCAGATGATATCGTTCCCACTTTTATTTATTTATTGTACATTTTTTAATTTTTAATCGGTAATTTTATTTTCACGCTGAATTTTTTCGAGGTTAAATACTAGTAGAAGGGCGAACAGTTGTAATTTCATCGAATTTTGCGAAATGCAGTTGAACAATAGAATTACTAACTATTTTGTTATTAGTATTATTATTTCAAAAACCCCTCTTTACTAAAGGCAAGCTATTCAAAACTGGCAGCCGGAAGGTTTACCATGAAAAACATCTGAAATTTTTAAATAAGTCATAAACAAAAAAAGCTTGTGTTTTCTTATGTGCATTTAGAATTTTTTTTTTTTAATTTCTTATGTGCATTTATAAATAAAATGAAAAACCTGTACTCTTCCACAGTACACTTGAATGCTTTCTTAAGGGCAGAATTAAAGAACACAAAAATTGTGATCTGTGCAGTGCACTTGCGAATTCAAATTGCAGGTTGCTGAGGCGGAAAACTCTATTACAGGCTCGTAATAGTATAGATGCTTATTAACTCACTATAGTTATAACTACCTATTAATTTAATGAGTCCTTTGGATCACTCTATCATTACTAGTGTGAAAACTTACTAATGGCGGGTTTCAAAGGAGGAAACACTTCAACTGAGGATAAAATAAGCATCTCAGACATCTTATTTTGGCTGTCGCATGAGGCGTCATGATTCTCGTTCCATTAATAAAATAAAATAAAATATGACTCTTCAAAATTACATAATAATAAGGCGAAATATAAAATGTGCGTGAGACGTATTTTTATGCAATTTCTTCAAACTTTAAAATTTATATATGAACGGAAACTGCTTTTCTGTGCTGTAAGGCTATTCTTAAGATCCAGCGGAATTAAGCAGAAATATCACAAAAGACTGTTTTTTGTATGTTTGTTTGTTTGCTTGCTTGTTTCCGAAATTGCATTCACTCACATTTTTACTTCAGCGTTTCTATATATGATATTATTTACTTAGTTTTTAAATTTAGAAGACGGTTCATTAAAATAAGTTAATTTATAAGAAAAATAAATTAATCTATCTCCGGAATCAGAATTTGCTTTTAAATGAATAAATGATGTAGTATTTAGCTCAGTGCTATTTATCAAGTGGTTATTTTGTATTTTATTCATATTTAACTATTCCTGAAGGACTGTTTTGTAAATAGTATACTCACCTTCACAAAATACATGAAAATGTATGTATCTATGTATATATTTATATGGATTGCTGATTGCTGCTGAACGATTATTTAATCTTTAAATTTGAAACACTTTCACTGCCGACATCGCGATAGCTTCTTGCTTAAGCTAAATTTCCTATACCAGTTTCGTGAATAACTAATTAATTTTTCGAAATCACACAGCTTAAAATAAATATGTGGCATTTTTTTAATTCACGAGATTAACCATTTATTTTTAGGGATGGATGCGAGACTATTTTTTGCGAGACGAGACAGAAATTTTAGAAACTTAAGACATAGGGATTTTGTTGGACGAGATAAAGCTTTTAGGCCGTTTTGCGAGACTTGAGACGCCTATTTTCCGTCTAGCGTTCATCCCTATTTATCATTAAAAACTACATTTTAAATGGGAAATTGACATAAGAAATTTGGCTTGTACTCTACTCCGGAAGTGAACGCGTTTTAAGCAAATGATGCAGATATGCATCGCTGTGCATTTAAGGGTTAAGATTTTATATTTTCTTGCATATTAAATATATTTTTGAAAGATCGAGCAAAGATGTTCTTGAATGCAGCGAAGTTACTTCCCTGTAATGAGCATTTCACTTTTTAAGTATTTGCATGAGCTATCAATGTAAACCTACAAATTCAGTGAGATTATAAGTACTGCGTCAATACCGTTATCATTTTTTCTTGTATATTAATTTATTCATTATTGCAGATTCAAAGCAATATTTTTTTCATATTTTTTGATTATATCTAAAACAGCCAGAATTAATCCATTGTTATATTTCCTTCAGCCAATTATTAACATCGATTAACTAGTAGCTTTTGCATAAAAAATAATAAGTCGATATCTCGATATTTTCTTGGGTTACCAGTGTAAACATTCATGTAAAAACAAAAGTATTATTTCCGTGAATCTTTATTTCAATGACCCTTATACAATGCCTTCTAATACAGCAGATTAAGCTGTCTTCTCCTACATCATTAAGCTGGAAAATCAGTATGCAAGTTAAAAAAAAATATTTTAAGCACCATTGCTGTTGCGAATCGTGATCGGATTATAAAACTCAACCTTTCTGACCTATTCCAACCTTTCTTTTTATGAAACATTCAAAGAATGGGATATTTTTAATCTTTATATTACACGAATTCTTTTGGATGGTTGAGAAAGTTTCTTCTTATGGGTTAGAAATTTTTGCATAAGGTGAGTTTGTATTTTTTGATTAATTTACAGTGACATATAAATATAACATCAGACACAAAATATTTTAAGACACACAAAATTTTGTCATTTTGTCTAAACATATCAAAATTAGATTTAATTTTAATTCTCAGGATTTTATGTGTGGATATTCACTTTCACAATTTGCTGCATAGAAAAATTGCTTGATTTACTGGTAATTTTGCCGATATGTTTTATATGACATTAAATAGGTTATTAAATTCGTCTGATTTTTATCAATTTCAATACTGAAGTACTTTCATTTACATGGATCGTAATATTTTTTAAAGTAGAGTACTATTGGAAGATTGTAAGAACTGTTATTTCATCTAATGCATTTATAATATGTCATTTCTTGCTTTCCCTATGTAAAGCAAAATAAAATTTTTGCTGCTAGATTTTTCTTTGTTTATTCGTATAAATATTAATTTATTTTCAAATAAGTATGTCCAAATATTTAGTTTCTCATTCCAATATATTTTATCTGCTATATAAGCATTCATTACTCTTTTTTTTACTTAATGTAATGTATTCATGTCTGTCAGAACACCATTTTTCATAACATTTTACCACAATTAAAACAAGATTTTAAATTTTATGATCACTAAAAAAGTATCATTTTCACACATAATTTGGCCAAATATTTCTTTTTTCCTGCTAAAATACAATACATACTTAATTTTTGTGTAAATTACTTCTGTAAGCTAATTTATCTGTCTTCTTATATTCATGAACAGTTTTAATGAAAATATACATTTGGTATCATTACAGAAAGTGTAGATTGTAGCAGTAAACCTTCTCTTTATTATTGTCCCTTCAAATGTACAATGATTTCTCTTTCTTCTTGAATAGAATTCACTGTATAAGTTCTAACACTATAGCTGATGCTTGTTTTAACCGACATTTGTGATGTTTACATTAGCAGTTAGATTGTTTGAATTTTTTAAAAATAGTAAATTTTGCTTACGTTGCAATTTTTCAAATTTTCTGATCGACTATTTACCTTTTTTTCAATCAAACTACAACTTTGCAATGTTACATGCAATTTTTGAATCACAATACATAAATATTATCGAAACATTATATCTTGTTCTATTTTTTTTATTTGAAACTATTTAAAAAATTTAGAGAATACATCTTTTGTCAGTCGAAGTCATTTCTTTCATCATTTTTAAATCAAATGATATTTAAAAGCTCTTCCAATCAAACTAAATCTTTGAAATATAAAACAGTCGGTGCTCTTTTTTACGAACCTGTTTTTTCACAGACGCTTGCGGTTTTTAACTAGTGAGTAGTCCCGTACACTTATACATACGATTTTCCATCCATGGATTTTAAGAATGATTTGACTGACCTCTATGAGTTCGTAAAAACGAGCCTCTTCTATATAACGTTGAGCTTCCAGTGGAAAGAAAATTGATTATCTTATAGTAAGAAATTTAAGAAATACACTGTAAGAATTACCTGTAATGTTTGCGTTGTAAATCCACTGCACAACATGTGAATAAACATAACGCCAACCACACAACTTGTTGTAAATCCACAGCACAACATGTGGATATAGGTTACACCAACATCACAACGTGTTGGCGTTGCGTTTAACAACACGATGTGCTGTAATATTTTTTTTCAGTGTAGATTTTTAAAATTAGTCGTACATCATAAAAGTATGACTCTTAACTCCTTGCGCACCAGGCCAGTTTATCTAAAAAGGGACCGCAATACCAGATTATTAAGGTTTATTCCATCTAGCAAGTGAAAATGAAGGCTAAAAATGTTGAGAAAAAAAAACATCTTAGAATATCAAATAGCATTTATGTGCAGTGTTTAAGAATACCAGATAGAAAAAAGTTACATTTATGCAATAATACTGCGAACGTAAGCAGGTAACTCCATGGTATTATGTGCTACGTTATTAAAACGTACGCACGTACGTCCCTCGTGTGCAAGGGGATGAGCTCGTCATTTTCTGTACCATGCAGCGCATTTTTTTTTAAGTTTTAATATACAAGCACGTGCTTTAAAAATAATCATTTATGTTATTTGTAAAAGCTAAAAGTTAATAGGTTTCGTTAGAAGTAAAAAATATAGAGTAGAACTCGTTTACAAATTTTAAGGCGTGGCGTAAAGCACTTAGATTCGTATACTGATGCCTCCTTAAAAGAAAGGAGGATGAGTTTTCATCATTAGACACCGTCCTTGAAAATCTAAGTTCAACAATGTTAAGTAGGGGGAAAATGTAAAAGAATCCCCATCACTGATAAGTATATTTTATTATGACACACTAATGACTTCGTTGTTACAAAAATTAGATGCTTATTATTTTTGAGTGATTTTTTTTCGTATATGTATTCAGAAATGTCTAAGCAAATACTAAATTAGCTTTGGGAAGAGCGATTTTCATTTTCTTTAATTATAATTTGAATTCGTTTCTCTTATTAAGTACTGACACGCTAAGGTCTCTTTTAGTCTGTATACCTAGGTATGTGCAAATAAAATACATTTAACTAACATGTATGAACTTATTATTGTACTCAAGATTCGCTCAAGAAATTACTGTTATTAAATAGTTAGTTATAACTCAGCAGTAAGGGAAAAAAAAACCCATTGGTAACTTACGGTATTCAACTTAAATAGTCTATTCAAGCAAAATAATGCATTTCAGCATGATATGTCATACGTTTAAATGGGACTTTTGAGTGAGTTATGAAGAACTATTTTCAGGAAACATTTTTCTGCTCAATACAATTCATAAAAAAACGTTCATTACTACATTTTAACACATGAAAATTCAAAGCTGCACTTTTATCGGCACGTATTTCAATCCGTTTTCTAAATGGCTTTCTAACAAAATTTCTGAGTGTAGTTTATTATATGAAAAAAACTCTTCTTTCTTAAAAATAACAATATTTTGTAGATCATCTTAAAATTATTGAGAATTATTTTATGAGCGAAGATTACAATATTATCTCAGAAGTAAGTTATTTTATATTTTGTTTAATTTTGCTTATTTATACTATCTAGTAAAATGATATAACTTTAAAAAAACCCAATTTTCTCTTTTATATAAAGCCATTATATTTCATATTTTTGCATTTTACTGATATAAAATTTCGTTATGAGCATGATGATTTTTATTGCTTGTACATTTTAATCGATGAAATACTTATTTTTTTCCATCTTAAAAAGGCATAAATGGTAAATATGTAAATATTTCGTTTACTTACCTTCAATTCAATTACAATACACCTTCACATTTTGTTTACTAAAATACTGATATGTCACCTGTTATCTAATTTAAAGATTGACAGCAGTTTTTCTCATTGAGAGAAATAAGGTTCACCATTAAAACCTTCCTTAGTCTAATGTTTCGTTTAATCCTTTCAGAAATTTGCTTAGTGTACTTATCAGGGAAATGTGTCAATTGTTTTCCTAAGATGGCCTTTAAAATTGCTTCAAATCTTTGAGGCGCAACACCTTATCAATGCTGGAAAAAGGGCAGCCGTTGCCATCGTTCGACTTAACTACCAGCAAAATAGCGGATGATCGAAACGTTCATCGCGTGCCACAGATCTAGAGACCCTTTTTTCACGCAGCTGGCTGATGGCACGCGATGAACGTTTCGATCGTCCGCCATCTTGCTGGTAGTTAAGTCGAGCGATGGCAACGGCTGTCCTTTTTTCAGCATTGGGCAATCTATTCAGCTGTTCTCGCATTCTTCCATTTTTCAGCAGATGTCAGTGCTGTTAAAAATAATCGTGACATTTTTTTTTTTTTCGGGAAATGACGTGCTATAAAAAGTAAAGGATTCTAATGGAGCTATGTCACCCGCAACTATTTTATAGAAATCAAAACTATTCTTCGTGACTGGCAACAGTCAAAACGTAAGAGTTTGGTGTTAACAGAGCGGGAAAACTGCGTGTTAAAGGGTTAAACATAACGCCAAAGCCTGAATGAGCAATATTGAATGATATTCCATCTTGCCGCTCAAATAAAATCTGCCTTCGCAGAATATTATTTTTTTCATTGTGTTTTGTGTTTAAATGAATTGCAACCGTATTGATTTATTGTTTAAAAGCTTTATCACTCCAATAGAGGAAAAACACATTCATTATTCATTACTTAAAATTTCCTACGTATCAAAGTTTCATTTTCTTTCTGAACATTATTCATTATCTCCTTAATTTATGCTCATTTCCTGTTTCTTTAAAAACAAATAAAGGTCTTAACTATTTCATAAAATGAAATGCTGATATTTTCATAAAGTTTATGAAAACTAAAATTGCACTAGATGATATTCACAAAGGAAAAGCGTGTTCAAAATTATGATTTAAAAATATATCTTGTTAAGTTTTAACTTATTTATGCTGGAGAAAAATTCTTACTAAAATTAAATTATGTCTATATGGAAAATATTTCGATATATTTTATAGTGATGAGATATTTTTCAGTCAACACCGGAGTATTGATATGAATAGTCTGGGAAGAAGATTAAACTGGAGAAAGAAAATAATTTAAACAATAACTATATAATTTCTTAAAGCGAAATTAAATTTGTTTAAAAAACTTTTATTCGATAAGTATTTCATATGCATGTAGTGATTTATTCATATAGGAATTTTTGAACTGGTTTATATGCACACCGTTACGTTACCATACGTTTTATCAATTCATATTAATAGATTTACGTGTATTAAAGTACAAAATTGAAATTAAGTTGACAATTCTAGCTTCTCGATGAGACCATGTTATCTTAGAGTTACAGAGATGTAATATAACATAACTAATATAAGTTATGGATAATGTAAGATCTGAAGAATTCAACTAAAGCGATATTTTAATGAATATTTTTCCTCCCTCCACCACCGAAACAAAAAACTAACAAAAACTTCGCTTTGAGAAGAAAAAACGATAGACGGTGACAAGGGAGGGGGGGGGGCTTTTTTCGCAAGTAAATAAATTTTCTATCCGGACTCGAAACAATTAAAAATCTCTTGCACTTAATTTTTTATTGAAAGACAGATTATGTGTCTGTACATTTCATCTTCGTTTCCATGCCCAAGCAGCAAAAGAATTGGGTAGGATTGAGGATTTTGCACAGAAGTTGAACAGTTTGCTGTAAAAAGGAAATAGTTCTGTTCTATAGGATTTTGGAGTTGCATGTACTGTCCCAACTTTAAATAAAGCTCTGCGCTTTTTCTTCCCTTGTAGAATCGCCAAATAGTCAACTACCCAATTTTAATGTATATTATGTTTTTTTTTTTTTTTTTCATGTTTCATTCGCCAAGCATAATATTGTACATAGCTTGCTAAACTTTACGAAGTGCAGTTGCATTAAATTTTCTACCTGTAGTGTGTTTTATTACTGTCCAATAATACCCGTACATTAAATTGCATTTTTTAAATTTGTGCACTCACCCCCAAGTCCACGTCCCCGAGTTCTTAGTTTAATGAGATTATAATGATGCCAAGCAACGATCCTTTTGTTTTCTGATGCAGAGATTCATTAATAACCTAAGCTTCTCAGACGCACCTATTATTATCATTATCGTATTGCGGTTATTAGTTGAGTTATTCTAGTCTGAAGAAGGATTATTTTATTACCGTTGTCTAACAGAGGAAATTTTTTTTTATGATCTCAAAAGATTTAACTTACAAGTGATATTTTAACTGAAACATGACTAGGATGCTGAATTAGAACGGAACAGATGGTGACAACTTATTTTAATATTTTAAAAATTAAGTCACAGAAATATCCAATTTGCAAAGTTCGATTTAGCAAAATTCGTTTTTGCATAATTCAGTTCGGATGTATTTTATGCAATATTATTCTATAAAATTTGTTATGGTTGAAGATTTTTTTCTAAATTCACTAAAGTTGGACAAAAATGTGCTTATGTGTAGTGCTAGTAGAATAAATTATAAAATAATTATTCTAGTTTAAAAATTGACGTGGAATGTTAAAAGTAAAATCAGTTTAAATACGAAATTAAATCATCAGCATAAACGGCTCTAAACATACACATGGAATAAATAACTTTATATGTCGAGATTTTTTTTGAAAAACAATGTATTTGTTTATTCAATTATCAATTAATAGTTTCTTTGTATACCAAATCAAATCACATTTCGGTGTCCCACAGAAATAAAAAAAAAAAAAAATCCACTCTAGCAATAAATTTTTACATTCAAATCCATGTATAGTCCCCGACCATCTTTGTTTAAGATATCTCTGAGGCGTTTTATGATGAAAGGCAGAAATTGCGTACAACACTTCTTTAGTGTTTGGGACACACTGTACAAATTTTAATTTTTCGTACAGATGTCGTATAAAAATTTAAACAGAGAAATTTTTTGAAAATTTATGCAATGAATTTTTTCTTAACGGAGTCTTATTTCCGATTGCACTTTGAAATTTTTTTTCAATTGACATTACCCACTTATCACTTACAGATAAAACATTAAAACACGTTACCGCATTTTTCGGACAATCTGTATATATACAAGGGGCGATCAATAAAGTAGTTTACGAAGCCTGCAGTGAGGCATGCACATTTTAATTCATGCAATAACTATAGCTAGCTATACATGTGTGCATACTTTAGATTACGTTTCCCAAAAGCCTACATATCGGTTTAGTAATTTTTCGCGTTGCTGGGCGAATTTGAATTCTGCCTCATGATAAAAATTTGTCCTCGAGTGTTCAGCTACACTGTCGAAAGTTTTTCATTACCTCGTTTGAAGTCTATCGCTAGCCTTCAAAATCCTCCTTCATGTGAGGAAAGAGGTAAAAGCCTCTTCGAGACTGATCTATAGTCTGTAGGGAGAGAGGACGATGACGCCCTGCGTCATTAGCGTGGTGATTTTCCAATAGGTATGAGGTTTCGCGTTGTTGGAAAATAAGATGAGTCCATTTGTAAAGAAAAAGTTCTTGTCATTTTTCCCCACTAAAATCGAGTAACTTCGAGAGACTAGTTTTCCAAAGAGTTGCTAACAACGTTGTTATGATCAACGATCAGTTCAGTAGGTGGTGTGTCACTGAAACCCTGTTAGGTTGCCGATTGCATGCATTAAAATTCCATACATTACTATTTCATTATAACAGACAAAGTTCCAGGAATATTTTTAACATTAGTGATATCTCGGAAATGTAATCCCGATCCACTGGAAACGGGATCCTGCTGGATCCCACACAAATGTTTTGCAGGACTAGTCTCGCGGGTAATCCAACAGGATTGAAAATGAGAAATGAGTTATTTTTGTTGCAATTTCAATCCTCCTTCCCAATCGTCAATTGGCCAATTATTTTTGCGTAAGAATAAGAACCAGTGATCGTGGGCGCTCATACCTATCGGCATAGTCCCCTGTCCCCCAGCTACCATATTTTTATGATTTACGTACTGGTATAACTCAGACGTGCTTCAACACTAAAGATCGCATCTTTCTGGGGCAGGACCCTTGGCTATTACCCCCTCAGCCACAAACAATTTTACGGCCACCCATGCCAATGATGTCTATAAACATTGAACTTCAGTTAACTATGCAAAAGTGTATGGCTCATTCACTCTTTCTTATCAAAATTAGATCAAGACTAGAAAAACGAGTACCTCTTCAAGTTGTCTTTCATACATTCGACTTTTTCAGAAACTAAGAAATAACTTAATATACTATTGTTACTATAATTTTCAAATTTATGTAAGGTGATGTATAAATTATCAAATAAGGTAAATTATTATTATTAAAGTTAAATTGATAGTGCGAAAAATCTTACTTTTTCCTATTTTTCTCTATTGAAATTAATTTTGTGTTGAATGAAATGTGAATTCTGAAATTCCGCGAAACTAAAAACCGTGCGGTATTCCATTCCCTAGTAATATCATTAACATTAGATGCGATCGCTTGTCGTATATATATATATTTGATGCTTATATTTTAAGATTATTAGCCTCACCATGACACAGTGGTTATGTCACTGAAAATGGTAGAAAGGCGAGGTGTGAAGGTCACGGGTTCGGGTCCCATCGCGCGGCCGTCGATCTAACGGTCTGGAGTTTTGGTAGGTTTTCTCCATATGTAACGTAAATACGCGTTACAACCCTTTAGAAAGTCTTCCTACCAAAGCATCCCCCAGCCTTGGCGTAGCGCTGCCATAATCACACAAACATTAGGTTAATATTACTGATCATGAGGCATTTATGATTTAATTTATTTCGTTCTACATGGACGGGGAGAGAAGAAAAATTTCGAGGAAAAACTTTTTTATTTCATAAAATTCATAAGAATCGCAAAATGCTTGAATTCCATTTAATGTACTTATTTTATTTACATATACAGTGAAACCTCTCTGAGCGGCCACACCACCGTACCGAGAATATTTGACCGCCCAGAGGGGGTGGCCGCTCTGAAGGGTTTTATTTACTATAAGATAACTGCTATAATGCGTAATATAAACAAGTCTGACACATATTCCTTATTTAAAATGAAACTTAAGACTTATCTAAAGAGAAACTAGTACTTTATTGAATGCTTTCTTACATTTTTTGAAAAAAGGATACAATTTGTATCTGTTTTAAGTTTTTGCTTTTCTCTGAAACGACCACTTTTTTAAGTTCGTTTTTTACTTTACGAAGCCGATCTCATCCGTTTAACACGAAGAAATATGAAGTCTTCTTATTCTTTCAAAGTCCAATCCTTTTTTTTAATGACTTTCTTGATTTGCGTTCTTCCGCAGTTAAATAATTCAGCTAACTTTCTTTCGGATTTGCCATTTTCATATTCACGCAGAACTTCAATGTGCTGCTCGAGATGTAGAAAAACACGTTTCGACATCGTTGCAACTCAGATCACTAACCAACTAATAAAATGAAACTGGCGTGAACATGGACGTGAACGGCACTTTTGCTCCAATGGACTTCGCAAGTTATTCCTGGGTCTTGTATTGGACCTGAATGTATTTGTTAATTTTGAGTTTTCCCCCTCAAAATTAAAGCATGGAGTGAGTAGAATCTCCCAAAAAATGAGATGAGCGATCACACTCGGTGGCCGTTTTGAGGGGGTTGGGTGTCCGCTGATAGAGGTTATTTTAACATTGGGTCTATGAGCCGAAAAATCCGTGCCATGAAAAATTGTCCGTTTAGAGGGGTGACCGCTATACAGGAATGGCCGCTCGGAGAGGTTTCACTATATACGTATTACTTCTCCGTTATTATCGAATATCTGCAACAGAGCATGACTTCAAATATAACTGAGGATGTATTAATTTGTTTTGGGGTTCATTCACACTTAATGTAGATGTAATCGAAACTTCGATAAAACGTAACGCTGCGTGATTATGAGGGGAGGGGGGGGATTTTCGGCAACGAGTTAGTTTGTGCTATTACTCACTGGACATGCTCTGAAAAATATCAACAAATCAAACGGATTTTTTAAATGGAAAGCTGATATTTCATTCTTTATCGTACGAATGGCAATGCTTGGTAGTTCACACATGAATTAAAAAAAAAAAAAACTAATCAAATATATATATACGTATTATGCCAGTAATTTTCCATAGGCTTCAAGCAGTTTTCAAATATTCTGTTAGAATATTTGTCGAAAACTTTTCCCTGCCCACTAAAACATGGGTTATTATTTTATTGTATTACGTATAAGTCTCAATTAAATGGAAACGAGAGAGAGTGAGAGAGAAACAGGTGGAAATAAGTAAAGAAACTATTAATTATTTGGAAAGTCATCGCTGTAACATTTACCCTATATGAAACAAAACGGTCAATGTCTTAATGGAAAAATGTTTGCTGTGGCGTTTGAAGCCATAATGGATCTCAAGCGTATTACCTTTTCGCCCAAAGCAAGAAGACGAATATATTTTTCGAGAGCTTTAAAAATACAGAAATTTGGAAAGATTTTGACTGTATAAGGGTCTCCCAGCGGAATTTAGGCAGTACAAAACCGACAAGGTCTTCATCGAAACAGAATGATGATCGACCCTGAACATTTTGGCCATTTGGCCATGATAAGGTCAATTTGATTCGGAAGAAGAGGCATTTGCTTGCTTAAAATTATTGTTCCATACGCAACTACAAATATCTTTCCATGAAGACACTGACTGTTTGATCTCACAGTGGGATAAATGTACTAACAGTTCGATAACTTTTTAAAATAATTAATAATTATTTTTTTTCCAAGTAAAGAAAGTCTGTCTCGTTTTCATATAACTGACCCGTTTATGTATGTGTATGTATATGTATATGTACAAAGAATGAAGTTAAAATAATGAAATGAATTGTTACTTTATTGCTTTTGTGCAGTAAACTATGAATTTTTGAAGTAATGCCTGATAATAAGAATATATTTACTCTATATTAACAGCAATGTTTTATTAATAGTATTTTAGTAGCCTGCACAGTCATTGTTTGGAGAATAACTGGATTGCAGATTACACTAGAAGCTCCAGAGCAGTCATTTTGACTGTCTATGCCATTTTAGCTTAGATTCCTAAAAGACAGTTTACTTTAAGAAGTCATAATTTTGTGAATTCTCCTAAAAAACTTGAAAATTATTGGTACCAAATATGCATTGAATGAAAATGAAATGAATGGAACTATTTTTATGTATACCTAGAAGCGCCACGAGCAGACAAATTGACTGCTAATGAAACTGAGTTGATTCGTTGTATTTTATCACTCAGAAAACCTCTTATCATGAAGAAACATATTTCCTACACTTTCCTTTCATGCACTATCTCTTTAAGCCAGGAAACAGTTGTCGTCTTCTGTCCCTTACCCCCCCCCCTTTTCAATTGGCAGAAGAATTAAGAGAAAATCATTTGAAGAAAAAGGCAAATTCAAAATTGCCCCCCATAAATTTCGAACACTACTAACAAACTCTTAAAAAAGAGACGTCAGTGCCAAAATGGACTTTGTAAGAACAACAAAACAAGTGATATGTGTCAGAAATGTTCTCATTATGTATGTGGGAAATGTATTTCCAGCATCAAAAAATACTAATATGTAAAAATTGCGAATATCAATAAAATGAGATTTATTATAAAGTAATTACCTTATTGACCCGAATATAACACGGTATTTTTTTAACCTATCAT
This sequence comes from Cheiracanthium punctorium, assembly GCA_038373885.1. Taxonomy (NCBI): domain Eukaryota; kingdom Metazoa; phylum Arthropoda; class Arachnida; order Araneae; family Cheiracanthiidae; genus Cheiracanthium; species Cheiracanthium punctorium. Next base: position 120,765 of record JAWZYV010014207.1, on the reverse strand, counting down.
TTCTCGTTAAAAACCTGACTCTCGATAAATTCGAGGCCTAAATATAGGATTTTTCCAATTATCTTGATGAAAATTATCGGGGTCGCATTGCATTTGAGGCCGCATTATATTCAGGCTAATATCATAAAAATATTTTTGTAACACAGATTTTAATGAAGAATAAGATTTTATTTTTAAAAAAATTTAAAAGTACCATAAACCTTTTTTATTTATACATAAATGTATAAAATTTGTTGAGCAGTCAATTTGACTGCTGTTGGCACTTCTAGGTAGGAAGAAAGTTTGGCATTTCTAGTGTTAATAATTCTTCGTGACTACTGATTAATTAGAAATGATTTGCTAGAGAGCATTTCAAATATCCAACAAATGAAAATAATTTAAATTATTGAAGTGACATTTGGCTGTATAAAAATATATGCTTTATCTTATAATTTTGATTACATATCATGTATGTTGCTTTCTTTAGTTTGAACAACACGTTGTTCTTTGACAGTCTAAATAAAGTAATTATTATAAAATACATTTTTTCTTCCAACACGTTTTGCTACTTGCGTGAATTCTGAAATTTATCGCACCTTTCATTCTTGCACAAGGTCATGTTACTTTTCCTCACTTGTTTTTGTTACTCCAAAGCAAATTGTTAAATTAATTAGAATTCACAACTTTCCCTTTTCGGCGATGACATAATTACGGCGTCTTGCGCTGGATGCATCACTGAATCGTGGCATGTCCCCGGGCACCGACGTATGGTAAATAACTCACTGATTATTATGCTGTGGCAGGTGGAAAACGGCAGAACAAGAAAACAAAAATTCAAAGAGGATTTTCGCTTAATGAATTAATTCCTACTGCGGAGATTTTCAGTTGTTGCATCCAATTCTTTTGATGTAGTTCCTTCAACTTCTTTGTTTAATGCTGTAATGAGCTATCTCTAACAGAAGCAACATCATATTACGGTCCTTTTCGATAAATTTCATTCTATTGAGCTGTCACAGGGATGGTTGTTATGTAAATTTATCTCAATCTGACACTGCCCCGTGGATTTTACATGTCTTGGTTATTTTCAATATATACAGACGGCGGCTGTTCGTATGTTCTTTCTTTCTTTTTTTTTGTAAGTGAAGAGAAAGAGATTGTGAAAAAAAAATCAAATATGTACTTATTTCGTAGAGGACGGTGCAGATAATGATAGAACACACCTTGGTTTTGTGATCTTTTTCAGACACTTTTCGGACGAGTAAATGCACTCTATTGTGTCTGCTATGGAATTTAAATTCAAAAGAAAGAAAAAAAAAGCTTTCGAATAGAAAATTGATTTTCGTCTGAAAGAATAAATATACAAAAAACGATTTTTTGTTATTCCATTCTAACCATCAATAAGGATTGATGGGGTGAAATTCATTTAGAAATTATACTTTTTTTCTGATATACAAACCTAAATTCCTAAAACGTATTAGAAACATGCATATTAAACGCTTTTCCCCTTCTTTCTGTGTTAAAATTATTGGAAGTTATATTTGCATACAATATCTTATACTATTTACGAAATATATCTGATGCAAACGCTTTTAGATTTGTATTTTATTCTGATTTTTTTCATGGTAAGATACTCGAGTCAAGATTAAAACTGTAGTTATGTGAATGTTTTATTACTTAAGCAAATTTAAATATTAGACGATAAGTCAAATCAATAATTAGGTATATTTCTACTTTGTGTGAAAAAAATGTGGCTCAACCTCAAGTTATAATAGAGTATATATATGGTAATGCATGCAAGGAAGGAGGCATATTGAATAATTTTCTATACTTATTCGTATTGAAGAAAAATCTTATTAGTGGATTCTTATTAATATTTAAGTGATTAATCAGCATTGTTTCAAATTCTGGGTAATATTCACAATTTATATGATCATATAATCCTGCAAGAATGACTTTAATCATGTAAACTTTTCAAGTAGTAGAATCTAAATTTCACTGATATCTAACATAAATAACTTAGAAATATGCGGGTTTCATAAATGTTAGCAATGAATCCCACATTATATCATTCATCTAAAGTATGAATAAACTAATTTATTATAGAGCAAATATTAGAATTAACGCTTTTAAATTCAACAGTTCTCTAGGACATATTAGTTATTTGATTTTATTTTGCTTAAAAAGCTATAAAAGTTACATAATTTAATAAAGCTTTAGGTATAGGTCAAAAATACGAATGTTAATAGCTATTCATACCTTATTTTCTAATACAAGATTCACTTGTAAATTCCATGCAATGTATTTCACTTAAAAATCTCAATTGCACAGTACTACATGGCAAATAAATAGCGGATAGCTTATAAAAACTCCAAAAAGAGACACAACGTTGATTTTAGAAAAATTAATTTTTAAAAAATGTAGAAAAACTAATTTTCCTTTTGTAGACGACTTGTTGTAGAAAACTTAATTTTCCTGGATGCCGCATATTACAGAGTGAGGGGAAAAATCACTGTTTCTAGGTATCTACCGCAAGAAGTAATGAGCGAAATGCAAACAATTTTCATTACTATATTGTGATAGCCATGAAGAGATGATTTCCAGAAAGAAAGCAGCAGATTATGCAAATTTCCTAGTGAAAGCGTAATTTTAGAGCTACGGTAAAACTTTACAATAGATGCATCATATCATATCTTTCCGCAGCCCACTCTAATTCTAAGGAATCGGACATAGGGCTTCTAAGCAAGTCAGGAAGCCTGTGAAATTCTATAACAACCGCCTCAGCATTCAATCAATAGTGAATCAAAGTAAAGCTTCCGATAACTAGCGCATATCTTTTTAAAAGAGAGCAAATGTCACTTCTCATGTAATCACTAGTAAAATTGCATAAACTATTTGGAATAAATTTATATTGCGTACGTGATAGCAGCGCCCAAAACTCCTCTATTAACAAATTTTCATTTGTCTTTGAGGGAAACCCATTTTCTTGTGTCTTTAGAAATATGCGTAGATGGAGTTTGGTTTCATTAGCGGTTCATTAATTTTAGATGCGGGTCCCTCCAAACAAAGAAATACATTTTATGGCCGTCATGAACATACACATAGCTGGTCATATTAAAGAGCTATATTTTGCAAAATAAATAAGTGAACAATAATGTTTGTGAACTAGTTTCTAATTTTGACTGAATTTTGGAATTTATGATTCCAATGTTTGAAGATTTTAATTGATGATTGATTTTAATAAATGATTTTAATTTTCAAGAAAAATTAAACATATATTTTGTTTCCTGAAAAATCAAGGTATGAAAACAAATAAGTGAAATTTTTATTCCTGGGTCTTCCAACCACCATTTACTTTATTCCAACGTAAATGATGGCATAAAGCATGAATTTCGCCGCACCAAGCAGCAAAGTATAATAGAAATTATAAATAAGCCTTTGTTCATTTTTATAAAGAGTATGATAAAAATTATCAAGCATAAAAAAGGGAACAAATATGTACCTTACAAAAAGAGGCCTAATTCTTCAGTAGATTTCTTTAAAGATAAAATCCCTTAAGCATATAATTGACATGATTTTACCTTATGATTTAGGGTTTAGGTGTGGCCAAGAAAAATAACCCATCCTTCCTCTGTAGTTAATGATATAAATTCTTAAGTGAGACGGGATAGTAAAAATTTATTTTTAACTCATTTGCATTTAAGATGAAGAGTTTCTTTCTTTCCCTTTTTTAATCCACTTATTGATTTAAATATTTATGCGATACAGACGCTCTTGAATAGAGTGTAATTTATTCAAATTATCCTTCAAAATATTTTCGACTTTTTTGCATCCTACAGTTATATGAGTTTTTATAGCGTTTTCAATTTGGTCAAATCGGTTAAAAAAGTTTATTGCATATATATGTGAGATATGTGTGATATATATTTATTAAATATGTGTGATTTGCAAAGAACCATATAATGAAAAAAAATATTTTCTTATATATGATTCAATATACCTTAACAAAAATATTTAAATACAACTTTAACAAAACATTTATAGGAAAAAAAAGTTAATTTTCCTATATATATGTTTCGATATACACTGCTGGCCATCGTAAATGCAACACCCTGAAGGAAGCATGCAAATAATATGAAATTTACAACATGCATTAGCTGAGGTGAGATATGCAAATGATTAGAATTTCAGCGCAGACGCACATCAAGCGCGCCTGTGGCGCCACCTCAAAGCGCTATTTAAGGCTTGGAGATTTCGACGGTTTCAAGTACAGCAATTGTGTTTTTCTTGCTTTTTTTTCAAAAAAACGATAAATTATGCCTCGTAGGAAACAACGATCATCTTTTGATCAAGTATCCGAGTTTGACAGAGGAAGGATAGTGGCATACCGAGATTGTGGGTTATCTTTCAGGGAAATCGGTCGTCGTATTGGACGAAACCAAACAACTGTGATGCGGATATGTGATCGTTGGGTGCAGGAGGGTACGACGGACAGACGTGATCGACCGCATCGACCTCAGTGCACCACGTCACGTGATGACAGGCAGATTGTACGCATGGCAGTGACGGACCGCTCAGTCACATCACGAACCATATCACAGCAGATTCAGTCTGTAACGCATCATCCAGTGTCTGCGCGTACCATTCGACGTCGTTTACAGCAGAATGGTCTGTCCGCAAGACGTCCGTTGCTTTGTCTACCTCTGACGCGGAACCACAGACGTCTCCGCCGCCAATGGTGCAATGAAAGAAGGATGTGGACGACAGAATGGAATGAAATTCTCTTTACTGACGAGTCACGCTTCTGTATGCAACACCACGACGGTCGGATTCGAGTCTGGAGACACCGTGGAGAGAGGATGCTGAACAGCTGCATTATGCACCGTCACACTGGTCCTGCACCGGGTATTATGGTATGGGGCGATATCGGATATCTCTCTCGCACTCCTCTAGTACGCATTGCCGGTACTTTAACCAGCCAGCGCTACATCTCCGAGGTGTTGGAGCCAGTTGTCCTTTCTTACCTTCAGGGCTTGCCAACAGCCATATTTCAGCAGGATAATGCACGGCCACACGTGGCACGCATTGTCCAAGGGTTCTTCGTCAATCACCAGATTGAATTGCTTCCCTGGCCGGCGCGCTCTCCGGATCTTTCGCCGATAGAAAACATGTGGTCCATGGTTGCTCAACGACTGACCCAGAGTTCATCCCCAGCTGTCACACCAGATCAACTTTGGCAACGTGTGGAAGCTGCTTGGTCTGCTGTACCCCAAGAACACATTCAAAGTCTCTTTGAATCAATGCCGAGGCGTGTGGCAGCTGTGATCTCCAACAACGGCGGCTACTCTGGGTACTGATTTTGGCAGGAACCACGCTTCATAGAATGCTGTAAATTTAATCATTTGTTACTTGGTCAACATGTTATCTACACAATAAATTTTGTTGTGATATCTCTTGTTTTTCTTGGTGTTGCAATTTGGGTGGCCAGCAGTGTACTTAAAATTAATAAAAACAATGCTCGTTGCATTAAAAGTTATTTTACAATAGAAAGTGCACTTCAGATATTTAACTTATGTAATACACACATTCATTACTTATCATTCGCGGCAGTAAATGTTTAAGGAGTATTTCAGAGCTATTTTAGAGGAATTATGGAATATTTTAATAAGAATTTTTAGAGTAGAGACTCTTTTCTTAAAGATGAAAGATTAGATTGTTGATAGTTATTATGGACGGACTTTGGAGATGTTTGTTAAATGAGCATTTTTATCGACTTCACAAAGTATCAGAAAATTTTAGGAAATAAGCTTTCTCATGAAACTGAAAAATAAAAACATTCTAAATTTTTTTGGAAGCAAACATTATTATATAATAATTAAATGTTTGCAGATGCATTTTTTATTTATTTCTAATATTAAATGTATTCCTTTTTTTTCTGATATTGTGCTGTGTAAGATTAGTGTTGTATACCCATACAGCTAAAATCTATTAGGCTATAAGCTATATAGAATTTCTTTGCAAGTGTGAATATGTTCTACGATGTTTAGACATTTAATTTGGGCGTCCTAAAAAAAAGTGATATATTTTAACTGCAAGCACTTCATCATAGTGTTAAAACATTTTTAACCCAATGATGAACAATTAAAGAAAATTTTAAAAGCTGCAGTGACTGTTTCTTCGGATTATTTCTTATTAATATTCGTATGTAAATACACTTGGGCCCCACAATGGCCGAGTGGATAAGACAGTGAACATGGTTAGATTGCTGAAGTGGAAGGTCCCCGGTTCGGGCTCCATCGCGCGGCCGCGTCGATCTAACTGTCAGGTTTGTGGGCGGTTTTCTCCAGATGTTACATGAATGCATGTTAGAACTACTTAAAAAGTCCGTGATCCAAGACAAACCGCCTAGGCGGATGCTCCCCGAGTAGGCTTGACTTAACACACAAAACAACAGTCGAATCCGCTTAGTGGAATATCGGTTAATGGAATTTCCCGCTTAACGGAACATTGATTAATGGAATTTCCCGCTTATAAGAATAAATTTTCGTGGCAAGTTTAATTAAGCGAGTTCAACTTTTACATAAGTAACATGAGATTCCCTAAACTACTGGAAGTTAAAACGGTTGCCTCCTGCCAACTGCTGATACAAACATTTCAGAATGGAAGCCACTTTATTTTTTTTTCTTTCTAGAGTAAGATCGTCAAAAACAAGGCGCAATTCGAAGCATGCGTGCAGTAAATAAGACAATAATGGGAAAATAACGAAAACGTATTTGTATTCCAGCTGAAATCGTAGATGGAATAACGGCTATTCCCTCACGAAAGACTAAACGGAATACAAAGCGCAAGTGAAAGTAATCGCATTTCCATATTCGCTGACCCTTCAAGTTATGATGCATCCGGTTCTATCAGACTTGCATTTTTCTTAACCTTTAATCGTCCTCAGCAGGTATAGCAATTAGATGAGCTTTAGTTACTTCAGAAGGTCTACAGTATTATTTTTATCTCCCCTCCCCTTTCGGCGGGAGAAAATGCGTCGTTTTTTACTTTTGAATATTTTATGCATATTCGTTTTCTTGTTGTTGTTTACTCTTAATTTAATATTTGGGTGATATTTTGATTGACACTCACGTGTTTTTATAATGTAAATTTTTAACCGTAGAACCATACAATATAATGATATAAAAATATGACCGGTAGTGGTCTAGTCACTAAACTCCGTTCCAGTAAGAACTCGGAAAGTGAAGCAGCATCCGGTTTGGACAGTGCTTGGGAGGGGGTCCTCTCTCGGCTGGACTGCTGTAGGACCGTGTACTCTAATGGGAGCTGGTGTATGTAAAATCCGTCGTGGCTCCAATTTCCTCCATGCTCAAGTGATACCTCTGGAGGCCTCAATTCAGGTGGTTGTTGGTCCCTCACCTGGAATAGGTTCAAGAAGATTAGGGACCAAAAGGCGGACGTCCAACTCCTTCGGTGGAAATGGCACCTATTTCCATGGGTAGTGCAATCGTCTATCCATGGACACGAGAACAACAACAACAATAATAATCCAAAACTGCCTGTATTAAAATATTTTTTTCGAGTATCTTGAAACGATGCCATTCAACAATACCATAATTTTATCCAAATGAAGATTACTCCTGTACTCATATTATCCAATGACGATTTGATAAATGTTCTAAAGGGACCAACTTCGTATAGCATGAACGGTATGTGTCCCCCCCCCCTTATTCTGCGCAAAAGCTCGAACTTTGCCAGCATATTTGCTTTTTGTACCCATGCCTCAGATTAGTATGCAAGAAAAATATTTTTAAATTTCATAAAAATTTGAAAATTGTATATTATTATTTTTTTAAATTACATTAATTTTGTAAACCATGTACTTAAATGAGTAATAACAAAAATGTTTCATAAGGAAGATTAAAAATGTAGCATAATTGAAATTATTTATAAAATATTTGTGGTAAAATTTATTGACAATCATATTTTACAGTAAGAATGGACACTCCAAAGCTGGATCACTTCTACGTGAGAGCTATAGCTAAGACAATGGCGTATAAGGAAATTAAATTTTTATCAATGGATCTTTGTTGGGAAAATTTACACATGGAAAGTATTGCTCCTAACATTTAAAAATAACCATTTTCATCAGTACTTATATGATTTTTTTAATACATAATTCGCAGTAACGTTCAGAGAGCATTACTGTCCTGCCTGGGTGTAGTTTACAAAACTTTCGAAAAAAAAAAAATTAAATTATCGAACTGCAAAGCAAAGGTTTTCGAAAAGTGACACATTTATTATTTATTTTTTATTTTTTAAGAACATTTTTCTGGAATTTTCATAACTGTTGTATCTTAATCGTTCATTATACAATGGATAACAGATTGAAAAAAAATCTTTAAAAAAGTTTTAAGTGCCTGATGTAATTAAATTTTTGAATTTTCACGAAATCATATGATTTCTTTTTCAAGATACGGTTATTCGATCTACTGCCTTTGTATAAATCCGGCCAAATAAAGTCAAGTGCTCCCAAACTCCGCACAAACTGCAAATGCAAGATAACTTACTTCAAACGGTTAAAAATAAATGAAGGATACGAAAAAAACATTGTATTTTGTTTTATTCCAATAATTCGTAAATTGAATTTTAATCGTAAAATTTAATCGTAAATTGAATTTTAATTATTCTACATTCATGAAAATACTTATACAGAAAAAAGTATTTCGCGTCTCTTTTCCGGGTATTTTAATTCAATCAATACTAAATTGGTTATGAATTGAAAAAGCTAAATATCATTTTATAGGCTTTCTTTTGATCGTATAACAAAAATTTCAGATAATGGATTGGTGTAATTTGTGGTTCTTTGTTATAATTTACGTTCATCTTAAACAAATTACAAAGCTATAAATTTGATTAAAATTATTTATTTTATAAATTTACTTCTTTCCTTAATTATTATTACTATTATTATTGTATATTAAGATACTAGTAATATATATATTTTGCATTTTATTTGATTTTTAGGTTTTTTTTTTTTTGTACTTAAAATCTGCGTACTATTTTGGATTTTTTTCATTTTATGTAGAACGGCTTTTCCCCTCAAAATCACTCTGGCTATCACGAGATACTTTTGCTGGAACTAAACACCATGTTTACTTCGTCAAAATTTTTGACAGTCAGATCCGTATTTTGATCACGCTTCACAGCTCGATTGAGTAAGAAAAGGATGACCGAAAAACTTGTCACAATTTTTTATGCGTATTTTAACAGATTTTCTTTTAAATATCCCATTTTCTTTTAACCGGTTTTAAACAAAAAATATGCAACACAAGCTATTATCGGTAATAATAATTGTATCATGGTAAAATATTTCTTAGTTTAATATTCAAAATGATCTCCACGATGCAAATAAATAAATATGGACTAGAACTTTTGCTAAACGTTACAATAAATGTAGAAATGAAGCATGAGAAATTAATATACACACCCTCGAATTATATGAATATAGACATATGCATGTGTATGATCGATCAAATGTATTTACATTGCTTCTAAAGTTTTAATTTGTGTAATTTTTTTAATTTTCTGCTTTAAAATTTAATACTTTTGCCACAATTTTCAAATTTAAAGAATTTTTTGTTTCTTTTGTATCATAATTCATATTTCATTTTCAAAATTATTAATGTCCCTGCCTAATTTCACTATACCCTTTAAGCACATTTATTTAACGATTTGAATAATTGCTATAAATAGTCTGTGTAAGTATTTACATTTTTAAATATTTGAATTTTTAGTCTCAAAACCAGCATAAGAATTTTTATTAAATGGTAACTTTGGAATGCATCGAAACTCAAATTTAAATAAAATACTCTAATAACTTTAACTATCTTATTTGAAAAGTTTGAGAAGTTTCCGCTTTTACTAGCCAAAAGTTCCTATACTTCAATCCCACTTAAGATAGCTATATTACCTTCCTTTAGAGCATTAAATATCACAATATTACGTGTCAGGATGTTTTACGATAAAGAAAAACTAAAATAATAATAACAATAATTTTCAGTAAAAGCATATAGTAAGGTACTTATGAAATGAGCGATATTAAAATTCCTGCAGCTAAAGTTCAAAGCAAGGTACCAGCAAAACCCAAATCTCCTTTAGAAAACTAAAACATCCAAGTTTAATACTAAGCCAAAACTTTTTGCCCAAAATTTTCTTCTTCGGCCAAAACCCTAAGAACTTGATACCTGAAAAAAAATGTTCGTTTCAAAAATATAAATTTGACTGTTGTCCTTCGGACAAATATTTTCTAAATAAATTCTTTGATCTCAGTCAGAGCTTTAAAAATCATATTTTTTAATGAACACATTATACTTAAGTTAAGATTACGTTTGTTTTGCAAAGTTCTAAAACTTAGAATTTTGCTGCACAAATTATTTTTATTAACACTGCACTGTTTAAGTATATATTTATTATTGTTTCAGGTTGAACAAAGACGATGAAGGGGGCGGTGTTTATATTATGGTGTTTTGCATTTATCTACTCTGCTCAAAGTAAGATTTCAAAATTTATCATAAATTATCTTTGATAGGAAGAGAAGTTTTTTTAATTAAAATATGACTTTTAACTTGAAGTTTCATTAAAAAAGATGCGGATATGTCCAATTTAAATCTTTATGTGAGCAATCATTCAAGCGTTGCCTGATGACATAATTTTGCTGAATTCAGAAAATCTGTCAGGTGAATTTTGTAGATAATTTTATGATGCTTCAATTTCACCGAAAGAATTAAAATGATAAATAATACGTATAATACTTCTGAACTCTTTTATTTTCTCTTTTCTGCACTAATTTTCCTTTTTTTACCCTAAAAATCTGCATACAAATAGTAAAACGGTTTATTTGAACACATATAGTAAACTTATCTGTTTTATTTCACGTTAAATTTTAATATCAAGAATTAACTTATTTAAGCTAGTTTAAAATAATTAACTGGTACTTGTACTTACCATTTCTATTTTTCAGTGTTATTTGATATAACTGTTTGTCAAAATTTTCTTAAATATCGGATACCTGAACGTATAAATCATTGGTTGAATCTTGTAAATATATATATATTCTGACAAAAACTTAAAAGAAAACGTTAAAAGAAAAGTCTATTAGATATTTTGGAAACTTTTAGCAATTTTAGCAATATTTATAGTATCGTATATATAGTGTGCCCCCTGAAGTCCGTTGTCACCCAATAATTTCTGAACTGTAAGTACTATAGTCATAAAACTGGGGTATATGCACAGTAAAATCGCCATACGCTATGCAAAAATCCGATTATAGTACCACCTAGCGTCTAAATTTAGAGTTAGCATACTTATCTGAAAGAAGGGTACGAGATGAGGGTAAAAAAGTCTGTTACAAAGTCGTTCAGCATCACGAGTTTGTTAAGAAAAGACATCAAGAGCACAAGAATGTGAAAAATCGAAGGCGTAAAATCGAATTACTGATACTTTTTCCAACGTGCCACCGACCATATTGCACAACTTCTAGCGGGAATTGCAGACCAGCCTCCAGATGTGTATTGTTGCTGACTGTAAAAACTTTTACCATAAAGGATAAATGAGGTTAGTGTCAGGTTCGTGCAGTTTTGGTAAATTCGTCCAAACAAATGCAAAAAAAAGATGCGTTTTATGCCTTCCATACGTAAAATTAACGTGTGAATTAATGAGAATCATGTACAAATTAAGGTACTTTTTTAACTAAATCGATATTGCTGAACAGCTTGGTTAACTGATTTTTTAACGTATCTACGATCGCTGTTGAGATAAGAACGCAAACTTCGAATTTATCTGTCAAGTAGAGTCAGCTGTAAGCCACTTCCTTACACAACGCACAGTAACTTTACTACACCTATATCCTACTTTTTATGACTGTAGCTCTTGTCGTTCAGAAATTATTGGGGTGAAAATGGGCTTAAGCAGCCACACTATATTTTTCTATATTAATGAGTCTGTTATTCTTTGTTACCACGAACCTCACTTAATCTATTTATGATGAACGTATCACTTTTTCCCCTTTATAATTATTTGCGTATTTATTTTACCGCAAACTGTGAAAAAAAAATGTAAGCATTTAACTTGTGTACTAATTTCTTACCACTAAATAGAATTACTCTGTAATTTCAGAAAAAATACTGCGCAATCAATTTGAAGATAATGTAAAATATTACCTGCATATTATAATCTCATATGCATTCGGTAAAAATATAAAGAAAATATAATATATATTCTTTAATTTACATTTGTGCAGTATCATAAATATAGTGATCAATCATCCTTTTATCCGTTTTATATTCTCAAAGCCATTTTAAGTCAATATATGTCTTTATTTAAATATTCAGTAAGAAACTATTTTGTTAAGTACTAAGTGACATTATTCTTTTTTTTTCATAATCAAGAATGTATTAATCTATAAAAGAGTTTCTTTATAACCTTATACGTTTATGTATATGGTTTTCTTTCATTAACATAAAAATAAAAGCACGTTGGCACGGCGATTCAGAGTTGTGCCACTCCAAAGTAAACGTTTTTGTATGGTCATTATGCTTGCAGACTTACATCATTTGACCTACCGAATACAAATTTTGTACAGATATTTGAAACGATATGAGCAATTCCGCAGGCGACTTCAGAATTCTGAAAATTTACCCGATCCTCGATTTTTAGCAATTTTCAGGTGCAGAGTTTATCAGTATCCGATAGAATATTGTTTTGTAAGAGATTAAAATATCGCATTAAATGTCTACTTAAATTTTAAATCTTTAATTTAAAACTTGCGTTACAAGGCAAACAATTTCATAAATATATGATTTCAGTTAGATGGAATAGTTCTTTGAGATTAGACAGAAAGAATATTGAGCTATTCACGAGACGAAATAGATATAGTACTTCAGTAGACCATGCAGTTGGCTGTGCGCGGCGTACAGCCAGCTGTGTCGAAAATGGTCTCTAGATCTGTGGCACGCGATGAACAATTCGATCTACCGCGATGTTGTATATATATTGTATTCTTATATGTAATATTATATCTCTGAAATGTACTCTAAATATGTAAAAAAAATGTGTACAGCGAGACTTCAAATTTCGTTGGTTCCCTATGCGGGTGCTGGCGGATGGAGTCTCGCTAACAAAGGGTTTGCTTCAGGAGCAATATAAAGTCTCAAACCACGTAGGTAGGCTGCTCCTGAAGCTACTTTCCTGGTAGTTAAATCGAGCGATGGCAACGGCTTTCCTTTTCTTTAGAATTGGGAAATGGTTGCGCGCTTCAAAGGGTTAACCTGTCTTTATATTTACAGCGAAATGCAACAGTCCGGGAGCCATGGAATCCTTCATACTGTCGACGAACGCACTGCCCACTTCCAACGTGTACCGGAGGATCGTCCGCACGTCCCTCGTCGACTGCACCCGCACTTGCCTGGGCGACGACACTTGCAAGTCCTTCACTTTTCTTCGAAATCGCAACGAGACGGAGTGCCGCCTCACCACCAACATCCCCGATCGCTCAAGGATGAGGCAGGAGGATCTGACGCTCACCCTCGCGTCCGGAACGTACTTCATGGAAAAGATATGCCTCAAAGGTTTTACGCCGTCTCTCTCTCTCTCTATTTTGTGTTGATTTACGAGTCAGGAATGCGTGTGACACGCCTTCGTGTGTTCAGGAAAAGGGTATGGGAGTGAGCGGTGTTTTTCCATAAATAAAAAAAAAATGGCGGCCGTCGGAGGTCCGGCGTGCATGCGAGGCACGCCTGATGTCTAGAATGTGTGCTAACTGATTAAGAATATATGAAAAATAATTAATTTTCGATGCGTATGTATGATAACCAAAAAGCACCCTCAAAAGAAAGTGTTTAAAATATGAAATAATTAACCCTTAAATGCATAGTGATGCATATATGCATCGCATTTTTCAGTCCCGTATTAGTGTAGAAGCCAAATTTCTTACGTCAATTTCATATATAAAATATGGTTTATAATAACAAATGAAATAGAAGTATGTGAAACTCCTTTGTATACATGATATTTAGACAGCGATGTATCAATGCCATAGGAGTCAATTATTGAGCCTTTTGGCTGCTAACGAATACATAGAGGGTGAACATTATTGAAAAAAATGTTGATACATTTTTAACTTAACGATTAAGAACAGATTTTTTAGCATATGCACTTTAAGTGAAAATGCCGAAATACAGCTTTTCTTCGCGGATATTTGTATTCATTCAAGCAGTAACAGAACTATTAAAGTTGAAAGGAAGTTTGTGACCATATATGAGCCACCTCAATAAGACTACCGGTCCAAGTGTTATAACAATCAAGACTTTGATTCAAAGAGTATTTCGATTCTAGAAAATAGTTGGGAGAATTACCACGACTTCGGCGAGTTGTGCAGAATTTTGCTATTCTTCTGTACCATACCATAACCATTGGAGGCAAGCATATCGAAAATGTCATGAAACTATATCCCAATATCTAGCTTTTTTAAAAAATAATATGATTTTTAAACTTATTATTTATTGAAAAAAGTTAATTTATTTCCATATAGCTTAATAATTGTCTCCTTTTGTATTATCCGCAGTGGAAAATCTTTTTTTTTTTTTTTCAAAATTCATACTGCCCGAGTCATTACATGGTGCAGAACATTATAGAACAAGCTGCCTCCAAATTTGAGCTCAAAATATTGCTATATTCAGTGTCGACTAATGAAGTGAATATTTCTACTGTCTTCTTTTAAAGATTAGTGCACTTTTATCAAAATAATATTAATGAACTAATTAAATAAATAAGTAATTTATGAATATTATTTAACCATTTTCTCAATAATAAATTGCTTAATTAAAACGTTACTGTCATAGTGACTGAGCTATAAATCGCAGATTCAGAAGCAAACGCCTTCTTACTATCTGATTCAAAACTGTAAGATACGTCTCAAGATGATGAAGGGAAATCGGAAAGATGCACACGAAAAATAGGTTTGTCGCTTGTAAGGACACTGTTTTTAATAATTGGACCTGCTTTTAAGACAAAAATAAAGATATTCTAAACATTAAAATCAAATTAAATAACTGACTTTTTATGTTAGCATTCTTTTCTTTGACCAACTGTGTGGAGCCAGAGGGCGACGAGTGATTGCGCTGGAATTTTTTACAGTGTTTTTTTTTTCACCAAACAGGACCATATTTGAGTCAGGAAAAATTAAAATTTGTAAAAGAAAAAATAGCCTTTTCACTCCGCCCATACTGTGTATCTCAGTATAAGTCTAAACGTTGCCATCTGTACGGCTGGAAAATATGTATTCCATTATTAACTACTGCTGGAATAGATGAACCAGTTCATATATTCATAGTTAAAGTCTAAATTTAGCTGTAATTTGTGTGACATATTTAAAGCATCAAGATAAAAAAGCAGTTTTAAAGAGCCGTAATCAAAAGTTTAAAAAAAGTGAGGAAGAGAAAGTATTTTCAATCCCTGACCTAAAGGTGAAAACAAACATGTTGCCTCTCAATCTGTTTTTTTTTTTTTTTTTTTTTTTTTTTTTTTTTTTAATGACTATGTCATTTTATCTCTCACCCCTTTTATTGAAAATTGTCCGAAAAATGTGTCCCAAAAAAGCAACATAAAAATGTGACATAATTTTACATACATTTAAATACTATTAGTTCACAACAGCTTTAATCTATTATTACAGTATTTCTATAAGCTGTAGAATATGCATCACATGTATTTTTTTATAAATAGGTTACAATCATAAAAATTTCAGCATAGGGATACCAGCCAAAATACACGAAAGATGGGAGATAAAATGACATATTCAATTAACATCGTTTTAAAAAATTTCAGCATAGGGATACCAGGCAAAATACACGAAAGATGGGATATAAAATGACATATTTAATTAACATCGTTTTAATATGGCAATAATGAAACTAAAAAATTAGGGGGGTTCAGGGGCGTACGATTTTCCTATAGTCTCCCCACACACACACACACACACACGCACAGTAAAAAATATGATGAGTTACTGGGTGATTTTTAAATCTTCATTCACTTCAGAAAACACTAATGGCCGTCGGGAGAACATACGGAAAAATAATGTGGCAAGTATACTAAGCACAAAGTGGTCTTCTGTGAAAGTTCGGGGATTGAATGCAAGAAACTTTGCTAACTTTGCTAGTTAAAAACCTTAAAATTACTGGGCACACAGCTTCCAAATTTCTTTATTTCCTAGAACATCAAAATTAACTCTGAACTATCAATTTGGGCTGTTAAGTTCCTTTTTATCTGGCACACAAATACGCAAACACATCAGTTCCGTAGTAGCACGACTAGTTCATAAGACGTTCATGTACGTCTTTTGAGCTAGCTGTGCTACTGGAGTATGCATAATATTAATTTAAGTATTCAAGTATAGCTACCTTTTGTGAAACAGCTTTCTGAAACATAATAATTTAGAAAAATATAGTCGGCAAATTTTACATCCAAATGCAGTCAGTGAAATCAGAGGGCAAAATAGTTTTGACTAACTCAATTATTTCCTTTAAGTTGGTATTCATAAATAACATTTTTGACAGCCAGCGAAGAAAAAAAAAACAAAACAAAAAAAAAAAAAAAAACGGAAATATCTAATGCATTTTCTACAGTTAGCTAATCAGTCACTTAAAAAACTTCTCTAAATAAAGAAAAAGAATGCTGCTGTTTAAACGGTTCAGTTTTATTTACTTGTTTTTAACCACACGTCAGATTTCTGTATCGCAGTACATTTAGTTACTTTAATTGAATACATTTGTATTAAATGTTCAAGTAAATAGATGTTGTTCTTGTATCATGGAGGAATTGTTTTCAAATTATGATGCCATTATTATTTTTTTGTGTATGTTGATAAAATGGTTTACTTAGATTTATCGCTTTGAAATACGTTAATGTGTACGAAATGAGAAAACTTAGCTGATTGATCATTTAGCGTGTGAGTCTGTGTTTCAAAGTATCTACGAACTAAACACTATGTATCGTTTATAAAATTACGTCATTTAAATGGATTTAAATTTTAATTGAATACCTTAGCATAAATTAGGAAGTAAAGCAATTTCGTTTTAAACGACACGTTCCATCACTTAACGGTTGTTTATCTTGGTCTTTTATAGATAGATTAAAGAACTAGAGGGAATTGCTTATTATTTTTTTCCAATGTAATATTATGGTTTTTCGTTTACAATAGGAGCATGCGATCGTCTCTTTGTTGCTGAATCATTACGGGGAATGGAGTTGGAAGAGCACGATGATGTTATTATCCCAAGCAGTACTCGCAAGTTGTGCCTAGAACATTGTCTAAGCAGGAAGGAGTTAACTTGCCGATCTGTTGAATTTGATTCAAAGACAGGCGAATGTCGACTGAGCCAACATGATCGATTCACCAGAAAAACACATTTTAGGAAAGCCTCTTCTGCTTATATAGAGTATTTCGATGTTACGTGTCCATACCACCAAGGTAAAATAAACATTTCTATAAAATTTTCAGATGCAAAACCGATTTTCAGATGTAACATTTGTAACAAGGTTAGAAACTATTCAGTAGTGGATGAGTTTTGATATTCACATTTCATATTGTTTCATTAAATGAATATGTAGTATTAAAGAAATCTGTTTAATTTTATGACTATTTTCTCTATCTAATAATTTAAGCTTTCAGAGATAAAAAATAAAGATTCATTTTGGAGTATTTCTCAAACAATAGTTCGTTTTAAAACTTGTCTATCCCTCTTATATATTCTTACTAGTACAATAAAAGAAATAGTAAAATTTATGATAATTCCTAGCTTATATTCAATATAAACAAATTATTCAAGAATTTGCATGATAATATATAAAAAATTCGACGAACATTCTCATAAGAATTACTAACATGCTTTTTTAATCAACTATCTGAAATAAAACGTGATTTTAATAAAAAAATAATATAGATTTTGAATTTAAGTGATATTTTGTATCCATTTTTGTAGATCAAATTTTCAATAAATAATGATAGATTTCTTATAAAATCATAGTATTTCTTCAAACGTGATTGAAGTACTGTTACGATTCTTTAAACAAATTTTTTAAAGCTGTTTTTTTGGGGGGAGGGGCATTGTTCTTTAATTGTTGTTTGTCTCTCTATTTTTTTCTTATTTAAAATATAAATATAATTTTTTTTTCCTTTTTAAAAAATGCTTTTACTTATGTTATTATTTTATCTCATTGTTTTGGTTTTGCAAAATATCTTCACCCGTTTTCTCTGACTTCTTACCTTTCCTTCATCCTAATACATTTCTTTTTAACTTTCACTTCTAACCTCTCTGTGGATGGTAAAGCTTTTTTTCAACTAAAGAAGGACAAAACTTTTGTAGGAACTGAAAAAATCGTTTTGCGGTATCTTCTTTATGTGAGTTGCTTTAAAAAGTTTTTAGTGAATTTGAATTTTAAAATCCAGTCTCTCGTTGTTAATACTGTTTTGCTATTAGTGAAACAATTTTAATCAAATGGTATACCTTCTTGAACAATAGTCGAACAATACGTTTCCTTCTTAACACCAGCAATATTTTCCCACTGCAAATGAGCAAGTAATTCGCCCCCACCCCCACAAGTTCAGCACGCACCAAAACTACCCATTCTGTGACTTAATGCACTCGCTATTATTCCACCTATCTTCTTTTTCAGCCGAGGAAGGGTCTGCTCCGGAGATAATCCTGCTAGGCAATGTGGAGCATCCCTACAGTCTTGTGGAGTACGAAGGAGTCACTGCGGCAGAATGCGGGGAATTATGCCTAAGGAACATACTCTTCCCGTGCAGGTCTTTCTTATCCGGCAGAGTAGAAAATCAACTCTACTGCGGCTTAACGCACCAAAACCGGGAGGGATTGGTGCAGAATCCTGGAAGCATTGCAGCGTCCAGAAGCCTCAATTATTACGAGATCAGCAGGAATATAGAAGGTGCAATTTTTGTCCTCCTGTTTGTTTGGGAGAGGGGATTCCCGACATTATCGTGTTTTCTTTTCGAAGATCATTCTGTTCTATTTGATTATCTTCATTCTTTTTGATATATCCCGTGATTTCTAGGCATACAAATTCTTAGTTTTTATACACATTGTACGTCCATTTAACCCTTTGAGGCTCAACCCTTTCCCAATGCTGAAAAAAGGGCAGTCGTTGCCATCGCTCAACTTAACTGCCAGCAAGATGGCGGACAATCGAAACGTTCATCGCGTGCCACAGATCTAGAGACCCTTTTTTGACGACAGCTGGCTGTGCGGCACAGCCAGCTGCGTCAAAAAAGGGTCTCTAGATCTGTGGCACACGATGCACGTTTCGATCGTCCGCCATCTTGGTGGCAGTTAAGTCGAGCGATAGCAACGGCTGCCCTTTTTTCAGCATTGGGCAATCTGTCCAGCTGTTCTCGCCTTCTTCCAGTTTTCAGCAGATGTCAGTGCTGTTAAAAATAATCGTGACAATTTTTTGACGGGAAAATGACGCGCTAAAAAGTAAAGGATTCTCTTGGAGCTATGTCACCCGCAACTATTTTTATAGAAATCAAATCTATTCTTCGTGACTGGCAACAGTCAAAACGTCAGAGTTTGGTGTTCAAAGAGCGGGAACACTGCGCCTCAAAGTGTTAAAACTGCAACTTGATTAGTTATTAACAACGAAATACGTAGTATAAAAAAGGATTTTCGAATTTTAGTGTTTTTGATAAATATTCGTCTAGCAGCAGCATTTTTGCATCATTTCAAATGCGTCACCAAGAATAATTTAATTTCGGAAATAAAATATATTCTTGGGGGAAGATATTATCTCACATTACAATTATTTTAAGACTATAAATCGAAATAAATTCTTGTTAATTATTGACTGTTGGAAGATGTTTAAGATGTTTATACAAGTCGTAAAAATGCTTGACAAGAATTTGTGGAAGATACCTATTGTAGATATGTTTTAAATGAAGCATCCAAGATATTTTTCATCACAGTGCTATATATTTAAAAAATTCCAAATATGATAGGAAAAATATTACGTTTAGGAAAAAAAAATTCTCTCATTAATTTTCAAAAAGTTGCACTTTTTAAATTTGTATACGAGTCCCAAACAAAAAATTTCAAATTAGTAAAATGTGCACAATACATTGATCAGGGGGCATACAAAATTTGAGTATCATATCTTAAAAATTGTCAGAAATACGAAGATAAATATAGGCTGACTTAAACAACTTTTCAATGGCTCTTGAAAAGAAATTCTGGTCAGATAATCAAATTTCAGGGGTCGTGGAAAAAATTATGAGATTTATAAAAAAATGTTTTGCACTCTTGCAATAAACGTTTACATATGAATTCATGTATAGTCCCTGACCATCTTTATTTAAATATATCTCAGAGTTGTTTTATGACGAAAGGCTAAAATTTTGGACATCACCTCATTATTGTATAGGATGTATTTTACTAATAGGGAACATTTGTACGGATGAGAATAAAAAAATTCAAAAGTTACTTTTTGAAAATTAACCAGAGAATTATTTCCTAATGTAGTCTTTTTTTCCCTACCTAATTTTAAACACTTTTTAATTTACATCGGTCATTTATCTTTAATTGATAAAGAATTAAAGCGTGTTAACATCTTTTGGGGTAACCCTATATATATATATGTATTTTTTACTACGGTATTAAAATTATTCAACAGAATTTTTTTATTTTTTTTACATAAATGCATTTATAATGAGTAGAAAAAGCAAAATTCAGATTATACGATTTATCTCAATTATGCTTATAAAATGTTTTGTTTTTTTTTTCATTGTAGCTTGTGAATTCAGTGATCTTAATTTTGAGCTTATAGCAGGCAGTGTGCTAAATATAACTCCATATTCAGTGACATCTGATGTAAAACCCCATGAATGCTTAGAGATATGTAAAACCGACAGAAGATGCCGGTCTGTTGTAGTCGACTACCGGAAATCAGCATGCCAGTACAATTCTGAAAGCGTTGGACAGTCCCACGATGTTAAACTAGCACATGACGGAGGTTTAAACTATTTCGAGAAAGTCTGCCTTCCAGGTAAGTTAAGTTATATATGAAGAAAAATCATCTACATACTTCATAAAAGATACAGCAGTAACTTAAGACCCCTTTTACAGGATCGACACCTATGCCATTGCATTTGTTCGCCACTTAAAATATATAATTTTCCAAGTGCCTAACGTAATTGGTTAGTTTTAAACTGCGACCACAATTGAAATGAATTTTCGAGCGACACTCTCAAAACAGGTTGGAGGTTGAAAAATAAACTTACTTTTAGGCTAATGACCATAGTTAGTTTAAAATAAACGAATTGCAGCTATTTAAGAAATACTAATATTTATATTATTTGCGTGGAGAATTGTCTTATTAGAATGCGTCATATACTAATTACCTTCTAATTATGAAATATCACAAATCAGTTTTTATAATTTGATTTTTCATTATTTAATGAGTTAATCTAAAACTATTTCCAATTATATCTTTTATTATGAATATTTAAACAATATATTTCACGTATATTGAACCGGATCTTCATTAGAAGCATTTTTGTGATGAATGAACTCAGCAAGACTAATTATAGTTTCTTTAACACAAAGAATTTGTGGAATCGAATACATTCAGGCTGAGTATCTCAGTAGGTACTTTAATATGAACACATTATTAATACCAAGTGGTTTTTGATTTCGAAAAGGTATTTAAATCGTTGAAATAAGAATTTATGAAACAAATAACCTCATATCGAATTTGAGCATGCTTATGTCATACGTTTAACGTACATTTCTTACGGAACTTCATATACTTCCATATAGAAAATAGTAACCTCACTAGTATACAAATCAAAATTTATTTACTTTCCTCGAGGTTTTTCCTATGCATCTACGTTTTATATTTATCTTTATTATTTTACATCTTCGATTATGCTTTATCTACTAGTGTATTTTGTTTTTTCTTTTGTTGACCTTTAACCATTGCAGCTTTCACCTGCATTACGCCTGGAACCTGAAGATTATTAAAAAGGAAAAAGAAAAGAGCAATAAATTCCTTCAGTAGCACATTAATATTGATGCATGGAGAAAACTGACCTATGTTCGACCCACGAAAACATTTTAACCTTCAATTATTTATTTTTTATACGAAATTAAACATGCAGTCTGTGTTTTTATGTAAACATGTTTACCCTGATGCTTTTTCAACGCAAGAGCATAAAAAGATTGAAACATTATACTTTTTTCAGAATTTTAACTGGTAAACTTATAAATTTGTTTACATTTTAAATTAAGTCTAAGAAAAAAGAATTAATAATGCATTTACCTATAATACACTATTTTTATGTGATAATTAAAAAAAAGAATTTAAAAAAATGAAAAGTGATAAATATAATAAACATATTCAAATACATGTACTATAACTGCAAATCGAAGAGAGAGTGTTTTATTCATAGGAGAGAAATAACTAGATTAAATCACTCCCGTAAGAGCGATTAAAACTATTTTTAATCCCTGTAGGTGCAAAATAGTTTTGTTTAAAACAAAAATGTTTTGTTAAATGTAAATATAAAAACTTTATTAAGATTTAATTTTCCAGCGTTTTATTATGCAGGGTGGTTATGAAATTTATAGTAGAGACCGCTCTGGTGGCGCATTTGGTTAAAACGTGGTAAATGCGTTACATAAACCATTGGGAAAACATCTGCAATAAAAATAGTTCGATTTTTAGTCAATAGGCAGCGCTTTTGTCATGGGAAATGTATATTTAATGAAAATTTGAGGCGTCTTGAAAATAATTTGCGTCTTTTGATGTCTTATCGCCAAGTCTGGCGCCAAAAGTAAGCCCTCATAGCTAAACCTAGCATGGCGATATCTGTCATATTTGGTGAGAAACTGGCGAATGCTCCAGTTTAATACAAACGAGGACTATTATAGTTAGGGTAAGCCTGACAAAGATTTTAAAACAGTTTTAGTAGGAGATTTTATTACGGATTTAAATTCTGAACATGCCTTAATGGAAGAATAAAATAAACACGGCACACTCATGGATTATGATGCATATTTCAAACTGTATAAAGGTGATGTATAGTTAGAAAATGTTTGGCGAAGATTGTAAAACAGTTTTAGTAGGCTATTTTAATGTAGATTTCAAAGAAGTGTTCATAGTACAACGAAGAAAAATGTAGTACACTCGAGAATAATGATACACTTTCCAACTGAGTGTTATAAAGAAAAAAATTACTGACGACGTATGGATTATGATAAGCTTTTAATATACAGCACTTTAGTGCGTATTTAAAACATGAAAGTGCTACAGATTTATTTATTTATCTATTTAATTTTTCAAAAAGTCGCAACATTTTAAAATAACTAAAGTTTGCCAG
The DNA here is from genome assembly GCA_038373885.1 of Cheiracanthium punctorium. Taxonomy (NCBI): domain Eukaryota; kingdom Metazoa; phylum Arthropoda; class Arachnida; order Araneae; family Cheiracanthiidae; genus Cheiracanthium; species Cheiracanthium punctorium. The sequence goes on along the minus strand of JAWZYV010014207.1, from coordinate 97,337 downwards.
TTTTAATTTGAAAAAAGTTTTAAATTTATATTAACCAAAAGGGTCACAATTGATCCCACATGTCACGATAAATAAAATTTAAAAGTGCTTAAAAATTAATAAAAATATTACCCTTACAATTTATATATTACTATATTGTTGCGGAATTACTCTGCTACTCCTGGGGTTCGTCGTTCTAAAGTCCAGTTGGTGTAAAAAGTTCAAGTAAAAAGGCACTTGTCAGGATGGAACACAAACTTTATTGCTTCAAGAACTTCTTAGAACAATCAGCTCTACACAATACACAAGCACAATCTAGCAGTAACGTGCTTTTAACAGTTCGCTTAGATCAGAAGCTCTCACAAATGCTGTATTCCTCACACAAAATAAGTCACTTTCACAGGCAAAAATTCAGTGAAAATATACGAGAAATAACACTAACAGTCTCTCAAGACTCAGCGATGAAGAATTTACACACAGCACTTTGAAAACAGCTTCGTAAAGCAAGCTAAAACACAGCTTCTATAGCACTATCAATTCACAAAGCAAGCGTACTGAGAGCTTTTCTCACATCGAGCGTTCGACTCGCACTGACTGACTTCGGGGCGATGCCCGCTTCTATAAATAGACGACGCAGGAGGTACCAGAGGTTTCCAGAAAAGACAATTTCTCGAGGGTTCTACATAAAGCGTGAATTTTGATTACGTCATAGAAGAGAAATGTTAGGTTATTATGCGTTTTTAATGCAGGAAAAACAACTTCCAGGCCCCATTGGGAAAATCGCGCCAAATGACCAAAAAGTCGCCAAGCTTGGCGACTTTGGGCGAAATATCGCCAAATTTCGCGCCAAAAATAAGTCCTCAAAAGTGAAGAGATCTAAGCTCTAGGACTAATATTTCTCGAGTTTTCTAGAAATCCCATATATTTGAATGGGAAACCGAAACCTCCGTATCTCCGGTTCTAATTGGCCGATTTTGATGCAACAAAAAGCAAAATTTATCTATTTGAAGCGTAGAATACGAATTTTAAACCATTTTAAGCCCCAGAGCAGCGGGTTGCCCCGAAAATTCGTAACATTGCCCCCTTCCCAAGGATTGCACGTCCCGGGCAGTACAATCCCTAGTTAGGAGGTCACACAAGTACCTACACTGGGTAAAACTTCACAAGATCTTAACAACATAATTCAAGCAAATAATCAATAGCACAATAAGCAGATACACATTAATAAATAAATAATCAACATAATAAATAATTATACTAATAAGTAATCAATGTAATAAACAAATACACGTTAATAAAAACCAATATATTACAAATATGTACACTAAACATGGCGTAAGTAATGAGTGAAAGTGAGTTGACGAAAGAGGAAGAGAAGAGAAAGACAGGAAAGAAATGAGAGTTGAAAGAAAGGAGGAATTACGCCATAGTGACCATGGTCTGATAGTCAAATAACTAATTACAACCGCGGTAGATGGCTAGCCGATCGTAATGTACAACTCTTGGCTTCGAGTTTGGTGACTTACGAATCCGTACGATGACGTCATTCAGCCGGTTTAGGACTGTGTAAGGACCGTCCCACGGCGATTGCAGCTTGGGAGACAGGCCTTTCCGTCGAGTAGGATTCCATAGCCAAACTTTGTCACCTGCGTTGAACTCGTGTCCCGTAGCCTTCGTGTCGTAGCGAGTCTTCATCTTTTCCGTGTTCAGGTTGATCCGCTCCCGAGCAAAATGATGCACATCTTCAAACCGTGCCCGAAGGTTTTCTACGTACTCCTCTGGCGATGAAGGCGCATCTGGAGGGCGGCCGAACACTAGATCGGCGGGAAGACGAAGATCTCTGCCGAACAGCATCTGGGAAGGTGTGAAGCTGGTAGTCTCGTGGACGGCACTCCTATAGGCCAGCAGAAAGAGCGGGAGTTTCTTGTCCCAGTCCTCTTGATTCCTAGATACCAGGAGCGAGAGGTTGTTCAAAATTGTGCGATTGAACCTCTCCACCATGCCGTCGGATTGTGGGTGTAAAGGCGTAGTCTGGGTTTTGTCCATTCCGAGAAGTTGGCATAGACCTTTAAAGACTGCAGAGGTAAAGTTCGTTCCTTGGTCGGAATGAAGTTGCAGAGGGGTTCCATATCTGGAAATCCATTCTTGCACCAGTACCTCTGCTACGGTCGTAGCTTCTTGATCGGGAATAGGAAACGCTTCGGGCCATTTAGAGAAGTAGTCAATGACAACTAGGATGTATTTGTTGCCATCCGAAGTTCGCGGAAGAGGTCCCAGGATGTCGAGTGCAATCCTCTCAAAAGGCGCTCCTACATTATAACGATGTAGTCTTCCACGGCTTCGTTTCTTCGGGCCTTTACGGGCGGCACAGGCGTCACAAGCTTGACACCACTTTTCGACGTCGCCTCGAGCCCTAACCCAGTAGAAGCGCTCGCGAACTTTGTGCAGGGTCTTCATCACGCCAAAATGGCCTCCAGTGTAGCTATTATGAAGTTCTTCTAGAACCTTCGGAATCCTCGAACGAGGGAGTACTAACTGCCATCGGAGCATCTTGCCGTCGTCCGACTCCCATTTACGATACAGGACTCCATTCCTCAGGCGAAGCGAATCCCATAAAGCCCAGTACTGTTTTGTTGCCGGACTGTAAGATGATATTTCTTGCCAACTGGGCTTAGCGCTGGATTTTTCCATAAATTCCACAATAGGTTTGATGTCGCTGTCTGCTAATTGGTCCGCCCGAACATTTTCGTCACTCCAGGGATCTTGAGATGGTGTCGGTGATGTAACTTGGCGGACAACGGGATGTTTCAGATGGTAATTTTTCTCTGCCCTGGAGCAATAGCGACAACTGTCTATGCAGGGCCTTCTCGACAAAGCATCTGCATTTCCATGAGATGACCCTTTCCGATGACGTATCTCGATGTCATATTCTTGTAATCGCTGTATCCACCTGGCTATTTGGCCCTCCGGATTCTTGAAATTTAGAAGCCAGGTTAAAGAGGCATGGTCCGTTCGGAGCAGGAACTTTCGGCCGTACAGGTAATGATGGAAGTGCTCCACGGCCTTAATGATAGCAAGGAGTTCCTTTCTCGTAACACAATAGTTACGTTCTGCTTTTGAAAGGCATTTGCTCCAGTAAGCAGTGACGTGTTCTTGGCCATCTATCTCCTGGGACAAAACTGCTCCGACACTCTTCTTACTTGCGTCTGTGTCCAGGATAAATGGCTTGTCAGGGTGAGGATACGACAAGATCGGCGAAGATGTTAAAGCCGTCTTCAGTTCGTTGAATGCGTCCTCACATTCCTCAGTCCATAGAAATTTCTGTCCAGTCTCGATCAATTTGTGAAGAGGTCTTGCAATTTGAGAAAAGCCCTTCACGAATTTTCGATAGTAAGTACACAGACCGAGAAAACTTCTTAAGTCGTGGATATTCTCGGGACGACTCCAGTTCTGGACTGCGGACGTCTTTTCGGGATCGGTTCGGACTCCGTGGGCGGATATTATGTGCCCGAGGTAACGCACTTCCCGACGAAACAAATTGCACTTCGATGGACTCAGTTTAAAGTTCGCCTCCTTTAATTTCTGCAGCACCTTTCGGATGTTCTCTAGATGCTCTTCGAAAGTCCTTCCGCCGATGATGATATCGTCCAAATAAACGAGACATGCTTCGTAGGAAAGTCCTCTCAACACTGTCTCCATTAGTCGCTCGAATGTAGCAGGTGCGTTGCAGAGTCCAAAAGGCATAACTTTGAACTCCCATAATCCTTGTCCCGTGGTGAACGCAGTCTTTTCACGGTCGTCGGGATTAATTTCCACTTGCCAGTAACCACTTTTCAGATCCAGAGTAGAAAACCATTCGTTTCCCGATAAAGTGTCCAAAGTGTCGTCTATCCTGGGAAGAGGGTAGCTGTCTTTCTTGGTAATGTCATTCAGACGTCTGTAGTCAACACAGAACCGGGTGGAACCATCCTTCTTCCGGACCAAAACAATCGGCGAGGCCCACGGACTAGTCGATGGCTCGATGACGTCATCACGCTGCATCTCCTCTAAAAGTCTGCTCACCTCTTCTTGCTTAGCAAACGGCAGCCGCCTAGGATGTTGCTTGATGGGAGAATGGCTGCCTGTATCTATCCTATGTTGAGTTAAGCTCGTACGGCCAAAGTCACCCGAAGTACGGGAGAAGAGGTCTTCAAATTCGGCTATTACTTTCTCCGCAGCGCTTCTCTGTTCTGCCGTTAACTCCACGTCTTGTATTAATTCCTTCGTCAGGCACTCGGAAGATTTAGCTGTCGTTTGGCTGATGTTCTTATTAATGCAGGTAACAGGAGTGCATGTCGCCAACACTTCATTTTTCTTTATCTCCTTCGACTTGTCCGTCACATTTACTACTCTAACTGGAATTTCTGTTCTCGACAAGTCCACAAGTGTTGCTCCTACCAATACTCCTCTGACGGAATCACTATTGTTTGGGTGTTCGATTAATCCAAAGCGGAATTTATTGTTTTCTTTTACTGTTCCAGAAATTATTGAATCAGTTCTTGGAGGTAGAGTGATATCAGTCTGGGCTATTATTTGCTGAACTGGTAAAATAGTTTCATTTTTAATATCGAACGCAGCTATTTCTTCTGAGTCTGAACGAAGCTCATTATTCTTAAAGTCCAAATTAAATTTGTGTGATTTTAAAAAGTCCAGTCCGAGAATAAAACAGTCTGTAATATTGGCGACATATACCACATGGTCGTATCTGGCATTCCCAAACGTGATTTCTACTTGCGCTTTTCCGCCCACTTCAATCTTGTCACCTGTCACAGTCTGGAGGGTCAGCGAGGGCGGAGTCCAGATAATCTTCAAATTTAATTTCTTGGCCAGATCCGTCCTTATGATGGTTACGTTCGCTCCAGTATCAATCACCATGTGGCACGGGGAACCATTAACATATCCCAGTACGAAGAGTCCATTACTGCCACCATTCACTGATGAAATCTGCAAGACTTTTAGGTGGGGCTTTTGACTATCTGGCAACCTCCGCCCCGCGAGATGGCCACCTCCTAGTTTCCCTCTTTCATGATCTTAGAGTTCTCTTGCTGGTCATGAGACTTTCGACCACAATGTTTTTGTACATGGCCTTCGACGCCACACTTCCAGCATTTCACTTTCTTTGGGCCATCTCTCGTTCTATCGGATCTTAATTTTCGTTCTATGAGATCTTCAATTCTCTTCAACCTGTTCTCGACGCTCTCTGTGTCTTTGTGAGCTCCCTCTTGGACCGTGACAGCTCTAACAGCATGCCGATCTTTCCTGACGGCCCGCTGAGCTGCTTCTAGCTTCATTGCGAAGACGAGAGCAGATTTCAAATCCTGATAATCTTCCAACATAAGTGACTTTTGGGTTTCTGGATCACGGATGGCTTCAATAAAATGACGCACCGCCATTTCTTCTCGGACATTATCAAGGTGGTCCATGTAAGCTAGATGACACAGCCTATCTATGTCCGAAGCCAGCTCTTGAAGGGTCTCGCCAGATCTCTGCATCCTTGACTTAAGTTGGATTCTACTATATTCTTTCTGGCACTTCTCTCCGAATTTCATCTCCAAGGCACTGGCAAGGGCGTCAAAATCTCCTATCTTCGTCGCTCCGATAGTTTGCAATACATTAATTGCATCTCCGCTAAGGGAAGCGGCCAGTTGATTAGCTTTCTCGGACTCGCTCCAACCATTGGCTCTGGCGACGATTGAAAATTGGGTCTTGTAAGCCTCCCAGGGAGTCTTTCCGTCATAAGGCGTTAGTTTCACTGCTGGGTGGCGTGACGACAGTCTGATGTTTTCCGGTAACTTTCCTAGGTTGACGAGAGAGTCCAATTTTTCTTCCATTTTAGCTTCACATTCTTCCCGTATTTTCGAAACTATATTTTCTTTCCAATCCAATTTGTCCTCGATTTTATTATTAAATTCTTCACGTAATTCTATCAAGTTTCTTGCTTGGCTTTCTTCTAGTATCGACAGTCTCTTCTCCATATTTTCTTGATTTGTCTGTATTTTTTCCTCCAGTCCGGATTTCATTTCTTCCAGTCCGGCTTCTATTTTCCGCTCCAGTCCGGATTTCATCACGTCGTGTGCGGCTCTTAATTCTTCCAGTCCGGTCTTCACATCGTCGTGTGCGGCTCTTAACTCCTCCAGTCCGGTTTTCACTTCATTGTGCGCTGTCTTTAACTCGTCCAATCCGGATTTCATTTCGCCTTGTACAGCTTTTATCTCATCTTGTCCGGCTTTCATCTCATCTTGTCCGGCTTTCATCTTCTAATCGGTTTTCACCTCATCGTGTGAAGCTTTCATTCCGTCTTGTCCGGCTTTCATCTCTTATTTTATCTCATCTTGTCCGGATTTCATTTCCTGCATCATATTCATGAGCTTTTTAAGTTGTTCTTCCATTTTTTGTCTAGTCAAAACCATAAACTGGAAAATTAAAGTCCTTCTTTAGAACCCCGATTCTGACACCAAATGTTGCGGAATTACTCTGCTACTCCTGGGGTTCGTCGTTCTAAAGTCCAGTTGGTGTAAAAAGTTCAAGTAAAAAGGCACTTGTCAGGATGGAACACAAACTTTATTGCTTCTAGAACTTCTTAGAACAATCAGCTCTACACAATACACAAGCACAATCTAGCAGTAACGTGCTTTTAACAGTTCGCTTCGATCAGAAGCTCTCACAAATGCTGTATTCCTCACACAAAATAAGTCACTTTCACAGGCAAAAATTCAGTGAAAATATACGAGAAATAACACTAACAGTCTCTCAAGACTCAGCGATGAAGAATTTACACACAGCACTTTGAAAACAGCTTCGTAAAGCAAGCTAAAACACAGCTTCTATAGCACTATCAATTAATTCACAAGCGTACTGAGAGCTTTTCTCACATCGAGCGTTCGACTCGCACTGACTGACTTCGGGGCGATGCCCGCTTCTATAAATAGCCGACGCAGGAGGTACGAGAGGTTTCCAGAAAAGTCAATTTCTCGAGGGTTCTACATAAAGCGTGAATTTTGATTACGTCATAGAAGAGAAATGTTAGGTTATTATGCGTTTTTAATGCAGGAAAAACAACTTCCAGGCCCCATTGGGAAAATCGCGCCAAATGACCAAAAAGTCGCCAAGCTTGGCGACTTTTGGCGAAATATCGCCAAATTTGGCGCCAAAAATAAGTCCTCAAAAGTGAAGAGATCTAAGCTCTAGGACTAATATTTCTCGAGTTTCCTAGAAATCCCATATATTTGAATGGGAAACCGAAACCTCCGTATCTCCGGTTCTAATTGGCCGATTTTGATGCAACAAAAAGCAAAATTTATCTATTTGAAGCGTAGAATACGAATTTTAAACCATTTTAAGCCCCAGAGCAGCGGGTTGCCCCGAAACTTCGTAACAATATTTAGAGGTTATGAACTATCTTCAATACATTATTTATTTATTTCAGTTGAAAGAGCTTTGAAATCATAAGCTTATTTTTAACTGTACTGTTTCCTTACTACCTATAAGGTATTTAAAATATCATATATGTTTATTCTGACCTAATTTATATTCATTACTCTACTGTCTGTTTCTAATGAGTGAAAGTGTGAATACTTTTATATGTTTGAAATAAATTTTTATTTATTTTGCTAGGATCAAAGTGCAAAAGCGATTGGGCCTTTGAGAGAAGCAGGAATAAAGAGTTAGTTGGAATGGACTTCAATAAAGTTATTGTTGAAGCCCATACAAAAGAAGAGTGTCAAACAGCATGCTTGCATTACAAGGCGTTCACTTGCCGCTCTGCAGAATTCAACTACCAGCTACAGGAATGCCGATTAAGCCAATACAACAGATTCTCAACAACAGACAAAGCACTCATGCTTAATCATTCCAGATTTGCGATAGATTACTTTGAAAATAATTGCGCGAAAGGTATTATTATTTTATTAATAGGCTTTTTTTTTCAAAGATTTAATTCAGTAGTACATAGAAGCTCTTTAAAAGAAAAACCCTCAATTTGCATTGATATATATTTTATTAATTCAGTTAGTTGAGAAAATAAAAGTTTGGAAAATTCCATTGCTTTCTGTTAGGTATTAAACGCTGTTTGTCATTAGTAAATAAAATTTAGAATAGAAGATTACAAGTAAAGTAGCATCCCAAACTGTGACGTTACCCCCTCACACACACCGAGAATCTATAAGTTTGAGATATATTTGAATATAAAGTTACTAAACCACAAATTTAACTGTTCTGTTTTAATTAAGTAAACCTGTTTCCATTACTTCCAATATCTATACCGGAGTTTTGAAAGAAAGATGGTGATGCATGAAGTAAGTGCATTTTTTATTATTTTGTTACGGAGAATATGCTACTTCTGTTAAATGAGTTTTTTGAAGGTTTTAATTTCATAAGGCTGAATTTATCTGATAATGTTATGAAATAGTTTTATCCGGCATCATCTCCAGTCCATAAAGATTTAACCGTTATGAAAATTCTAAAAGTATGAAAACTTCATTTCAACTAAAATTCATATTTATTTAAACACTATAATATTTACCTTCAAAATTCAAACGATATATTCAAAATTTCTAAATAAAATACCGGGTGCGCCAAAAGTTCGTTACAACTTTAAAAATTCATAAAAAAAAGGAAGAAATGAAGATAAATATGTGCGGTTTGTACTCAAAGTCTTAACAGGAAGTCGGATTTTTTTAGGAACAACAAAAATTTTAGTTAAAAAGTCACCGGTAGAAGGCGCTTACGACCCAAAACACATTGAGTAGGACAACAGTACATATCTTTCATTTATTTTGGCAATAACAAATGTTCAACATGACTTCCAGAACATTCTGCGACACAAGTAAGGCGACTCACAACGCCCGTTACAGCTGAATGCAACAGGTCGGAGTAAATTGTCTTTCGCCGTACGAAATTTTCGCAACGCAACAGTTGCTGACTCTCCTTTCAAATAGAACAACTTTACCAACAACGCTCAATCGGGTAATTATAACATTCTGAAAGCGAATGAGAAATCACCGTGTTTCACGGTCTTTTATTGCAAGTTTAATTTGCATAATACTGCCAAATCTGTCGGATGTCAGCGCCCTCTACCGGTGACTTTTTTATGTAAAATTTTTGTTGTTTCTAAAAGAATCCGACTTCCTCTTAAGCCTTTACGTACAAACCACACGTCTTTATCTTTATTTCTTCCATTTTAAAGAATTTTCTGCCAAAAGTACTAACGACCTTTTGGTACACCCGGTATATTGTTATTTGGAGGGCAAATTATTTAAAAAATTGTTCTAGAAAAGTATGATAACATTTCCAGATATTACATTATTTTCAAAGGTACTGTTGATATCTGTCATTATCGAATGTATAAAAATAATCCTCTACCAAATCTTAAAAGGAAAAAATAAGGGCAGTGCTTAGCAAAATGTATATTTTGAAAAATATTCATTATGTAATCTAGACGGAACTCGTTGATATTATGGGGTTTTCCTTTGTTTTAGAACCTAGAGGCTTCTGCAACACAAAACACATAAAAAAGAACAAGCTATTAGTAGCGGAGAAGACTGTACCCGCGGAGTCCCTAAAGCAGTGTCTGCAGAGCTGTTACAGTGCGCAGGAGTTCATCTGCAGATCAGTGATGTTCGACCCTAGGTACAAAGTATGTGCACTCTCTCACCATACACGAAAGACAGTGCCACAGGAGGGTTTGAAATACGATGGATTCGAGTTTGCGGAAATTTCAACATGCTTTGATGGTGAGTGAACGTCTGGTTTTTACTGAACATTGTGAAGCAAAAATTAGCTAACCTTTATTTTTTCAAATTTAATGGATACTAGATTAGGTTTTCAAGATTTGAAAAAAAATGGCATTTGACTTTAAATGAGTTAAATTTGAAATGAAAAGTTCAGAATGTTTATTCGACCGAACAAAATATATTTACATGACATAAGACGTGTCATGATGTCTATAAGACACGTTGACTACAACAACATAGAAGTGGTCTTTTATAAATTATCCGATCCTTGACTAAAAAGATAGATATCGTTTAGCTCCACATTCACTAACTGGCAAATCTAACTGCAAGTTTCAATTAAGGAATAAATTTAAAATTGTTATTGAACACAGAATATCGCCTTGACATGTTTGTTTCTGGTGGAAGAGCGTCAAATGTGAGTTCATTCGACTAAGAAGCGGAGGACTAGAATCCTCCTCTTTTTCACCCAGACTGATGATTTCAAACTTCGAGTGCCAGAAAAAAATCGTCATAGTGGATTATCCTCTGTAGAGTCTAACATTGTACAGTATATTTTACATGAATGAGTAAAATTACCTCTATAATTAATAATATACGGTGGAGTCTACTTTGTGGAACATTGGATAAAGGATAATCCCACTTAATGTAAAAAAAAAAAAAAAAAAAAAAAAAAAAAAAAAAAAAAAAAATCAGGGTACCGTATGGTATAAAATTATCAGCGCGGTCAGGTATAATAGAATATTTCACTTATTAGAATAAGTTTTCGTAATAAATGGGCTACTCAATAAAATGTACTCGATTATATATTTGCCGCCCTATTTTTGTAGAGGACAACAAAGCATTCCACTTTACTTTGGGTCCGGGTTCGATTCCCGGCATGAGCTTGGATGTTTATGTTGTCTTTGTTAGGGGTATTGATAGTCGCCTATTGGGTGCTTCTTCTCAGATAGCCATCAGGTTCAGCAACGGCTTGATGGGAAAGTGCTGTGCCGTTGAAAAAAAATGTAATATATTATATTGTAACACAGATATTTTTGAAGTAACACTTTATAAATATTTATGATAAAATATTACAAAATGTTAGTGTAAGCAATTTAAATTTCATCGAGTATATATAGCACAGTAGTTGCTGGGACAAAGCTCTCCGAAAACAAACAAACAAACAACAACAAAAACACTACTCAGTCTAAATTAACCTTAAAACCAGAATGCAGTGCAGCATCAATCGAGCAGCATTAAATATTCTGTATGGAACTCCGCTTTGATGTAGCGAATGCCATCAACGCGATTTCCTCAAAAGTATACGTTGTATCAAGATTATGCAAGAACCTTTAGTTCATGATTTTTAAACACTTTAAAATGATATCTTAACAAAGTTTGGAAGATAAAAACTGAAGAAGTTTATATAAACTGTTTTTTCTTGAAAAACTAAAGAGTATTTTTGAGAATAGCTCGCTAATATATGGAAAATAACTTTTGCTAATTTATATTCAAAGAATGCATAATATAATGCCGACACGACTTATACAATGCTCTTTTTTTCAATGAACAATGATAGCACTCGAGTAGGTAATGAAAAAATTAAAATATAACAGCACCAATCAATGTCTTAGCGCAAACTCATGTAGATTCCTTAAGGATAAAAAACAAATTTGTTAACTTTCTCAATAACATGGGCATCTACCTATAATTATATAGCCAGCCGTGTAATGCGTCAAGTATCTAAAAAGTGATTATTCTCTTTTGTTCGTGAGCTACTCTTCGTTAATTGGGATAGTTTATGTCTTTGTTATAAGAAGAAATGCCGTTCAATTAACTTTTCCTATCTTGTACTCACAGGTAAAAGAAAAACGCCCGAGTGTCATAAAAGCTAATTAAAAAATTATAGATAATGCATTATATAATAATGAATTTGTTATAAGCGTTCAGTTTTTTGTTGTACTCTTTTTCCTTTTCATTGCACTTATCAAATAACTTGATACAACGTACTTATTACTGATCTATTTTTAAATCATATTAGAAATCTTGCTGGTTTTGACAGAAAATGTTTCAGTGTGTGTGTGCATGTACTTGTGTTAAAAAGACTTGTATAATGTATCGATATATCCATTATATTAATTCTACTGTAGTGCCCGTGACCACACTCTATTGTATTTTGACCAAAAATACATTTTCAATTCAATAAGATTGAATTTTTTTGTTTTATATTAAAATAATTCTCATTTGAAAATAATAAATTATGATACCTTTTGCAAACAATCAAATCAAAAATATCGCTTGAAGTAGTTTTATTTTAAGATTACTAAAAAATGTAGTTAATGATGATTTTAAAATTATTATTGAAATAATTTAGTATATTTTGCCCAAAAAGGGACTAAAACATTTTCGTACATGTAAACAAATATTTTTTCTATATTTTAAAGATACATTTAATGTAAGAATGGAGAATACCTATTTCTTAATAGTAATAAAATATGTTTTAAGTCTAGATTCATTAATTTTAGAACACAAAAATATAACTACCGTATTAGATTAAATCTAACGTGACCCCGAAATTTTTCTTCAAGATAATTAGAAAAAAATTATATTTAGACCTCGAATTAGATATTTAACGTGAAATGATCAGTCAAAAACATCGTATTTTATTCGGGACGGTAATTTGGGGTAACGGTAATCCGGGATAACCAATATATGGCAATTCGGGTCAATACAGTAATCGTATGTTATTCGGGGCAATACGGTAATTAAAATTTCGAATTGGCATATTTTTTATCTTCCAAGTTAGCACGCAAAATATGTTTTTAATCCTGCATGTTTCAGAAAAAAGTTAGAACTTTCTTGCAGAAGTACAAAAAACAAACTAAAACAAACTTAAATTATTCACAGATAAATTATACATTCTTAAGATAAGGCTTCAATGTAGACAAACACAGAAAGTAAAAAATATTTTTTCTTCAAAAATATAACCAATTCAGTTTCATTTTCCTTTTGGACTTTCATTAACGTGTTTTTGAATTAAAGAAAAGAAAAATATTCAAGTGAATTAGATGTTTTTTCAAGTTAAATTAGCGAAATGAAGAACTTAATTAACAAATGTCACTTTATCATTTTACTTAAATAACAACTTTTAAACATAAATATACAATAATTTACATAAAAATGTTTCGTGGAGAACAAATAGAACATACGTCAAGGACGCGAGCAAAATCTCTAAAATAAACATATTCTTAGTTTATCTATCTCTTTTTTATTTCTAACACAAACACATACTCTTATTATGGTTAACTTCTGTTTTCCTTTCTTTCATTTAAATATTCAATACCATGTATGATTTTTAAATTAAAATACTTACACTGCAAATCTGCTTCGATTTATAAAATCTTCATTCAAACTGATCAATTAAATTCATAGTACCCAATTTATAAATTTCTTAAAGTATACATTTAAGCCTGCATTTATATTCTAGTGTTAAGCGCGTATGACTAATAAAACAAACTCTATATTGTTTCATTTATTTAAATACACTTTTCTACACATCTCATTCAGTTGTGATTTTATATTTTTTAAAGAATGCCAATGAAAAGGAAAAATAAAGTGAATTTACGGTAACAGATCAGTTTTTCAGTTGTAAATTATTATATCTATGTTTAACTACTTTCCTTGTTTTATACACAAATAAGGAATACAATCCCGCTGGAAAATATTTTATTTGGACGGAAATAGTAGTGGATGCAAAAATAGACGTAATCCGGGCGGAACGTAAAACAGTGCGAGATTGCATTCCCCATACACAAATATTTTTATTTTCTAATTTGTGCTTACGTAAGAAATACTAAATTAAGTAGTGGATGTATCATTGGATGACTGGAAATTAAGGGGGGAAATATCATTTTAATTATTTACTGTGTAAATTAAACAATTTTTTTCTTCAAAAAATACATTTTTATTAAATTCATTGCCTTTAACAGTGTCTGTTGATTGCCGCCAGGATGCCATGATGGCAAAAGTGAAGGCAAACGCTTTATTCAAAGGACGAGTATATGCGAAGGATAAGCCTCTGACATGTTTTACTGATGTCACCGATAAAATGGATTTTACATTTCGAATATCACTTTCTGAAGAAGAATGTGGTACAGTATCAAAAGTAAGAAATTTTGCACAAAAATATTCAAACTATTGTTATACTGCTACCCTGCTGAAAACAATTAAAATGTACCAAAACATGGCTTTAATCGTTTCTTTATATAAATTATCTGAGTACAATTGAATTTTTTTTCCACTTTTAAAGTTTAAATTACTTTTACTACAGCGAATATTGACGATAATGCTAGCGAAAATCCCTCCCAACAAATATATCTTTAAAACAAATATATCCGAAAGCTTTACAAAATTTGCATTTTTTATCCTTATTTATTAATATTTTGCTAGTATAATAACTATAATTTGCTGAGTGTATCATTTTCTAGCTTATAAAACACGTGTTTCTTCAAACTTTTTACAAAATGCTCAGATATTTATTCAGTCAGTCATACAATGTGCTATGGGATATCATGAAAGTAGAAGATTATGAATTACTCATATGTGACTCCCCACATGTTTTCGCCTGTTACGCTGTATGAATAAGCTCATTTCACAAAATTTTTATCTTTTACTAACATGATTCTTTAACCTAAGCAACTAGTGATCTCCTGTGGAGATCTAGGTTGTTTTCAAAAACATTTTCGGTTAAGTAATGTCTCAACCGATATTAAAATGATGTACGTAAACTATAACTATTATTGAAAAAAATCATACTATCTCTATTAGCATCACACGTAGCTCAGACAGTACGGACATATCTCATTATATTTATCCACCGCTCTCCCTAGTAGCAAACAATCGTCGGTTCCTAAAAAACTACCTTCATCGCATTGGTGGAACTTATATCGGCTTTTCCTCGTGCATGTCCGATTGGGAACACTGGGCATTGGTCATCGGCACTGAGGAAAATTGGGCGTGGAATCGAGCAACTTAAGATTTGGAACCTATTCACCCAGTTGAAAAAGTTGAAAAAGTGAAATCGATGAAAATTTGGAAAAATTGTGGCATTGTATATTGGCTTCTTAATTTACTTTAATGTTTCAATTTATTCATATTTTCACATATCCATCTTTTTACTTTTATACACTTAATATCATAAACACAGCGTGACCGAAAATTTTGAGGGCATATAAGATATTTTTCGTATTGTAATGAAAATTGCTTTCAAAGTTTTGAGAAAAAAATAAGTTTTAAAGGAATGTTAGAGAGATTTAAATACGCAATTACTTGTAAAGTAAAATCCCAATTTTAAAGTTTCTATTCAGTGCTTACGGTAAACGAATTTTTAACTGCAATTGCTAACAGACTTCAGACGAGAACACATATATCTTTAATTGATTATTAGAATTCTTTTAGATTGTGATTACTGTGAGTTTTTAAAAAATACTGGAATTTGGAGAAAGTTTGGAGATAAAGTTTGGAGAAAGTGCCGAAAGGACTGGTTTACCGGCTGCACCATCCGGAAATACAATCGCACCGATCATATCTTTGCATAAAGATCCGAAACGATGAACGTTCGGAAACGAGAAACCTCGGGAAGCGATGGACATGCGAAAAATTGAAGGTGATTAGTAATGATGAGACGATGACTATCCGAGGGGCCAATGACAGGCCAAGTAAGGATTGCTACTAAATGTGTTACGCAGATTTATTGATGACTATGTATTTTTTAAGACGAAATCATTAAAATTAAACTATAAACAAGTTTTTAATAGTTTTATCGCAATTCATGATAAACATTATGCATAAGTAATCGGCAGTATTACTAGAAAAAAATTTTAAAATTGAAAGTTATATCACGTTATTATTTTTGCAGTACTTTTCCAGTGTAAATAATTCTATAAGGATTATAATTGTATGCATAAACAACCAAAATTTCAAAAATTGGTAAGAAACTCAAATTCTATTTTTTGGATAGGTTAAGCATTTGTGTAAAACTCGCTAAAAACAAAAATAAGCTTTTAAAAAGTTCGTGCATTTCAATAATATTCATCAAATACCATAAAATTGAGAATGTTTTTAGAAAAATACCCAAAAGAGGAACAATCCAAAATTAAACTAGAGAAACAGAAATATTACTTTTGAAAAACCTAGTTTATTTATTCCTGTATGTATTCTAATTCTACAAAATTAAATAATCTTTACAGGTGTTACGTTTTCAAGGACTAATCTATAACACTTATCTTCAATCATTGTGTCCTAATGCCAGCTTCTCTTCATATATGTTGCTAAAAATGCTTAGTGATTTGTATGGACTTGCTGATTCGCTGAAAATAATGATAATAATAAATATAGATTAAAACATGTATATTGTTTAATGACACGGAATGTTAATATGCTATTATCGTTTAGGAGGAAGGCAAGTTCTCAAATGTCTTAGTTATTCAAGGCAATGATCATGTTGTTACTGCCATGGATAAAGCAATTGGAGTTCATTGTTCTTTCGATGTGGGTAATAAGACAGAAGAAACGGATATCAACATAACGTAAGTACTGTTTTTTTTAGCATAAGGTGAACGTAAACAGTCCACTTGATACCTTCTTGATAATTTTTTTTATTCGTAAAGCAGAAAGCTTTTGCAATAATCACGCATGATTTTTTTTAAGGTGCCGTTACTATGTACGGAAGTAGCATCTTCTGCGACGGAAAAAAAGTACGCCTGGGCTGGATGAATGCTATGTTAATGCAAAACTGTAGCAATTTTCGATTAGTTTCACAGATACCGTATTTTCAAGAAGCTATGGATAGTGTTTAATATGGATAGCGTTTAGCTTTTCCGATTTTTTAACATTATTCGTATTACATGAGTTTCACGTGATACACTTTTTTAGAGCAAATTCTGTTTTCCTTTGTGTGTTAGTTTATTTACTTACACACAAAATAAATATGTATGTAATACGCAAAATACACACAAAATATATCTTATTAAACAGTTCCCCAAAAAAACTAAAGCACTAAAATTTGTTTGAAGAATTATTTAAGTTACTTAGAATAAAATGTACATGTTTTACATTTTCATATTTATATTAAAATAAATCATATTTTTATTCACATCGTCATATATTTCAAAAAACGAAGTTTACCACAGCAGTCGATAACCTTATAAATACATTCATGTTAGTTTATTTACCTTACTTTTCCCAGTAACATAAACATATTCTTATTATGGTAGAACGATGCAGACATTCGCCAATTTCCAATTAATAAAAGGAATATTGGTAAGACTAGTTCACATTTAATTAATCATGAAGCTATTCAATTTCTTATTAAGAAATATTTGTAGGTAATTTTTTTATAGGTAGAGCAATAAAGAAATAAATTTAACACGGAGAATAAACTAGGAGGAATTATGCAAATTAAAGCAATAAAAATTGTAATTATACTTAATGAGTCAAAAGTATTGATTTAGAGATAAGATTTTTAAATATCGAAAGCAATAGCGTCTTGCATAGTACATACAGAAAAGTAAATCCTTCCAGTGTTAAAAATACAAGCTTAAGTTTTCAATTTCGAATTCAATTAAAATAAATTAAACTGATAGTCACACTAATTAGATATTATTAATTAACTATACTTTCTATAAAACAATATGGAACTCCTTTATATTCATTGACTTGTGTGTAGTATATTTATAAGGCAGAAACTATATCATAAGGTAAAATGAAGATAAGAATAGAAATATGAAGAATGCTTTTTTTCAGAAAATGATGAAAGACATTTCCCGAGGATGTAAAACCAGTTTTGAGAGAATGACCCCAGTAATCATATGTCTCGGAAAATTTAAAAGCGGTCTACAAATCTTAGCGCTGTCCATGTTTTATTTCTTTTTCCATACAGAAAAAGCATAAAGTGTTATTATACATCAGAAGACCATGATGGCAGATGCATTTAAAACAACTGAAGTTTAAAATGAAGAACTGAAATAATAGATAATTATAATTCAGACCGGTGTATAAAGAAGTTCGAGAGTAAATATTCTTTCTTGCGGTTTTAAATTTTTGAAAATGCTAAAAATATACGTTTGAATGAGGAAATTTAATAGTAGATGTTACTGCATTGTTTTCCAATCAGCTATTAGGGCATTGTAAAATGGCAAATATTTAACAAAAGTATTTAAAAAAATATTTTAAGTATACAAAGATGCAATTAGAAAATTGTTTTACAAATACATATGTACTCGAGTAAATTTAGGCACTAAATTAATAATTAAGTTATTAAACGTTTATAAATTAATTTAGTGAAAATGTTTTTTTTCTTCATTACATATTAAGAAGTTTTATAAAATCATGATTTGAAATGTTTGAGATCACTTGGAATGTAATAAAAAGTGGGGAATAAAAGAAAGTAGGAAGTGCATTTCAAAATTATATTTTATGTATCAAAATGTAAAAATCCTGAAAAGTAAAAATTTTGTGTATTTTCCTGATTTTATGCACTATACAAATGATGCTACATGTATTAAAACTGTATTAATATTGTGATGTTTATTAACATAGTAATAGTAAAACCAAAACGTACATTTTAAAAAGAAACAGCAAAAATAGGCTTTGTAATACCATCATGTATGTGTAAAATACTTCTATAAAAGTATTTTTTCACTGACAGCATTTTGATTGCATTTTATGAATTTCTGTGTCATTGTGCAACATGAAACTGTGTAAATAACATAGCACCTCTAGCAGATGCATCTTCTTCCATGTCCAACCTGAGAGTACAAGTATTATATTAGCCATCTGTTACTGCGTGTCACGACAAACGTGGCAACAAATTAATGGTCCGGTAGCCAGCTTACGTTTCTGTTTCTTCCTCTTGATGTTTCCAACCTACACAGAACGATTATTCAATGTCCAGGTAAACGTGATTAATGCCCTGAAAAAAATTACAGCATCCCTTCTGGAGAAAAGGGATTTTACCCGTGTCAGAGTTCAAATCGTGGAACCGTGAAACTGAAGTAAAATAATTAATTTTATGGACTAATCCTAATCAAAATTACTATACGCATATTAAAAAGTTTCAAGGACTTTACTGTAGAGCGATTTAAAAGATTTTTTCCCCGAATACGGCATAAATATTTTTTTCTTTTTTTTTAAATCAATTTTGATTATGAAATGCATCTTCATGTGCAAAAATATATTTGGATATATATTCATAGCATTTAGTTTATGCATTAACTGTAAATGTGCATCCAATATGCTTTAACTGCGAATATATATATATATATATTATACATAAATTATATATATATATTTTGTTATTTAAAGTTTTATTCAAGTAGTTATCATTTGAAATTTTGCATATACCTGCAATGAAAAGGAGGGGAAGGTGGCCCAAAATGATCCCTTTAAGGGAAAAATTTGCATAAAGTAACATAAATGTAAAATAAAACACTGGTCCTTTGCTAATAATTTTTACACTATATTTTGAGCCATAAATATATTTTAATAATATTTTAAACCCAGATTGAGTAACGAAAAAAATTGCATTTTGAAAAGAGTCCAAATGATCAGTTTACCCTCACACTAAGGCAAAATGATCCTTCATTTTAAAATCATTGTAAATTGTTATTTATCCGCAAAATAAACAATGTAAAATTAATTATGACTATACATAATGGAAAAAAAAGTGTTTTACAATCATATAGAATGCATAATTTATTTTATGAAAAATTTAAAATAAAGAGGTGTCACAAACAATAAAACGGAATATTTCAAAATTATAATTCAAAAATTATGGCCTACAATAAACTCAGAAAGAAATTGAATAATGTAATGGGGATTCACGTATTTTGGTAACCTCTGAAGGGCTACTATGATGACTAGGACCCGGAACTGGATTTTCTTCAGTAGATGAATCATTGTGGCTGCTCACTTTAGGTCATATTGCTGGAACACGCCGAGAAACATCACAAACTAAACAATTGCAATTCACATCTAAAAACTTACTCTATTCAGTAAACTATGTATTATATCTGTACATTAAAGACTGTATTTTTAAATAAATTGGAAAGTTAATACTTATCTTATATGATAAACCCAGGTTTTTTGAAGAATTTTAATTGACACGTAATACACCCATCGCTTAAACATCGTTATTGCTTCTTCTTGACTTGGCACAACTAGTTCTTGTGTTACCCGGTAGATAGAGATACCTGCATTTCAGAAAACACTTGTGGATCGTTTTGCCCGCTAGGATCATTTTGGGGCACCTTTCTCTAACTTTAAAAATATTCTTAAGGAATTAAAATCCTACAACGAATAAATAAATAAATAAAGATAACATGTTAAGATTTTTACTATCTTCATCGTCATCATCATTTTGATTAAATAGATAAAAATCAGTGTTAATAAGTATTGACAAAAAAAAAGGGTGCAAGGCACTCTTCAGTAGCTAAAAAAACTACTATAGAAATATACCTTTACGATTGCTTTGACTCAAAAAATACGAAAAATAGCTTGTTAAGTGTCAGTTTTCAGTAATTTATCTTAGCCCTCGGCACATACTTTGTCTTTTTCTATTTTGGGAGTTAATGCATTTTTTCTCACAATTAGACAATATATTAAATTTACAGCAAGCTATCAAAGAACTTATTTTCTTCTGTTTTTCTCACAGGGATCCTGGTACCAGTGATCGCAGTCGCGGATCACCTTCTCTACCCGATCTATCCTTACACATTGTGGACATGAAAGGAGAAGAGAGAGACACCGTTTCTCTTGGCGAGCTCCTTAGAGTGCAAGTCAGAATGTCGGATGAAAGTAGGTTTCTCTATTCTAATCATATGCCATTACGTATAAACAAAGTTATATCTGTACGTCGTTCAATCTTTGTTAATCCATGTTGCAGATATATCCCTTGGAAGGTTAAAATATCAATCCGTATGGAGACAAAAATTTCATTTTTACTTACATAAACTTGCATAGTTTGTGCAGAAAATTTAATATTTAAAAGAAAGATTTTCATTTGAATTTGAAAATATATGATAAGCATTATGAATAAATAATTTAAAATAACCACAAACCATTTTATAATGTACAAAAATGGAATAATATAACATTTTCTTTATAAAACAAATAAAATAAAATATTTCTCCTTTCTACTCCTTGCTTCGTGGTATGGTAGATAAATGCTCAAAATATTAAAACACATTCAATCCTTACTAAAGTGCGGATTGCATTGTAGTAATCACGCATGCTAATTGGTTATTATAATCACAAAATTAAATACGCATAACCTATATGTAAAAATAACATTTAAAAAATTGTAATATGTTTGAAATCAACTAAATTTATTTCTTTATAACAACAGCAAAAAATTATTATTATTGTATGTTTTTTTTTTAATATTTACTTGAAAAACACAAATACGGTTAAGATTTGCATTTATTCTTAAAAAACAAAACATGAAAAAAAGACATATTAGAAAAAAATTATGTACATGTATATTTTAAAAAATGACTTTTGATATTAAACCAAAAAATAATCGATAAAATAATAAATATTTTCTCTTTTATGGGATTTTACACATTATTATTTTTAATCATTTTTTAAATATTTTAATTACTCATAAATCAGATAGTTTAGATTGGTTGTATTACGTACTTGACGTAAGATATAAAATTACTATAGCTTTCTGTTTAAAGAGTAGTTTATTCATCATTATCATTATTTATTTATTTATTTATTTGCTTTAGATACTTACGGAATTTTCGTACGTAACTTAGTAGCAAAAGACGGATCAGGCGCAAACAATTTGACTCTGATTGATAATAGTGGGTAAGTATTGACTGCTTATCGATATATTCCATAGGTTAGTATTTATGATTTTCCATTTTAAATGCTTTATTTTATCGGCACTTGTTGTAACAATACTTCAGCTCTTAAAAAGCAAGAAATTGTTTACATACATTCTAATTCCCTAACTTTGGATCACAAACCTTCCCAAAATAAATAAACCAAGAGAGAAATAAATAATAAAACGTATATTATGTTTTACATATCTAAGTCAGATTTTTTAAAAAATCTTATTTTATTAGAATGTCAGAAAAAAACATGAAAATCTTATCAAACAATTTTTAAAGTCTAAAAGAAATAATAAATTTATCAAAGTTACTGTCATTTATAAAAATATTCATATTGATTCAAATTGGACCAATCATAAAAATTTATAATTTACTTTATAATCAGAAATAAAATAAATAAGTACTTATCTGTTTTAGATTTTGTATTTTTTATTTATACGATGTTTTGCAAACGTATTAATCACTATTTCACATTTTAGAATAAATTTGAAACTATATGTAAATATGATGAAAATCAGTAATTGCGTTTCAGTATTAATTTTCGAATTATCTTGTGATTTTCTGCGATAACCAGTAGTATAAACACAAAATAAAAATGTTGTATTATTAACTAGAGAATTAAAAAGGAGCACCTCTTTATTAATTTATACTTATTTTTTAACAATAATTGCTTTTATTGAATTATCAGATGAGTTTTTGGTTTTAAATTCCGCAATAATATTTTATTAATGAAGACGTACCAGATCAATTCTACCATGATTTTATGTTTAAAAGCTAATTTAGAAATGCATTATGTCATAAAATAATGAAGTAATTATATGTCGACATTACTTTGTATTAGAAATGTTATATTCATATGTAAAATTTTTTGATGAAAAGGGTAACCAATTTTCGATGATGAACATAATGTCATCTGGAAGAAATCAGTTTTTAAAATTATTTGTTTTAGAAAAATAAAACAAAACTGTGGGCGTTTTGTAAATGTTAGTGCCCTAAAAAATTGATTTAAATTTTCATGCTCTTAGAATGTTACATGAATGCTGTTAGAATGTTTATGTGGTTTGTAATAAACTTATTTTAGTTGTCCAGTGGAAGTAAAGATGATGCGAGAAGTTAGAACCATCGAACCTTCGAGCAAGTCCCTCGAGGGGTATTTAGAAGCTTTTACATTTACAGGAAGTAGTCTGCTGGAGTTAGAAGCGGAGGTGGAAACATGCCTGGAAAATTGCAAACCAGTAAGATAAAAATATTCATTGATGGTCGTTTAAAAGTACACTTTTATATCTATACTTCTTATATCTCACTTAGAATATAAATTTGTATTTTACGGGCAAACTTGAATTAAACTATTTCCTTTTTATATAACAATTAAAAATGATTTTTGTTCTTCCTTTACTAGAAGAATACTTCTAAATTGAATGTAACGAGCATACATTTTTCTAATATTCATGATTAATTATACTTTTGCTCACGTAAAATATTTACTTAACAACTACTCATATGCAATGGTGTCATATTCCATTTATCAAATTATGCACGAGTTTCGTTTGATAGTCAGATGGCTGGAAATAGTGTCATTCTGCACACTTTAGTTTTGATGTATTTCTTGAGCTAAAATCAAACTTTCTAAACGGACATATCACGTACATTAAGCTGAGAACCTTCTAAGAATCACCATATCGTATTCAAGGTTTTATAGCATGTATATTTATTTGTACACATAAATAATATTAATTGAACGATAGATTATCTATCTATCTATATATATATATATATATATATATATATACCGGGGTGTTCCAAAAAGTGACCGGTATATTTGAAAAAATCGATAAAAACTAAACGGGCAGCGATAGAAATAAACCGTTTTGTTGCAACATGGTTGGAACAACAGTAAATTTTTCAGGCAGACAGACTCAAAAATTAGTTACAATTTTTCAACAACAGATGACGCTGCAGGCGATTTGAAAGATATAGAAGAAAACGCAGTCTGTGAGTTCGCCATTCTGTAAGTCGTCTTTCTGCTGTAAGCGTGTGATGCGAAATGGCGGAACTCACAGAATGGCGAACTCACAGACTACGTTTTCTTCTACGTCTTCAAATCGCCCGCAGCGCCATCCGTTGTTGAAAATTGTAACTAATTTTGTGTATGTCTGCCTGAAAATTTACTGTTGTGCCAACCATATTGCAACAAACCGTTTATTTATATCGTTGCCCGTTTAGTTTTTATCGATTTTTCAAATATACCGGTCATTTTTGGAACACCCGGTATATATGTGTGTGTGTGTGTGTGTGTGTGTGTATGTGCATAGTTTTATATACTTGTTATGGTGGTATCGATATATCTAGAGAAACATAGGCCTCTTTCTCTTTAATTTTTTTAAATAATTGATATTAGTTTTAAAAAATATCTGTAGCAATAAAACATTTAGTAATTAAAATTATAAATAAGAAAGTAATTAAAATTGACAGCTGTGCTGTCAAATTTTTGAAGTATTTATTTAAAAATTAATTAATAAATATCTTATGTGTGGTTCTGTTGACCATATTAACTTTATTATTAGAAAAAATATTTACAAAAAACATTTTTTGAACATATTTAATGTACTATCATATAGAAGATCGCTTAAGTCAATTCTCGCTGTAAGAAAATGAATATTACCTTTTTTTGGTACATTAAATAGAACCATCAATATAGTTTACGATTCGATTTGTTTGCCTTAATAGACATTATACCATGACACTTAAAATACTCATATATTTCTCTCTCTTTTTGTTAAATTTCTATACATAAAATGCATTCATTGAACTCAAAAAACATACATTTCTTTACTCTTGAATTTTCCAGGTTTTGTGTCAGATTCCTACCGGAAGGCGAGACGATGACACGGAGACCGTGTCATCTTATGGCCGTAAAAGAAGAGACACGGGTAAGGATGAATCTGTCTTAGCATCTGTGACCCTTTCAAGGAGCGTTGCTATAAAAGCTGAAGAATTCGAAGGTGCAAAACTCGTGAAGGAGAATTATGCCTCGCCTGTGACGGCACCATCGCTACTGGGTACTGAGAAAGTTTATCTTTTAGATGACCATTATATCATAACCGTCATTCGTGTAATATTACATGCATGTGTTCAACGACGCAGTTAAAAAATACATTTGTTTAAATTTCATTAAAAGATGAAATGGAGTTTGTTTATTTAAATTTCAGAGTTAAAACTTTGTTTCATGTATAATTGTATACATTATGTATTGGATACTTATGTCTAATTGAAAATTCTAAGCATAGTTTACTTAGTTAATAATAAAAATATTGCACCGAAATGAACCAATATATTGCGCTGTAATACACAATAAAATATTGATTTGCTACTCGGTTAACAATTGGAGTCTCATATTACCATGCAACAACTGACTGTTTGCTTCAAGGTACATGGTAGCCACATTTTCTAGGCTAGAAGACAGAGTTTGTTTTTTGTTCTTTGCCTGCAAGTACATAATGTTGCTCAGTTGTCGCAAATTACCGTGACAGCCTGTTAATGCCTTTAGAATACTTTGCAATTCAAACAGTACAATACCCTCCATCCCCTTTTAAGTCCACGTGAGCTTGAATACATTTTTAAATATATCAGGAAGCAATTAAATGTAATGTAATCTGTTAAAATGGAATATTTTCAATCACGTATTCGTATTTGTTAAGCGAATATTCCTCTGTGTACAATAAACTTATACAGATAACTGAGTTTTCATTACGAAAACTGTTGTCATTTTTATGTATTATGATTTTTATGCAATATCTATTTAATTTTACTTTCAGCAGGTTTTCTAATTTTCTGTAATTCTTTTTGTATCTTTCAGATCTGGGAAAAAGCAATATATTTACAAGGTTTGCTCCCATTCCAGGAATTCATGACAACACATTCTGCTTTGATCCAACCATGTTCGCCCTTATTGCAGGATTATTTTTTCTCATCGAAATTTGTGGCTTTTCAGCTTGTATGATAGCTGCATGCCGACGGAAACGAGAAAAGCCTAAACCTATCATACCAAAGAAATGCCGCATATCTATTCATTACGAAAACACAGATGGATCTGATCTTTCCTCACGCTAATGCTATTCTTGCGAGGTCTTTAGTAGTGAGAATACGCAAAACATTCCAGTTTTTTGGCTATGGACACATATCAATTGTTTTCTTATTTTTTTTAATCACGAAATGTCTTTAAGATTGTTAAAATTATTGCTTAATGCATTGCGTTGAAATTAAATACCAAAGTAGCTTCCAATCAGGGGCAAGGACACAAAAGAATTTTTTTAATCAATTTTTACGTTACAATAATGCCTGGAACGGTAACATTCGGATGAAATGACTACTATATAGCAATTTATCAAAAAGTGTTGTAAAATTTTTCATAAATACTGAAACCTTTTAATTAAAGCAATATTGTAAATAAATGTATGCAAATTTAAAATAATGATAAAAAATAAATATTTTTAACTGCATCACATTAAGTCGTATAACTTCTGTGAAATTATTTGTAAGTTTTATTTAATACTTCACTGTGTAAATAAACGATAATTGTAAATTATATTAAAAGCATTTAAACTCAAAGGAAGCACCATAGTTAAATATATCCTTTTTTAAATGTATGTTATATGCAAATAAAATGGGTTTTATTGAAAAATATCCCATATTTTGACTCCATGATATTATTCTTCAATAAAAAAAAATCAAATCAAATTCTTGATTAACTGGTGTTTTATGCCAGATTTAGCGTTTACTATCTTTCACAAAATTATCAATAAAAATGCATTCCTAATCTGAAAAATATGTCATTTATTTTAATAAGTGATATCTGTTTGATTTAAAGTAATTTTAACTCAAAAGCTAAAGCTAAAGCTCAAAATTACTTTACCTTTTACTATTTCGACAACAAAAAAAATGACTTCTTAATTATTATAAGAAATTTGTCTTTCCTTTAGTCTCAATTCTACAAGTATGCAGTATTATGTTTTCCGATACTTTTAATGCTAACAAAATTTAAGCATTCCTTTCAGTTAATTTGTAATAAATATTATGTGTTAAACCAATTTAAATGTATGTTTGTGTTATTATTGTGATATGTTGAATGTCTTTGTGACTTTTTTAATTTATTTACTCGTTGACTACTTCACATGGCAGCTATTTTATGTATTTCGATTTTTGTGCGTCAATGGTCTTTCAAATATGTCATGAATTCTCACGTTATGAAAACCCTTGATATCAAAATACTCGAATGTAATGATAGATACTATTTTTATTTCAGAAATCTAAGTGTTTATTGTACTAAGTTTTAAATCCTTTTAAATATTCGTTCTTTTATTTATATTTTAATATCGTACATTTTAAGACAATAACTAGCAATTTAATAAGTGATAAAAGATATTAGAAATTTTATTAAGATACGAAAGTTTTTGTGTGATTCTACGTTTTATGTCTACACACACACAATTTGTGATTTTTTGTAATCAAATAAATATTATGTTCTTTAAAATATTATTATTTTAAAAATTTTGCTCCCTTTTATGTTGAATTGAATGTAAAATGCAATGTAAAAATTTTATGCTTTTTCTACGTCTTAAAATACAATGTTTTTGCTTGTAAATCATTTCCTTAGTAATCCTAATGGACTAGTGTATTGAAAAAATAAAAATCAAAATTTTTAGATGAGGTAATGTATCATTCAAACAATGTACATAAACATGGCATATGTGAATCTACGATATTTCTGGGATATTGGTTATTTTTTAAATTACTTTTTTATTTATTAAAATTGATATTCTACATTGGTAATGGATTTTTAAATATCATTGTATATGAATCAAAATTTGCAATAAAACTTTTTAAGCATTTTGTATTTTAGTGTGTACCTTTAAAATATTCTTAAAACGACATTATTCTTATCTCAAGCACACCAGTGCATCATTAGGTATATGAACAAAACTGATTCTTTTTCAGGAAGATAGATTAGTCTATTTCAGAAATGAATAGTTAAGAGCTGTGCTACAGATTGGCCTTTAAAGCGTGCAAACCACGCTAACCACAGGACAGTTTTAAAGCAATGTGAACGATAAACCCAATGATTGGTATCAATGATTGGAGAGTGATTATACACAGTGGCAATACATTTGCCAAAATATATTCTTATTACATTGTAAGTTTTTTCAAAATACATTCATCAAATTAAATTTATCGTTATCTTACATTTGAAATGACTTTTAATTAGTCATGTAAGTAAATTATTTCAATAAAAATAACTTGGCTATGATAGTTCTTTCTAAACACTCATTCAGTCTGTACCCAAAATTTTGCAATATTAACACAAATGTTAACTTAAAATATAGCTTGAGCACTACTTTAAGTGGAAGACTATTTTCTAACAGTATTTTTCAATTTTTATCATTTTCTACCAAATCTGTAAAAACTGAAAATAAATCTTTTAACTTAACCTTTTTCGCATTTGTATTCAAAATCACACTTTTAGAGTTACTTATTATGATAAAATATATAAAAATAAAATTGGAATAGATTCTTTAAGAGTGAAATTTAATAAATGGCAATGACTATCGACGAATGCAAGTAAACAGGGTGAAGGGGACAAGTTGCATGAAAAGGACATTTTGCATTCTAGTTTTATTTTATTTTTTTATTTTTTGCTTTTGTTTTTTGTTTAAATCTACTGTATAAAAGCACAGAACTTGGAGGTTTCGATTAAAATCGTCGGATATCAAACTTGAATAAATACAAAATTTAAATTTTTATACGACCACTATATAGAAAAAAATAATACCCATTTCGTAAAATGTACCCCCATACATTATTTCAATTTTTGTAATGTAGAAAAATTGAGCATTTTATCTTAAAACGGTTCAGAGATGTAAAAATAGGTACAAGATAACTTAAATCATTTCTCAATGGTTCATGAAAGAATAAAATTATGTCGTATCTTCGCATTTTAGAGATCGTACACAAACTGCGAAAGAAAACTGTAGTTGCATGAATACGTAATACTGTTGTTGTTAGTGTTGTTGTATATACGCCTCACCAATTTTGTTTAAAGATATCTGTGAGCCTTTTTATGATGAAATGATGAAACTTTGTGTATCATCTAATTAATGCATTAGAAAATTTTACCTAATCGGAATTTTTTATATGAAAGTACTATAAAAATTTAAATTTTGTATTTATTTATATTTAATCTCTTGAAAATTTATGTCGATAAAGTTCTGTACATTTTTATACGTACATTTGTAATTTATTGTGTATGTTTATGATGAATATTTAAGGAATAAAAGTATAAGTCCGTGTTTTGGGTACACTCTGTGTGCAAATTTTTGAATGACTTTTGATAGTACAATTTAAGATTATCTGAAGTATCTTATTACAAATTTATGTCCAATTAAATTTAAGCAATGATATCTCTTTTGCTAGAAAACTAGCCGTATTAAATATTCTTCTACCTACCGGATAGCTATTACTTTATTTACTAAAGAAAGACACTCAGCTCTAAATACTTGATTTATATTTTGTTTTTAGAAAAGAAACAGCAACTTTGTCTCATTTTATCACAGAAAGTTCAGCACTGGCTATCACTTTTATTGGCAGCTAAACGGGAAACGACAAGGATAAAACGAGATTTCTTAACTTTTCGTTACCTTTTATTACCTTGAGTGGGTATCTAATTCGTAGTTGTCTGCTAATCTGCAATGGTAGGGACGCTTCAAAATTTTATTAAGTCCTTAATGACAAGAACATTTTCTCGATCACAGTAGCTTAGATTGTAAGAAAAGATTTCGAATTTCAAAAACACATTGATTTTACGACTATAATTTAAGGGGGAAAATAGTGTATAAACATACTAAGAATTTTTTTAAATTAAAATACAACATCCTAATTCTTGAATGAAATATTATTAAATTAATAATTCAATTATTATAATCCTTTTCATTTACCAGATAATAACCGTTTTTATTTAAGGTATGTAATACTTAAAATTGAATTTTTCACAATGATCCTAAGAAAATATGTTTAGTAACTGACACAAAAGGAAATATCTGGACGTTCCAATTTATCTCAAAATTTAGTATAGTCTAGTCTGATTCGTGATTTACCAATGGCTACGGGCTATGGGAATATGGCTATAATATGGCTATGGGAAAAAAAGTGGTAACTCATTGATAATTCAAGGAATTTGAACTCTTAGCAGATGTACAGATGCGGGGAAAAAAAGCCCACTTGTACTTTATTCAGTTGTCGTTGGTCGAACAGCAAAGCTACAGATACCAATCGTTTACGATTGACGTACACTTTAATTTGCTATACATAAAAATTGCACAAGAGGCCATCTACATATTAAAATTCACATGAACTTTTTTTCCCAATAGCAACCTCTTGATTCCACTTCATATTTCAAAAATTTAGCTCACTTTAATTCCGGATATCAATTTTCAATAAAATTGAACTGAAAATGAGTGAGTTATGAGCGTTTTTCTGACTAAACTTTCATCTAATTATAAATTAAAATACCTCCAAAAGTCTTATAAGAATACTAGCTGAAGTACCCGTTCTTCGCACGGGAATGAATGGACTTTTTGATATTACGATTTGTGGTGATTACTATTCATTGTAATAAACAGATATAGCAAAATGGATATCGCGTTATATTGTGTCCAATAATCATGCATACCGAATTGCAAGGCAATCGTTTGTACGGTGCAGAAGGCCATGCGGCGTAGCGCAATCTAGTGGCGAGTTTTAGCAAAACGGATACGGCGAAAATATTCTTCGCATTCAGATATCGATGTATACGAATTTTCATGACTATCGGCTGGACAGTCCTGAAGTTCATGTGTTGACGCGTCATCTAGTGGTAAGTTATAGGGAAATGGATAGCGCCAAACTCTTCCCCGTGTTCAAATATCTATGTATACCTATTTTCATAGCGATCATTTGCACAGTCAAGAAGTGATACACTGCAGGGCCATCTAGTGGTTAATTAAAGTAATGATTTGCTACAGCGCCGTCAAGTGGCGAGTTATAGCAAAATGGATGACGCCGAAATATTCTCATTGTTCAAATAGCTATGTATACTTATTTTCATAGCGACCGTTTGAATGGTCAAGAATTTGGCCTGTTGCAGCGTCATCTAGTGGCGAGTTAAAATAATAATGCATTGCAGTGTCATCTAGTGGTGAATAACATCAAAAGGAATATATTCTTCGTGCAGATATAATCAGTTAGAATATATTCTTCGTGCTCAAATGTGTAAGTATAAAAAATTTTATGCCTATCAGTCGAACGGTATAGAAGTTGATGCGTTGCAGCGCCATTTAGCGGCAAGTTACAGCAAAATGGATACTGAAAAATATTCTCCGTGTTCTAATATCCGCGTGTACCAAATTTCATCGAAATCGGTTGGACGATATTCGCATAGTAAACGGCTAAACGGAATAGAATTCGACGTTCTGCTGCGCCACCTGGTGGCAAGTTAGAGGAAAACGGATAGCATAAAAAGCTTCTCCATGATAAAAGACTTAGGTGAACCAAATTTCATGGTGCAACGGTGCTCAACGGTGCTGGAGTTTTTCAACCTCATACACACATACCAACATTCATTTTTATCTATAACCAGCGTCATTATATATCCCAGTCTCAAATAAAATCCAGTTTCAAATCTAAGCCTCGCCAAAGTGCCAACATACGCCATTTTGCAAGCGTTTTTTCAGGAAATCATTCGAAGCATTGACTTAGCAGCAATCAATATGAGAAATGGTTCGACCGCGAAAAAGTAAAGCAAGCCTTTAATTGAAAAGTGGAGTCCTTTAATACAGCCGAATTTTTTAAAATTATCAACTATAACGTGTTTTATTCATCGTTACTCCGATGTACTAAATGAGAAGATTTCGATTTTCTGAAATTTGGCGGAATTCCCCCAACTTAAATCAATGTACTCATTTGGCGAGAATTCTGGAGATAGATCGCTTGAAATCCCTTAATAACTGCATTATTTCTTCACGGATCATTAAAATTTAACGCTGTATTCTAATAAAACCTTTGCACTTGTTTTTAAAAATCTATTTCCTTAAGCTCCCAATAAATTGCTCCAAGCCGAAATCTGTGCAAACCGCAAGAACTCACTTTCTCAAAATCGGCATTTGAGCCATTTTATTTTTTCGCCAAACTACAAAAAATTACCTATTTGCCTCGGAAATCTTATATTCTTATTGTTTTGCGTATAAAACATTTCATTCCTGCTCCAATTTCCCATGCACACGATATTATAATAAAAAAATAATAATGTTACAAATATAAACTAACAAAAAAAATCATTATTATTCTTTTATTTGTACTTCGAGAATTTAAAACATTTTATTCAGAAAAATCGCCACACATGGCAACCACGATCCTTATTTCACACTTTTTTCACTACAGGGGTTACAATTACGGAAAGCTTTTTGCGTGGAGAGCATAACAAATCTCTTAAATTCCGGGAACGGGTGGACTTTCAAAGTTTTAAAGTGGACTTCGATTTATTCTATATTATTTTACATATCTGTGCTAAATTTCACGCCGATAGGTCCATTTTTGTGGATTTGTATACGAACCAAATCCACAAACAAACAAACAAACTGAATTTCATTTTTATTTATAAGATTGCACATTGCAGACGATAATATTAAATGAAGAATGTGAAATAACAAACACAGTGATAATATTGGGTCTGAAAAAAGTAATTGCGTTCTTTACATGAAATTCAAACAAATAAATTTTCAATCATGAAACCATTCTTGAAGTTCGACCGTAGCTGAGTAACATTCATGATTGTAGTGAGAAGAACAGAGAACAGCTTCTCACTCCTGGCAACATTTCACCTGTCTAAGAGAACCATCAAGAGAAATACTCAATAAGAATTTCAAAATTAGAAAGATTTTCAAAATCTTGAGCTGTCGTTTTGCATTTTTCCTTTAAATCATGTGTACGAACCAAGGAAGTTATGGACTCACCTGTCATTTGAACCTTTGACTAAATATTCTAAATTCTACACTGGATATTCTTAGCACAAAAAACTTTAAGAATAGAAACAGTATTTTCCGTGAAATTAATATTTATTTCTTTTAACTCTCGTGAGTGAAATTAATGAAAGGCGAAAAATTCAAAACCTACAAATAGTATTTCTCAATTTGCAGGAAGTCCCTCAAAATCGCGCAAAAAATAAGTAGCATTATTTCTGGAAGTTATCGTAGGAAATTGGTGAAAATTTATATTTAGGGTAATTTAAAGGTTTTCTTTCGTTTAATAAAGTCAAAGTAGTATGTTGCTATTGAAAAAAAACGAAGTTGATGCAGAATTAAATATGAAGACGGCCTCTTATGCAAATTAGATTACTAGAAAATGAAAGTAGAGGTTATTTGCAAACGAATGGTATATATAACTTTGCAGTCCGACGAATAATGGCCAAATAAAGAGCAAGTGGCCCTTTTTTCCGCAGCTCTACAAATAAATAAAACGTTATTCTATTAAAAAATCCAGAAATACTGAATTTTCAGGATGAACATGGTGGTTTTTATGCTTAATTGAAAATCCCTTGGTATTTTCTGTAATGGGGTATTTACAATTGTTTTTGGAGATTCTTTCAAATATCATAGTTACTTTATTTTCATGAAGTATTAAATACATGAATATCTTCCCATTGAATAGTACAAAATTCACAGGGTGCAATTTCTTTGCAAATTAATTCATTTATTCTAAGGCAAACAGATGTTATTTTTTAAACAAAAATTAGTTTTTTATTTATCCTTCACATTAAAAAACTCTATTTTATGCATTATATTAATGTGAATTATGTCAACGAAGGATTTGCTCATATCTTCATGCTTTATATTTCATTTATGCTTTACAGCTATTCCTATGCTCTTCCTAAAAGCATACCGCTACCAACTGTGAAATTACAGCGTTTTATAATATATTATAAACTAGCTAAAGTACCCGTTCTTCACACGGAATAGAAATTGTTAAAACAATTGGATATTTTACTATAAATGTATATAAATTGTTAGTAAAATGGTCAAACTTACGAATCAAGGAATCCAATCTATATTCCAACCAAGTTAATCAAATATAAAAACAATAAATTAATAATCTATGAAAAAAATAGAGTAATAGCATAAATATATCCATTAAGTCACTAATAACAATGCAACGTGTAGCTGAGCAAAATGTAGCAGAGCCGATGAGAGAAATAATGAGAATTATATAAAAAATAAACAAATGTAGTGAGCACGATTGGGATCTTCAGGCACCACAAACAGCATGTTTAATACCAAAATACAAAACAAATGACAGGATTTCAATGTAGTGGCCTAGCACAAGAAAAAGCTAAATATGCCCCCATGTGGGTTATTCTTTTAGCAAAATCAATATATAGACAAAATGTCAGAATTCTTGATGAAAGCTTGAAATATAAATTTACTCATCCCAGCAATTTTTTGTCTCCAAATGTCCTCTTGTGGGCATTTGGAGGATATCGGGGAAGGTTCTAGAGTAAACTATCTCCGGAAATCTCTAGATCCAACTCGAATTTTAATCGCGTAATAGAAAAGTAATAGAGTAATATTAGGCTATTGTGTAATATTAATGCAGGATAACAAACTTTACTGGCCCCATTGAAAAAAGAAAGTAGAAACATTTAATTTAATTTTAAAATAAACTCTTGAAGATTATAGCTTTTTTTTTAAAGTAAAAATTCAAAGCACAAAAATAGAAAATAGATAAATAATTAAAACTAATCTAACTCATGGAAATATTCGTTTGAGTAAACTTTGTAAAACTGAACGATTAAAGCATTTTCATAAACTTAAAACTCAATTGCGTATCGTTTATCCAATGTGTGGTCGTATTAAAATGAGAATCGTGACTTTTATAAGTATCTTTATGTTTATTATTCTGAGGTATCGGTGAATGATTTTACATACGAAACTAAGCCTGCCAGCGACAAGCACACGAAATGTCTCCAAGATAAGCTCAAATTCAATTTACGTTTAACTTGGTTTTTTTTAATGACGAAAAGCATAGTTTTTAACCAAGGACGTAAATGTGCAGTGGCCTCAATTTTAGTTTATTTGAAGTGACATCTGAAAGAGATATTTCGGAGAGCTGACATTTTTCTCATTTTAAATTCTTAAAATTGAATTTTCTCCTATGCCTTAGGGTATCAAGAGTGCAGATATGTGTCATAAAATCTTGAATTGAATTCTGATCCCATTTCAATTCCAACATATTGAGGTTAAAGTAAAGGAACTTTTTTCTTAACTGCTCGCAACGATACATGAAGAAAATATTTTTAAGTAAAATACACTTCTGTATAAACCATATTTAAATTTGAAAAAAAAAGAAGTGCACTAAGAATTTATTTTTAATTTCGAATTTTCTATTTTTAATGTGGATGATTTTTAAATAACTAATGATTCATCTATGTGAATTAAATAAAAACAGAGATTACTAAAGAACATATTTAATCATTATAACTAGATTTTTTGTAGTTTTGACTTTAGCATAAAAAGGAAAAAAAAACGAGTAACATTTAGCAATATGATTTTTAGATTTGCTAGATTTTTAGTTATTGAACACAATTTTATATTAAATTAAACGAATAGCACAAAAAATTATTGCAACATTGCATAAAAGCCACGACATCTTGCCAAAAAATTAAAAATCAGATGTCCGTTCTAGGAAAATAAAGTTCTTATTTTTAAGTAACTTCACATCATGTGTCACAACGTGTCATAAATCATGTAAAATCTCGTAAAAAGCTATGGCGTCAAGCAATAACCTGCCGAATGTTGAAAAATACTTCGATTTTACACGTTAAAAAAATTCATCATTGTTACCGAATAAAAATGTAAAATATATTTTCAGAAAAACCTGATGCTGTTGTTGTTCTCGTGTCTATGGACAGACAATTGCACTATCCATGGAAACATGTGCCATTGCCCCTTAGGGGGTTGGATTTCTAGTGGTTAGAATTTTGAACCGATTCCAGATGAGGGACCAACCACCACCTCAAAGGCACCCCAGAGGTATTGTTTGAATACGGAGGACATTGGAGTCACGAAGGATTTTACATTCACCAGCTCTCATTCGGCGTACACGGTCCCACAGCAGTCCAGACGAGAGAGGAGTTTACCTTTCCAAGCACTGGCCAAGAGGGATACTGCTTCACTTTTCGTGTTCTTATGGGGCAATAGAGTTTAGTGACTAGACCACTGCGGTACAGAAAAACGTGATATTTTCAGATTATGCAAAAAATATTGACACCGGCGAATGACTACTTGGAAAGAAATGTTAAATCACCAGCTGATTAACTCATCTAAATGATTAAGGTTATTCCTTTTGAAAAGCAATCTCCGTCACATGATTTTCAAACAGCTTTAATAGCAAGCCAGTCATGTTAAACATGCGCAAAAAAATAATAATGCTTCTTCATCAAATCCACTATGTGCTAATTCTAACAATTAAGTTCCCGCACCAATGGCCGAGCACTATCAACTGGGAGACGGAAGGTGCTTGGTTCAAACCCAGAACGTGTCCGCCTACCTAGTCATCGGAGTTTTCCGTGATTTTATCTGAAACTCGGAGTAAATAGCGGGTTAGGACCCCTTAGAAAGACCCCCACAGATGGCATCCACACCTCGGCCTAGATCCCTAGTGCAGATAATCGACCGTAATCTCACAAAGAAACAGGTAAGCCGTAAGTCTCTCGCAACTTCCAGAAAAAAGTCATAAGCACTGAATTAACCTTCAAAAATTAACTAAGTTCAAAAATTGACCAAGTCACCCGTTTAGGGTATTGTAAAATTCAGTTTAGCATTTTCCCCTAGTGTTTCGTAACACCTATAGATTTGTAGCAGTTCACAGAAAGACTGCTAAAGAGGCATTCTAAATTTTTTTGGGTCTCTATCGCAGGCAAATTCTTTTAAAAGCTGTTCAAAATTTGCAGTTTTGAAAAATGTGCATTTACAATGGTCACTTTGCGGATGTAGTAGTAACAAAAATGTCACTTTTGGGTAACAATCAAACTTTGAACGAAATGGGATATCACAGATGGATCGAGATTCATGCATATTTGTAGCTTTGTGTAGAAGTTGCAATAAAGTGGAAAGGCGAAGTCGCAAAAATATTATGCTGGGAATGGGTTAGTTGCAGCGGGCGAAGGGAGAAAAGGGCGATTGCACCGCTAATGAATTTAATCCACGGGCGAGTTGCACCCGCGAAATTGAGGGGAGGCGAACGATCATAGGGGAACCCTGCTATCTCGCAAAGGGCCAGAAGTAGCATAATTTCTAGAGGCCCTCTACAGCGATAGCGAGACCCAGTGATGATTTTTGGGGTTTCGCAAAGGACCAGCGTTAGCCTATTTTGGATCTTCCCCCTACAGCGGTCGCCTGACCCAGTGATGTTTTTTTGGGTCTCTAAGGGGCCAACGGCAGCATATTTTCCAGGTGGAATCAAGATAAAGATTCCGGTGCAAATCCGCCTCGATTTGATAAATTGATGCTGGCGCGGGTGTAACTGACCCTCGTCCAATATGCTGTATACGAAACAGTCGACTTGCGGTTGAAAGTATAATATGGCCAAAAAGCAAATTTTAGTGAATTACATTACTTGAAGAAATATTATTTTTTTCCATTTCTATATTTACAGGGTGGCAAATATTAAGCTATATGAAATAGAATTTTTCAAAAATAATGTGTCAAAAATCAAATGGAAATTTTCAAATAACTACGGATATCCAGATTTAGTCTGCGTCATGTTCGATATGCTTGCCATCAATGGATTGAAGTGGTGCAGATGGACAGCAAACTTTTCTGCACTAATCCCTGAAGGGTCCAAGGGTTTTCTCGAATTAAAATAATCTTCGAATCGCATAACTAGTTCTCTTCAGCTTGTATTTTGTCACAAATTTCTTTTTATCCTCAACAGGAGTGTTAATGCTCGAATAATACGATTGATATAATCTGAAAAAAGCTGTATTTCGAAATTTTCACTTGAAGAATGAACAACAAATGTCAGCATGCTCATAAAACCAATTGTCTTGCATTCAGCCATCAAGATTAACTGATTCTTGACAGCAGCTAAAATGTTATCAAGGACTTTTTTATGTAGATACATGAATGTCACCCATAAATATTATGCCGATGTTATAGATTTGATACCCTAGTAGCACAACTGCACTGTTATAAATATAATTTTAACGTTTCACCAAATAACCGGTGAAATCAGAGAGTTACAAGCAATGTCATGTGCGTTGAACTGTATTAATGATTCACCCGAAAATGTCTTATAAAGGCCAAGTACCGATTGAACCGAGAGTTCTGTTCAACTGTGAAAAACAGAGTTTTCCTTCGAACTGACATGGCCGCCGTCAGTTCTCGTTTGGAAGTTAGCGGCAACTATGAAAATTACAAAAAAACGCCTCATGAATTCTTCGAAAAGAAAAATCCTTCGAAAATGGAAGAAAGGAAGTTTGATAAAAAATATAGACCGTGTAAAGCAGCTACCACCTTTGACATCGAATAAGCACGTTTGACAGCAATGGCTATCTACATTCATTTAAAAGAAAACAGAAACTGATTATAGCTCGTAACTCATCAATATTTTTCAGTTACTATTACTTTTCTAAAATCACGTATAAAGTGCCAGAGTTCAATATTCTATTTTTAACAAGAAAATTTGTTATTGCAAATTCAGATAAAATAATACTGTATATTATTTGTTTTTATTAAAAGCTTCGTCAGTCGTGGGTTAGTTGTCGACGCGCGATCGTTTGAACCAGTCATCGTGGGTTCGATTCCCGAGTAGAAGTTATTTTTCCTTTCCTTCTAGTAGTGTATATTGATTTTGCTGTATTAATGGTACTAGAGGAAACGCCACTAAAATGGTGAATCTCAGCACCACATTTACAAAATACCGATTGCAGCTAAACTGGCACCGGAATTTCAGTTAAACGTTTAACTTTATCTTTAAGAAAAAGTTCAAAAGCCGTTCAGCTTGCTTTATGAGAACGCAGGGGAACGTCATTTGAACGTTTCTTAGCTAGTTGCGCAACCGGTGTATTATTTTCATGCAGAAAGAAGACTGCATGAATTATTATATATATATATATTAGTTCATATCATAGCATGAATTATTATTTATGTATATATATATATATATACATATATATATATATAATTATATTTTTATATTACTTCAATTCAAAAAATAGTTCCCAATATAATAATAAGCATTTCGGGCTTGAAGTCTGTGAAAGATTATATATTTCTAAGCAAATTCAGCTAAGTGTGCCAATAATTTCTTTACTGCATTAAGAACAATTATCCTGAGCCTATCTCAGCAAAAGTTTCGTCTCAAGAAACATTAAATTGATGAAAACATAACTCAGGGAGGCGCGCATACCTTTGAGAGGAAAACTGAGTAATATACGGTGAGGGAAAATTCAATCATAGCACTGCTCTTAAAACTTTATTCTGAGTAGTGACATGTTTTGACACCAGTTCAGGGTCTTTGTCTCAGGACGAAGTAAAAATTGGATGAAAATGAAATTTAGTTCTCAGGCTTTTCCTTTCTAGAGGTCAATCCTTCATGTTTGATAAGATTATCTTCAAAATAAAAGCAGTGGCATACTTGACAAGTTTCGAAGCATATCACATATTAAGAAGTTTCATCATATATATAAAGATGCGAATATCTTTGAAAGATATTCGAGGCAAACTTTGTACTTTATGGGTTTTGTTGGGTGTTGAATTCTCTCCTGCTTCAGAATGGATAGATGAATGATAAAATTTCCTTTTATTATTCCTACTGCATTATTTTAAAAGCTGCATGATTTCGTGATACATTGTTAGTAATTCTTGGTTGATCTGCTATGTCTACTATGTGTTAAATAGTTAAAGTTTGCATTTTGTTGCATGAAAATTGGTTAACTAGTATTCGAGATAAGGAGTTTTGTGTGTTCTCATTGTTTAACACAGGGTTTTCCGAATTCTCGAGAAATATTGGCGAAATTGTTTAGCTGACTTCAGTTTTGGGGAGTTATTTTTGGCTCCATATTCAGCGATATTTCACGAAAAAATCACCAAGCTTGGCGACATTTGGAGATTTGGCGGGATTTTACTAATGGGCCCTATAATGTTTGCTTCCCTGCATTAGCCTTACGCAATCAGCCTAGTATTACTGAAATGCATGTTACTACGCTATTAAAGTTCGAGACTGATTGGGATTTTTCTGGAGATAGAGTATCGAGAAATAGCTAGAGATTTAGTGCTGCTTATATTAGGAGGGGCGGATGGCACCCAGGACTTCAGTAGAGTGAATGCACGTAATTAGTTCACTGCATTAGAAAGACTTTGCATTTGTGCTGTATGCAGCTTGCTTTTGAAAGCTGTTTGTGGATTCCTTATTGTTTAATTTTGAGGAACAGCTGATGGTTTTCCTCCAGAGTATCCACTGACTTTTAGAGTGTGTAATCTGAGAAATCTGAGTACGGAATCAAGTACGGCATCTGAGAAAGCTTCTGTGTTAATCTGACTGTTTGCAGAGGAAGTTACCGACTGTCAATTCCTGTGCGTATCAGATTTTTCGACAACGTTAGAAACAGTAAAATTTGTATTTCGTCCGGTCAAATTGACTGTTTATAGAACTTTCTACCTACACTAGATTCTTAGGAGATGAACATTTATTCTAAGTACAGTTTTCTGCAAACTTGTACATGCTTGTACAGGGTATCGCAAGTACACTGACCTTGTCTTTTATTTCTTATATATTGAACAAAGACATATAAAATAAATTACAAAGTGAGGTTTAATATATATATATATATATATATATATATATATATATGTAGAATTTCGTCAACAACGATTGAAATTTTTAAGAGATTGAATCTAAATAAAAGCAGAATTTCGTCAACAACGATTGAAATTTTTAAGAGATTGAATCCAAATAAAAACAAAATTTAAAATTTATATTTCCCCAGTACAAAATATTCCCATTAGTAAAATTTGCATCATACACTAATAAGGTGATGCACAAATTTTCAGCCTTTCAAAGTTACGGAGATATGTTTAAAAAGTTGGCGAGGGGCTATACAAAGTCAATTATTGCAGAAATGCATTTATACAATCATTTTTTTTTCTTTCATAACATATGTAAAATCTCTATAATGCGATCATTCGACTTATTTTTTTTTCTCTTCTAAAGTAATTGAAGAGTGGTTTAGGTCCACAGTTTATTTTTTACTGAAAAGTGATCTATGTCAGGATAAATTTATTTTCATATGTTTGACAAAGTTAAAACGAACAAATTTTGTGCATCACTTAGTTCATCTATAGGGCAGGCTTTACCACTTGGGAATTTTTATTTTTATTTTTTTAATTTTTTATTTTTTATTTTTTTGTATGGTGGCTATACAAAAATATAAATCTTGTATTCACTTAGATTATTTTAGGTTTAATCTCCGAAAAATTTTAATCGATACCATAGACTTTTGTACCCTGTTTTATGTAACTATCTACTTTATTGTAAATCTCTATGATCAATATTTGAGTAGTAAAATCCTAAGGTCAGTGTTTTTGGAACACCCTGTATAAGAAAGATAGTAAACGGACTCTGAATTCATGCACAGATAACTAAAATTTAGCTACTAGTGTCACTGCGTAGACATGTGCGAGTTCACGAATGAAGAACTAACATTCGCACCGTGCTTTTTATCGGTTTTTTTACTCTGAATGACTGGATAACGGTGTTTTGTGATTGGAGTCTAAACCTATTAAAACAAAGTTTCCTCTCCACAATCATGTTTCGGGTTGCCTTCCACTGAGGTTTTTTTCGTGGGTGTAGAGCGCGTCCTTTTTTTGTGATACATGCACCGTTCTAACGCTCTTTGTGGTTATCACATTTGTTGAGCATTTTGTGGATGGAAAAATGTGAGCACTGGCTTTTTAAAATTAAGGATTACCGTTCCCATAGCCGTAACCGTAAGAGTCACATTGTTCCCGCTCACAGAATTCCGAGCTAATGCCTCTGAAATGATATTTGAGGTCTTGTCTCAATCGATTGAACAGAGCGGCCGCTAGAGGTCCATATATCAGCAAATATGTTATACAACCCCCCTGTATATTAGTGCGATGTACCTTAACAAAAGGAAGAACAGAGTGTACAAAGTGAAGCACAAACTGAGCGGTTATGTTTCCGTGATGATATTTGATATTGTATACCTAAAGGGCTGCTGATCGAAAATTGCTTACATCAAGACCAGAAAAAAGCATCTGTAAAGCTTTACAGCACTTTTTGCGCATCTTTAAAAGCAAACTAATGATTTTTAACACTCAAAATATTTAATACTGCTTCTTTACAAACGGTATAATGCCGTTTTATTAGGATGTTTATTTTTTTTGGTACTTTTCTGATCTT
The DNA here is from genome assembly GCA_038373885.1 of Cheiracanthium punctorium. NCBI lineage: Eukaryota > Metazoa > Arthropoda > Arachnida > Araneae > Cheiracanthiidae > Cheiracanthium > Cheiracanthium punctorium. The sequence goes on along the minus strand of JAWZYV010014207.1, from coordinate 55,207 downwards.
GTATTCCTTGTCAGTCTTCTTGCATTTTTTATTTCGAACACAAAACACTGCAAAATTAGCTAAAGGATTTTCCTTCCAGGAAATATTGCTGCAAAACACAGATTTTTACAGATAATTGTCTACTAGGGCTTGTGAAGAGATATTCTAATGCTCTAACATCACTGGAACTTTAAAAGTTGTTCAAAAGTGCATGCTGAATTCAAAGAGGAATTACCAAACAGAGCGTCAATCATTGCACCGGTCCTGAATAGAATTTCATCGGAAGGTCTTTCTTTCGCCGTTCCTTGTTCTGTTTATGAAAATGAGCCATTAAAAATTGGTAATTGTGTACATTAATTGTAATTGTTAATGGTGTTTGTTAAGGTACAAAAGTCTGGTTCTAAGTGTATATAAAATTAAAACAAGCATTTTAGATTTCTATATTTTACACTTAACGAAATTGGACAAATATGAGACAAATGAATAAAAATTATTAAATGACAATTTATACCTTGTTTAATCGCTACAAATCAGACAATAAATTAAACACACTCATATCTGCAAACAATTCCGAAATATAATGTAATCAATAATATAAAAGCTTAAAAACGATAAAGATTTCTTTATTCACTCACTTATTTATTTATTAATGCTGCCGAGATTAATGCATTTCATAATTCGATTTTTGTGACAGAGTGACAAATTATGATGTGACAAATTATGTTGTCCTACTACCTAAAGAATAATTTTTTAATAACTCCCGAGTTCCAATAAAGATAAAACAAAACACAATCTGCAACTTTCGAATTAATTCAATAATATTGCCTCTGACAGGGAAAAATATTCTTGGAAATTTTGTAATATACTGTTTAATTTGTAAAAAAAAATGTAAGTGTAAATTACCCCTCTATTAAGAATTAAATCTTTAAGATTTGTAAATCATGCACATGTGTTTATAAAGTGATAGTTTAAAATAAGTAAACAAACATTACACCAAAAACCGCATTATGTTAAAAAAATATATAGAAAGTATAAAATCAGTAGTGCATTTTCAAAGATGATTCAAGTAACATCTCTTTCTATTTGTGCGGAAAATAAATTTTTAAAAAGAACATTTATACGGTTTCCAACTCAGAAACATTTAACTACCGAGTGAATACAATGTATATCTGAAATGGTTTTGAAATGGTTTCCTGTATTACTTCAAAAATGCCACAGGAAGTATTTTATACTTCAAAGTATCTGTGATGCTGCGCAATAAAATTATCTTTTTTCGACGAAAACGTTGGCCGTCTAAAGAGAAAACATTTAAAGATAGACTTTCTGATTACCTATAAGTATGTATATATATGTTTTTATTTTTATTTATTTTCATTTTATCCCATGTATTTTTATTTTTAAAAGTGAAATATTTTCAAATGGTAGGTGTCCGATTTTGTGCTGGTTTCATAATATATATGTATATATTTTTTACTAAAGCTAGAATTTTTTTTAAGAAGAATGTTATTACTAAAGTGATTGTTAAACAAACATTTTAAACTTTTTAACTGTTAACACGTAATTTAAATACGAGGGCCAGAATACTTAGCAAATGAGAGAGTAGTCGAAATAAAATAATTTTATTTATTTTGAATCAATTTTATTAGGTTGTAACGAAAGTTTCCCGCCACCGCAAATTTCGTCAGCACACACGATTTTTGGCATTCGAAAGAAAGAGGTTTACTTTATAACACTGTGTTGTGAAATCTGTAAAAAATATAGTTATCAGTATAGAACTATCACTCAATATAGAACTATCACTCAAATATAACTATCACTCTAGAGGATTAGAACCATCATTTACTTCCAGTTGTGTTGTAAAAAGTCAGCTACATAATATCAACGAATTATGAGTACAGCTTTAAGTACTATTGTTGTATCATGTGACACTGTGCAGGTTTGGTACCGAAGTTCAAAAACAGTTATCTAAGGAGTTAGAAGTTAGTATTTCAGGCAGATATGGCGGAAAACTTTCGTTACAACCTTATACAATGTTATCGGAGCACATATTCAGACGTTCAGTTATGGTGAAAAAAACAGCTGAAATTCCCTTTCTCAATTTTAGAATATTATGAGAGCATATATATTCAAACGTTTAGTTATGGTGAATAAATAAATAAATAAATAAAACTGGAATTCTCTTTCTCTCAAATGCTTTTCTAAGCGAGGGTAGGAAGACATACACGTATGTTTTACGGAGTGTAGAACATATTGCAGATACTTTAGCATACTGTAAAAGGTGGTGGATAATGCTCAAGGTGATGAAAGTTTATAGTCCACGTTTTAAATTTGCTTTCATTCGACAATGACGTAATGTCTATTGCACAGAATCAGAAATTTACACAGAATGTCAAGCAATATAATGGGGAAATAACGAATAAGAATGAAATATACTTTAAAAATGACAAACTTTAAAGTGTTCTAATTATTTCGAGCAGTTGGCACAGTATAATTTATTTTCGTTAATCTTCAAATGCACGCATTAAACACATTCACTGCCGATCGCTCGATAGCTTCAAACTTAAGCTAAATTTCCTATATCAGTTTCCTGAATAGCTAATTAATTTTTAGAAAAACACGCAGCTTGAAAGAAGTATGTGACATGTTTAATATTCACGGCATGAATCATTTATTATTAAAAACGACATTTTATATGTGAAATTGAAATAAGAAATTTGGCTTGTACTCTAATCTGGAAGTGAATGTGTTCAAAACGAATGAATCAGATATGCATTTCCATGCATTTAACGTTTAAATGTAATATAATATCTTACACTAATTAATGAAAAAAATATTATAATTGATATAAGAAAGCTTATAATGCTTAAAAGACCTCTAATATATCAATTTGAAGTATGCTTCTTTCACAGACGTTATAGTTTTGCGCGCTAAGATGTGCTCTTGTAAAAACCTAAGTATTTAATTTAATTTTTTCTTGTCATTCCAGCATACTGATATTTTTAAATGATGCAGCAGAAAACTCATAGGCTTAAAAGTTTTTTTTTTTATAAACTTAACATGAATAAACTGTTTAATTTCTTCATAAATTTTTCATAATGTTGATTGCATACATCAAATCTAGTCAGAGGATGATTTTGTGAAGCACAAAAGAATATTTATTTATTTACATTAATCTGAGCAACGCATTGTAATTTAATTAAAAATAATGTTTGATTTAATCATTCGGATAAAATAAAGAATTCTAACATTTGAAACCAATGTTTTTTCATACACTTGTTTGCACACAGAGTTTTATATATATATATTTTTTATCTAATGTTAAACCCCTCAACCATATTTTATAAATATAAATTCTTCTTCTTCTTTTTTTTTTTTTTAAAGGCGGGCACTTGTCGTTTATAAGCGTAGGCCATTACTAAAATCGAGAGTATTGGTTACTTTATTATGGAGGCACGTAAAGGTGTACCCACGTGCCCTCTTATAATATTATCTTAAATACATAAGTATATTTAAAATGTATTTCATTTTGAAATAAGACCTATTTAAAGTATCTCTTTTTTTTTCTCTCAGACTGATCTACGAAATATTTTTACACGCTTTCATCTATCGCAAGTGTAAAAATGTTTAAAAGCACTAATTTAATCAGTATGAAGTTTAATAGAAATGTGAAACAGATTTATTTAAAAAAAACCATGATGATTTGTAGAGTAATAAATTACATTTTACAGTAAGTAAACCCATGTATTTTTCTTAAGAGAAAAGGTACTACAGATCTACTTAAATGTACACTCATAGAAAAGATTTTATTCATAATATAAAAACACTGGGTATCATTCTCAAAATGTGTAATTTTGAGCTCAAAAATTTTTAATGAGGCTTAGCATATTTTTAGACATGTTCAGAATTCTTTGTAGCAAAATATCATTATTACTTTTAATTTTCTGTTGCTACTATTATCTTTAAATGTAACGCATGTGCGTTTTTTGCCGAAACTCTCGTTAATGGCATGGTATTAGAGTTCCTCTAATTATTTCTACGTCTTCATTTGTTTGCTTTATTCTTTAATTCGAATAATGTATCAGGTTATGTGTAATGTAATATAATTTGAGTATCGTTCTGACATTAATAACCATGAAACTAGTACATGGAGTAACATGAGTAATGAATAATTCACTTATTATGTTTCCCAAACAGCGAAGATCAAATGAATTGTTTAGTAGTAACTATGTAAACATAGAGAAAGTATGCGGATTAAAAATTAAATTATGTTCATATTTTAACAAAATAATGTATACAAAATAAAATAAAATAAACAATTGAATAATACAATTGTACCTAAGGAATGCACCTAAGGAAGTTTCTTGCCGCATATATATTGCATATATTGTTGTTCTGCATTTACATGCTTCCCACAATGAAAAATGATTACCTGTTTAAAAATATACACAAATTTTACATATACAAATAAAAGTACAGAATAGTAAGATACTTCCTGACGTTTTTTATTATCTTTAGTGAAAAATATTACCTTGTACGCAGTGTCTAGGTATGTGACCATACACTTGATTATGAGATCGGTTGTTATAGTACATATTCACGAAGAAAAAAGGTGGCAATCTCCTATCTCGAAAACTGAAAAAACTATCACAAATTATCCATCATAAAGTTGTACAGCTTCTTCTATTTGCAGCAAACATATACAGGATAATTAAAAATTAGAGGTACAGACTTCAAATGCAGTTAGGGCACATAATAAGGAATACGAATCGCATAGGAGTGTGGAGTGTGGAGTTAGAAACGTCATCTTCATGTAGCTGTTAAAATTACTTTTGAACAAGTGCTGAAATAATGGTGAACTTTCCGACCATTGTTCAACAAAAACTAATGTAATTACAGAAAACACAACACTAAAATTGGCAGTTTAAAAATTCTATTTCATTTCATGGATCAAATTTTTGGAGACAAGCCTATTTGTTTCTGAAACTTGGTTAAGAAATTAGACAAGCAGTTCAACAGTATTATTAGGCAAGTTGGAGTGTTTAGGCTGATTTAATTTAATTTTTTACCAACTATGCGAAAAATTCCAAAGCTGGGGATCGAACACAGGATTTCCGCTTAACGTGCGGATGCTCTGGACTGAGGTAATCTGGGACGATTCCCAGATGAACTTTCTCGCATTAGAACCGTTGGCAATATCATCTTCCTCTGCAAACCACAGATGGAACAGATGAATCAATCAATTCGCGACAACTCCATTTACGCCGCGGTAATTATACATATTTTAGAAAGTGATTATATCAACCTTTCAAGTATATTAGGCAAGTTGGAGTGTTTAGGATGATTAGTTTTTATTATTTACCAACTAATCGAAAAATTCCAGAGCTCAGGATCGAACCCAGGACTGCCGCTTAACGTGCGGATGCTCTACCACTGAGCTACTCTGGGACGATTTCCAGATGAAATTTCTCGCCTTACAATCGTTGGCAATATCATCTTCCTCTGCAAACCACAGACGGAACAGTTGAACATATTAATTCGCGACAACTCCATTTACGCCCGGTAATTATACATATTTTTCTTTCTAAAATAGTAGATCAGTTGTAGGTGTAACACATTGAAATATTTGGCCGAAATGTGATATGAAAGAACTGTACCAAAAATGAAAAATATATAAATAACTAAATCTGAAATTTATTTCCACAAATAAATTTTGACTGTGCTAAAAATTACAGGAGTTACAATTTTCGTTGTCGTTGGTTCAGAACATTTTTTTATGAAATGACCTGAATAATTGTCATTTCCTGAATCTGTATTAAAAAATTCATCAATATCCACTACAGGCAAAAAAAAAATGTCATAATACTAATGGACAACATTTGGAAATTTGAAGACCGAACTATACGTGATGTCACGTGTTTATAATCGGGGTTTATATGGAGTTTTGAACAGTTTATACAGGGTGACCATAGTTAAACTTCAAGTGTTCAAGGGGTGCTGGAGAGAAAACTACCAGGAATATTTCAGTGAAACTTGGTATCTACACGTTTCAGAACATTTGCAAGTCAAATATGCAATAAAAAATCGCCATTTTCACCCGATAAATGACACTACATCATGTTTCAATGCTTATAGACGTCATATATACAAATTTTAAGCCCATCGAACAGTGTAAAAACAAGACCACATTGAGTAATGGTCAATCATGACTCTGAATCAGAAGGAACGTGCATTGTTAGTGAAGATATTCTATCAGAATGGTAGCAATTATTCAGCTACTCTGAAAGAATATGGCGTATGAAACGATTAAGAATAGGTCTAATGAGTGTCAATGAGAATAAATAATGTTTTAATTGTTTTCCAAAGCGTCTTTATGAATTGTTTAATTTGCGATCTTAATTTACGTTAATTTTTGATTACATGCTACTGCAAAAATTTAATTACTGAAGCGAATTTAATGGAATTTTGATACACTGTAAATGATGTTTTATATTGTTTATGTGCCTCTTAGAATGTCACTATGCTCTGTCTATCCGTTTTGGTAGTTGTATAGGCCACCGGTGAGCTTTGAAATACGGTACCGCGCCATCTATTGGGTGAAAATTACGACTTTTGTTTTTTGCATATTTGACTTGTGCATGTTCTGAAACGTGTAGATACCAAATTTCACTGGAATATTCTCGGTAGTTTTCTCTCCAGCAACCCCTTGAACACTTGCAGTTTAATTATGGCCACCCTGTTTTTGCTTTATCTGGATTTTTAGTATATTCTTCAGGTCAGAACAACAGCGTGGGTGGGCCACATCCGACCCGTGGGGTGGAGGTTACTCATATATGGCGTAGATTAGTGTAAAGTGAGATGTAGTGATCTATCACGTTGTTAAGCAATAATCACGGGAAATGACTGAATGTGAACGATTGAATTTTACAACATTTGCTAGCTTACATCTCCGAGATCGCAAATGAGAACGTGACTAAATTTTTCTCAGTCATAGAGGTCATACTGCAGACATGCCATTGGATGTCGTGCTGGTATGTCGTTGAGGAATGATCACTGAAACAGTTTTTAACCCTCGAAAACGCGCGTCGGGCCTATCAGGCCCGGGTGCTGTAAAATCAAAGCACAGAAAACGAACCCCTAACTGGATTAACTTCACCTTCACAGTAGCTTCATTCAAGGTCACGTACGTGACAAATACCGGATTTCGAAATATTTCTCCTCACTGTTTTCTCAGAAAACACGTGATCGGACTTCTGAGGCCCGACGTGCGCGCTTGCATGTTTGTTAAATATATTCGTTTAGATTGCGGAGGAGAACACACGTATTGAAAATGTCGCGTTACTCGACTTATGATAAGGAAAGGGAAAGATTGCGGACGTTATTAGCTGAAGTATCAACTGATGAAGAATCGATTAATGAAGAAGATGAAGAAATTGATCATGAAGATGAGGAAATTGATCATGAAGAGCATTTCAGTGATCATAACTCAAATTCAGAAGAAGATATTGATTCAAGCAGTGAATCAGATATTTTTGAATCTATGGATCACTATCTTGGCAAAGATAAATTAACAAAATGGAATAAAAAAGAACCGACAAGAAAAGTGAGAACTGCTGCTCATAATATCATGACAAATTTGCCTGGAAATGTGGGAGAAGCAAAAGGTGTTTCTTCACCTGTAAATTCTTGGCAATTACTTATCGACGAAAAAATGCTATCAACAATTGTGGAGTGTACCAATATTTATATCCAATCTATTGCAGGTAAATTCGCCCGGGAAAGAGATGCCCGACCCACAAGTATATAAAAAATAAAAGCATTCGTAGGACTTCTTTATTTTGGAGGGCTTCACAAATCTTCACATGTAAATGTTCGTGATCTGTGGGCAACTGATGGCACTGGGCTTGACATTTTTCACAGAACAATGTCCTATAAGCGTTTTTTATTTCTAATGAGGTGTTTGAGATTTGATGATGTCAGAGACCGTTCCTCTAGAAGAGAATTTGATAAATTAGCGCCTATCAGAAGTATTTTTGAAAGTTTTATTGTAAATTGCAAAAAATTTTAGTCTCAGTGAATATGTAACTATTGACGAAAAGTTGGAACCATTTCGAGGAAGATGTTCATTTCGTCAATATATCCCAAGTAAGCCTGCAAAATACGGACTCAAAATTTTTGCCCTTGTAGATGCAAGGACATTTTATACTTGGAACCTCGAAATTTATGCAGGAACTCAACCTACAGGTCCGTACAGCCGAGAAAACACTCCTGACAAAATTGTAAAGCGGTTGGTAGAACCAATGTTGAATTCTGGACGAAACCTTCCGGTTGACAACTGGTATACCAGTTACAGTTTGGCACAGGACTTATTAGAAAAAAATTACTCTTGTTGGAACTATTCGAAAAAATAAGAAAGAGTTACCCAAAGTATTTATTTGTGGTAAAAACCGAGAAGTTCATTCTTCATTGTTTAGATTTAGAAGAAATATGACCTTGGTTTCCTATGTGCCGAAGAAAAACAAATGCGTCGTATTATTATCCACAATGCATAACGACAGTGCCATTGATGAATATACCGAATCGAAGAAACCAGAAATTATAACGTTTTATAATCTAACAAAGGGTGCTGTAGATGTAGTGGATCAAATGTCATCTACATATTCTACTGCTAGAATTAGCAAAAGATGGCCCATGGCCATATTTTTTAGCATGTTGAATATTGCAACAATAAATGCCAGAGTACTATTGTTATCAACAAAAACACCTGCGAAACAGTACAAGAAACGAAGTTTGTTCCTCAAAGAACTTTCTATGGAACTTTTGAAGGACACCAAAAAGAAAGAAGCTTACAACCAAAGCTTCCACGCGAATTGCGGGAAAAATTAAACAGTAGCCATACTGAAAATTATGAAGAACCCCCAGCAAAAAAACAGAAGATCTCTGTTAGAAAAAGGTATCATATATGCCCCAGTTCAAAGAACAGAAAAACGCAAGTGTATTGTTCTAAATGTAAAAAAAATGTGTGGAGAACACAGTAGCGTCCTCTGCAATAAATGTGAGTAAAATGTAACTTTTATTTTTAGTTTTTCAATGTAAGAATAAATAATTTGTTTCCCAAATCAATTCTATTTATTAAAGTTCTAAAACAAAATATATGACTTAAATTATATAACATAAATAAAAATTTAAAAAGTAGAATTCTGAAATGTTATGTAGTTATATTCAGCACGTCACTAAAAGCGATATTTATGTAAAAAGGTACTTTAAAAATGATTTCCATAGTGTGTTTTGATGAACTAAACTTACTTTTAACAATACAATCGTTTTCTTTGAGTTTTATTAAGAAAAAATTGTTTCGGGCCTACGAGGCCCGACGCGCGTCTTCATGTAACACTAAGCAGCGCGCGTCTTCGAGGGTTTTAACGTGGAGTTAACATTCTTCCGGTTTTTGCATTGTTTAGGTCTCATGCGTGATTTTTTTCCTTCCATTCTGTAAACATAATGCTCAATTCATCTCGCGTTAATTTCCCCATGTACATTTCATGCTATTGTTCTTCACTGTTATCCAATTAGAGTGTGTGGAGCAGTAGATATAAGCAGATGCTTCCAAAAGTTACGTAACAAGAGTTCTTACGGGCGCACATACACCCCGACTGAATGAATTTTTATGTCTAGATACAACAGGCGATCACAGCAATCAAATGCTCCCAGATGCTATGTAATTGGCTGCAGCTTTTCCTAACGGAACGTATTGGGTCATCCTCTCTACACTTCTGATCTCGCACCCTTTAATTTCTATTCTTTGGACCGTTGTAGATGTACCTGACAGGAGGTCTTTCCAAAACCGATTCCGCAGATTAGGATGCCGTCGTTAACTAGTTCAGCGACCAGGGACCTGATTTCATCAACTCCGGTATCGATAGATTGGTATAAAAATGCAACAAATGCTTTGATGTCTATGGAGTCTACGTTTAAAAAGGCAATTTGTACCGAATACTTTGATATGTGTCTGTGTATTTTTTCGATTTTCTGAACAAACTTTTTGGAAGGTTTTATTACCTTCCTTCTTGAAGCACCCACGTACAACATAAAGTAAAGACAAAAATTTAAATATACTTTTAATAAGAATTATGACGTTTTTATATTAGTCACTTTACGGATTAAAAAATATTTATAAATTTACAAATCAATCACTGTTTAACTGCAATACTTTCTTTTTTTTTTCTCATTGCATTATGTACGTCAAATTGAAGTGATTCCTCAAATGAAGAATCATTCTTATGTTCATATTGCTTAATAGGATGTGTAAAATAATATTTTAGGATCAAATTTCAGGAGACTGTCAGCGTCATAGAAGTTCTTATGATAGATGTCAAAAGTTGTGATTGAACTATAAAACTTTCACCTTTCTCCATTCAGTTAAGATGACGTTATTCTTGCATCGAGAAACCCCGCTTTCAAAAACACCCAGACTGAAACTCTTGACGAAAAGTACGTAAAATAAGTAATATTTATTTGTTCATAAATAAAAGTAGTTTTTCGTTTTATAAAGAATAAATATTTCAATCTTAAACTTTGGTTCCTTAGTGTCATTTTATACAGACAGAAACGATGAAATATAATATATAAATAAAATTAATTTATATATAAATTGTATAATAACACACGCAAAATGGTACTTATCAACAAAATAACCGTTTCGGGTGGTACAAAAAGTCTGCTCTTCTTCAACTGCAAAATAGTTCGAGCATCCCCAAAAGTATCACACGGTATCATTTTACTGGAAAATGCGTACACGGCAAATTCTCACCCTAGAAAGAAAGAAGAAAAATGTTTTGCAATTATATTTAAATTAATTAGAATTGCATGCACTATATATGTGTATATATATATTTCATATAAAAACCGCTTTTAGGATTTTTATATTAAGTTTTGCAAATTCATATTTGTATTTGCACTATTATTATTCTTGTTCTCAAAACAAAGGGTGTTAGCTCGCTTCGTCGGAGCCAATGAGAGTTTGAAGTCTTTTCCATTTGAAAATCCGCCAGATATGGATTTTCCTGTTAGATTTTGACTCCGCCTTGTCTAAATAACTATGGCCAATCATGCCTATTAATGCCCCTGTTCCTGCCCAAGCAGTCACGTGTTGTTACTTATCGTAATGAATATCTGTCTGCAACCTTCAGTGACTTATCCCCATTTAAATACATCCGCAAGCTAAACTCTGTGTTTTTTGACGCCTTTTTTGCACTGTCCTTGCTTTTTATATACTCCCGATTGCTTGTCAGATGTATGACTTATGCCACGACGAATTAATTGCTAAGTCTCAAACTGCGTCTTTAATGACATCCGGACTGCAAAAAGTGGGGGCTACTCTCATATCACAAGCGGGCAGGATAGTCATCTGTGGCCTTAAGAAAGTTTAATTTTAATAAATAATCATCGGAAGCAACAGGATCCGAGAGATGTGCCAATGCCAGGAGCCTTCGTTAATTTCAGCTGCAGCGAACGCTACGCCCCACGTCTGAACAGAGGTCGATGGTCATGAAATAAATTCCCGGGAGTCATATGCAATGCGCCCAGGTTCCTTCATGTGCTCCTCCGGCGGTCTTCAACCATGACCTAAGTTGTAACGGAGTTTCGACGTCAGAAATGCGACCCCAGAGTGTGTACGAATAAAATAATATGTGTTTCTTTTAAGCATCGTTGTTTTTGAGGACATATATATCGGAATTGTGTGCTTGGCTCGATTTCGCTTATAAATCCTCGTCATAAGGACAACTCAAAGAGGATGCCCTCCGTGGGGGGTCTTTCTAAGGGGTCCTAACCCGTATTTACTCTAAGTTTCGGAGAAAACCACGGAACACTCTGAACAGTTAGGTGGACGAACGTGAGATGGGACTCGAACCCAGGACTCATACTTTGCCCGTCTGCCATTTCCAGTGACATAACTACTGTGCCATGGTGAAACTTTCAAGCCTCATAAAAAACGGAAATATCTGCATTCGTTAACTGATTTCTTGGTCGATTCATTTATAGCCTGTTATCAGTAAACTACTTCAAACCAGGAAATGAAAATTCAAGGGTGGGGGAGAAAAAATAAATAACAAAATCGAATAAGCGGGTACAAAAAACAAATCTGTTTATAATGTATATTTGTTTTTGCTACTATGTATTATTGTGGTATTTATTCGGTTTTTTCTATTATGAAACAAAGAGATTTAGTTCTTTCTTCTCTGGTATAGTGGAAATAACAGCGTTATTTATTTTTATTATTTAATGAATAATGTAAGACAAATGTATTATATTTATGTGAACGCCTCAATAGTTTTAACGCATGGATAGAGATTTAAAAGTTTTTAATTTTAGTATCGTAATCGAATGTTTTTATATAATTAGATGTTACTGTCATTAAATAAGAGATGTGCTAAAGTCATTTATCTTTATTTTGCGTGAATTGCTTTATTTTTGCGTACAATTGTATGATTTTAAGGAGTGATAAAACTTATCGAACAATGAGTCCAGATAAGTCGTAAACAAGTGAGGCTGACTCTCAGACGGAAGAAGTATAATAGATGCAGAGTCCCAAATCATAACAGATAAAATTGATTACATAAATTTAAGCTATTCTACTGCTTCTGAAACAGATAGTAAAAATCAGAAAAATTCAATAAGCTGTAATTCTCAAAAAATTAAGGGTTTTCCAGAGTTTTTAAAGTTTGTAACCGGAATTAGATATTCATTTTTCCGCTTGGCTAGCTCATTTTAACCAACAAACAGAATAATTTAAGTTAGATAATAAACGAAAATTTGAAAGCTTTAGAAAATTTATTTCTGGTTCGGCTTTAAAACTTTTTTTAAACCAGTGCCTTAAATGCAGCTCTTTTCAAGAAATAATTCAATTTTTTGAAGAAAAGTATTTCACTTCAAGTGCCAGCTTCATGGATTTTCGAAATGTAAATTTCTAAGGGAAAGTTTAAGATCTATATAAGTATTTTACAAAGAAAGTGGGACTATTGAGAAAAATGAACCTGGATAGAAATCATAATTTAGAAGGTCTCTCAGTTGGTTTGCCACCGCACATTAAAGCATGTCTCATAATTAAAGAGGTAAATACCCCCTTCTGAATTCCTGCAGTTAGCTAATTAACTAATATTTGAGGTTCCAGATGTGACACCCAAGACTGAGTATAAAGACAAAAGTACAAAACGCAACCACAGCAGAAATGTAGCACAAGAGGTCGAAACAATACATTTTGCCCTAGACAAAATTTCTATGGGGCATTCCAAAGCAGACCTCAAGTAACTTCTACTACAAATCATGTAAGTCATTTTTCAAAAGATTTTCCCCAATTTCATGCAGATTTTGCGTCAAGTTAGGCATTTCTAACGTCTTCCACTGGGGACAATCGTGTGTGAATTGAACTACTAGTGTAAAATCACCGTTACTTGATCAACAAGAGGGAAATGGTAAAATTGCACCAAATATTTAATGACAATTAATTGTACCTGGGTGCTCTCAAATCAAATCAACGCTGAAAAAGGAAAAATACCCGATGTATAGAGAAAATGTCAAACTTCAAAAATCAAGTAGTAGTAAAACTGTATATTTAAACATAGATGCTGGTTCTACTTTCAATATCATTTGAAAGATATTTGTACAGAAAGTAAACGAGAAAAAATGTGTTACAGTTAAACAAACTAAAGTCACTCCGCAGCTTAACAAAACTTACACCATTCAATTAAGAATAGGCAGTGTCATGCGGGGTTCTTTATTTAGGTCATGAAATTGTGTTGTAGGTGGCTTAACGTAACACTCCTTTTAAAACACTAATATAATTTATTTACGCGGACGAACTTATTTATATAATATTTACAACAATATTCTTATTAGGAAACTTCATTAACGTAGGTTTCCTTATTAATTTAACATATCATTATCGTACGTAGCGTGTTTAACGTATTGCTTAACATCGGCACCCGTGTGGTCCGATCTGCACCTTCTCTTCTCTTCTTCTAGAGCAGAATAAAAAAATGCGCTGTAGAGGGGTTAAACTAGGCGTTCGCAGGGCTATGCCTGACAGGCAGTATTGTCAGGACGGTAGAGTTTTTCGCTATCCATACCTATCTACGTATGCTTTTTGTGGTTGCCAAGTTGCGTTGGGTTTCAATTGGTGATTGATTGTGTTAGTAAGGTTATTATGCAGGGATGGAGACGACTGATCTAGAGATCTCTAGACTGATCAATTTCTATGATTCTATGCTTGACGATCTGTCCTTAAACCTGCATCTGAGGCCTGCACCTGTCCTTAAACCTGCTCATTAAATAATGCACCTGAAATTCAAGGTGTGGAAAGTAAACTTGAAGAAGTAAAAGAAAGTAGAATAATAAAATTTGGGGAAATTCAAAATCGGAATAGAGTAGAGAAAAGGTTATCTGGAAACAAAAGCGAAAATGTTAAAGAAAGGAAGACGGTAAAAATAATAAAAGTTAAGATAAAGTAAAGGAAGAAAAAAGTTCCAAATTAAAAAAAGTATGATGAAGAATTTTGAAAGAAGAATGATGAAAAAGTAACTAATTTAAAAAAATGAAATTTATCTTCAAGAAGGTAGACAATTAAAGTAAACGAAAAGAAAGTAAACAGTCGTTGAGAGTCCTCTGATGATTCTGATACTGACCCTGGTGATGGAGGTCAACGTTGCCGGGCTCGAATCGTCAGAGGTAAAGATACTCAAAAGGCTTAAGAAAATTGCCAATGAAAAGAGTTGTTAATAAATTATGATGATACTTTTGCGAGAAATAAACACGATGTTAAAGAAATCAAAAGTTTTCTTTGAAAAAGTAGAGAGCGTGTTCTCTTTTATAACAAGTCAAGGACGATAGGAAATTTTTTGCATTATTTTATTGCAAGCTAAGGACAATGACAATAAATAGTTTTGTTTTATTTTATAGCTAAACAAAGACTGTTAGAACTTTATTTTATAACCAGACAAGGACAATGAGAAGTTTTGCATAGAATCGTTTAGTTTCATATTAATATTATATTGTGTTGAAAAATTATTTTTTAAAAATTGTATTTTAGAGAGATTAGAAAAAATATATAAAAGGATTGTAAATAAAGTCATTTTAGACCTTTCTCATTTTCCGGGATGCAGGAAGCGTCTTCTAGAGGGGCAATGTTATATAATAATCCCTTTCAGGATTTTTATATTAAGTTTTCCAAACTCATATTTGTATTTGCCATTATTATTAATATTGTTATCAAAACAAAGACAGTTGTCTGGCCTCATCGGAGCCAATATGAGTCTAACGTCGTTTCCCTTTGAAAATCCGCCAGACATGGTTTTTCATACTAGACTTAGACTACGCCTTTTCTAAATTAGTATGGCCAATCAAGCCTATTAATGGAATCTGCTCCTACCCATGAAAATAAACACTCAAAAAACTGGTGTTATAAGATAAAATAAATAAAAACTTTGTGAAAAAAACACACATAAAAGGTTACTTCAAGGCGTAACGATCGTTTCGACCGAAAATTCGTTCGGTTTTCTTCAGACAAACCCTTCCGTCAAACAGAGCAAAGGGAACTGAAAAAGATAAACAATCAAGCATGTTGCCACAGGGAAACAAGAAAAGGCGGAAAAAAACCAAGGAGAGCGGAAAAAAGAGAGTGGGGAAGGTATACAAAGAAAAGAAAATTTTCTTTTTATCTGTGTTTTTTTTCACAAGTTTTTATTTATTTTATCTGCTCCTACCCAGTTAGTCACATGTTATTACGTATTGTAGGGAATCTTTGTCTGCAACCTTCCGTGGCTTATCCCAATTTACATACAACTGCACGCTGTGCTTTTCACGCCTTTTTGCTCTAACTTTGCTTTTTATAAAATTCCAGACTGCTTCTTAAATGTATGACTTATACCACGACAAAAAAATTGTTAAATCACAAATTGCGTCATTAATGACCCTCGGAATGCAAAAGAGTGAGGGGGGGGATCTACCCTCATATCATATATACATAAATTTCCTTGAATCTCTACATAACAAATATTGCAAAGGGAAATGGCTGAAATGTGAAAGTAAAGGGTTCTGGCCTAATGCGCGGATCTCGATTTAATGGTTTGTACTTTCGAGTGTTTTGTTCCAGGTGTAGCTCGAATATCGTTAGAATCCTTTAAAATGTCTCTAGTCCAAGGGAATCCCCTACTTAGCAAATGAACCTTGTGCAGATTTTTTTTAATACAGACAATTTATACAAAGTTGCAGTACTACATTAAAGTCAAGTTATGCTGAAATTTGTCCCCTATACCACGTCTTATCATATATTGCATACGTTTCTGATTACTAGCTCCTTTTTTCATCATAGTCTAATTTATCGTGGCTTAATTAGAAATCCTTTAAATTACCAAATTGTAGTCAGGATCATACTCTGCAATACCACCTATTCATTATTTTGGTATAGTCCATAACGTACGTTACTACTTAAATTTGCCATGAGGTGGAGAATATTCAGGGAATCTTTTGGAAACCGGTCTAGGAGGCAAAGACAGTAAACCAAAGGAGTCAACTCTATAAGTCGTCTTACAACTTTTGTACAACTTTTTATTTAATAAGATAGGATTATGAAATTTTGTATTTTAATATTATTAAACTAAAAGCATTATAAACAACTGAAAAAAAAATTATTTTTTTTTAAATATTAGTAATTAATTAAAAAAAAATAATTTTTTAGTTTCGAAAAAATGCTCCATGCGTTTTAATTTTAACTTTTTTTTAGTAATTTTGTTTTATAAAAGCATAAAAATAGATTTAAAAAAAGTCTGTGTATCGGTTTTTGATTCGACCGAGTAGTTACTTTTTTAGAAATATTTTCATGGATATATACCAAACTTTCCCGAAATTTTTCAGTTTTCGTAAATAAAAGTGAAATTTCATAATCGAAATTTTGACCATATTTAAAAAGGATACACAGATTTATTGTAATATATGAGAAGAATGTTTGTAGTAAATTTTGTACAATTCCGACCAAAATTAAGTCGCATGGAGCATTTTGAAGGCAAGGAAATCACAAAAAACTTGATTTGGAGAAAATTTAGTTAAAGTGTCATTTTCCATTTACCTATAATACCGTCTCTTCTGAATAATTTTATTTATGATATTACCTTAACAAAACATATTTTTAAAATAAGTTCATTTGAATATTAGCTTATTTTGTAAAACGTTAAATAAAAATTGTGACGTGTTCATTTACGCGTTTGTTTGCATTTTTGTGGACATTTAACTGTCCCTTTTAATTTTTTCAAACCCTAATATATTTTAAAAAAAAACTGCCGTAGACATACGCGGTTTTTCCTCCATGGTTTAGCTTTAATTGTAGAATATTAGTGTGTAAAAAAGAAAAAAAAACCACTTTTTGGGGGCCAATTTTGATGATTTGGGTGTCCACCATCCCCTTAACAGGTAACTGCATTTAAACAAAATCTTGAAAAATCTGAAGTATTTTATCTTAAAATCAAATGCCATTTAATCGTGTGTTAAAATAATGATAATAGTGATAACTCATTAAAACATTTGCATGATTTTTTAATATCACAGATAAATAATTTAACAGATTAAATTTGTAAAGTATCAAAACAGGAAAAGAAATGCATAAGTGAAATAAACACTTATTTCTTTATTTACTTTCAAAACAATTGAATCGTATTTTCTTATATGATTAAAACAAGGAAGTTTTCTCATTTAACTTTTCAAAATAATTTATTAAATTTATGAAGCAGAGTAATTTTTTTAGCTGATCATTCGGAATAATTTCTTTCATGAATTTTAAACCATCACGTCGGTAGTAGATCATCAAACACAATTCTTCTCCACTCAAGGAAAAATATAACATTAGCACCAATATATGATACGATTTTAGATATTTATATTTTCAAAGCTAATACGCATATTACAGTAAGTCGATAATTTTAAAATATAAACTGTACCTATTTTTGTTGTTTAATTATAAATGTTTAATATGTGCCCCTTTTGTTACTCGACGAATATGTAATCTATAATGAAGTTTGTTCTGCACATTTAGAAGTAATAACACTGTTATGAATGGCGAACAATTTTGATTTAGTCGGAAATAAAAATAAAATAGAATATTTAGTAGGTTTTTTTAATTATTATTTAAAATTAGTGGTAAAACGATTCTTTTGTTGCCACGCCACAACCAATGTTTGAAGAATTATATACGTATGTAGACTAACATTTTTAAAATTCATATTCATTTCATGCATTCTTTTTTGTGGCAACAGAACTAGATTAGCAAACATCAACAAAACAATTTTTCCCCAACTTATGCCTTAATACCTAATGCCCCAGACAACGCCTGGCTACACCACAAGAATGACATCATACATGTGACACTTAACACACACTGTTATTTGTTCACTTTTATTTACTCGGAACAGCATAGTTCCTAATTTCATTATGTGTTTTCGTTATGTGTTCATACAATGTTTTCGGTATCGATTCTTCATAAATAACATTTGTCCAATTTTAGGAATCAATGGCAGTGTGATAGTACAAATTGTATGGAGCGAGATTGATTGAAAATTACTTGTTAGTCGTGTAGCAAGAGTTACACATTGAATTTATAACTCAGAAAAAAATACTTTGATATATTTTCCTTTAATTTAGTTTATCACTTATTGAAACCTATAATAGTTTGAACATCTAAATATTTAAAAATCTTACTTTTACTTTTGCTAACACGGTATATTAAAGCGATACATTTTGCTACAAAATAATTAATATTAACATAATTTTTAATTTACAATGGATTCAAAAGCTATTTAACTTTAGTACAAAAGAGGTCTATTAAGAGTATTCTGTAATAAATGAAGATAAACAAAATCATAAAAATTTACTAAAATGACATAAAGGAGTGCTTTACGTACGTTGTGTAAAAATAACAAAACACAGATTTCGGCTTTTATATTATGTAACATTCTTATTTTCTTTTACTTTTAGTAAGAATGCTACTAGTATTATGCAAATTAATTTGAAATACATCCATTCTGAGCTTTTTATGATCTTTCAATGATTTTTTTCCCATGCAAAATTATTAAGTATTGAAAAAAAAGAGACTATTAAGCAATATTCGCATAAATGAGGTAACAAAGGGTAAAAGAAAATGTCAGGATTTTTTTTTTCTTTCTTTTCAATAAACTGCTGACAAAGCTTCCAGAAACCTCTTACATGTAAACGATAATGTAACCTGGAGGTTAAGTGCGTAAAAAAAATGATGAGAGGTCGAAAAACAGTTGTTGAAAGGATATTTTTTCATCCTTTGGAAACTAATGAATGAGTGGTGCGCTTTTTTCATGAGTAATAAAAAAAATGAACATACGTATAAAAAGGTAAAAAACAGTCAAATAAGAGTTTTATTATTAAATGGGTAATTATTAAAAAACTAATTAAATTCCTAAGAGACATAATTAAAAATGAACTAAAAGTAATTGGAAATAAACAATTTTTAAAAAATTAATTTCGTCTCTTTCTTTCATAGAAGAGTAAGTTTTTAAACTACTCAAAAATTAAAGAGAGGAATTATTTCTTAACGTAGTCTATTTTCCTTTATGATTTTGAACGGCCTTCTTTTGTTTATGCATAAACACAAAAGGTAAACAATCGCATATATTACTCACATCCTATATTGAATCTGATATGCTAAACCTGAGTAGTTGAATTTCTATAAATGTAATGAAACTGCAGTCATTACAGCTATAATATTGCACTAGCAAAGAGTTTGAGCATACAAATTGCTTAATAACATTTAGTGCATATTTCAAGACAGTACAACCTTCGTAACAAGAGAGATAAAAACACAAGTATTCGATTAGAAGCCAAATTTTCTGAGCCCTTTGATAAAAGAGTGGATCAAAACAACTTTATCGAAACTAACATATCATTCTCTAGGTTCTATAATATGTCTTTTCTTCTCTGCTGAATCTTCGACAGCTCGAGAAACAGTTATCAAATAACAAATTGACAATGAAACTTTCTTCACCTTCTCAGCACCAGATAACACCAGGGGGAGGAAAAAAGGAAGCGGCAAAATCGTCCATTGTGTAGTAGTGAAAAGAAACTCCAACACTTTAGATTTCTAAGTGATAACATTTCCCGCCTTAGTGATTTTGTATCTGGAGAAATAGGGGAAAATATCTCTTCTAAGGAAAAGAGGAATTCTTTTGATTCGATTAAATAAGAAATGGTGGTAAAAGGAATATCTCCGGCGCCATTATAGTTTGGCGCTTTATCTAAATATTAAAACATTTGCAGTGTGTCTACCTAAGCGCTGATAATGGATCATTTGTATTTGGCTAGCTGTGTGATAGCAGTTCCTTTGTCTAAAAAGAGTTCATTCGCACTATTTTCCTAAGTTATCGGATTATATTTAACACTATTATATATGAATAAAACAACTCTGAAAGATGTCGCTGTACAGAATATTCAGCGTAGTTATAGAAAATCAATGAGTATGTACTTGCAATCTAGTATAATGTCAGTTTGGAAAAAATACATCACACAACAGTATAAAACACACATAAGTGCATGGTGTAAGCTATTTAAGGCTAAAAAGACTGAAGGGGTTTCTCTCTTCTTCAGGATTAATACATTTCCCAAACCACATAGCAGAGTAAAGTACGAAATAACCCAAAGCTCGACTCCTTGTGTCATACGAAAAGTACTCTAGGATCTATTTTTTCTGTTATATGTACTCATATACTATCTAATTACTTAATATGACTAAATAAATATTTCACTGTAGTTTTGTAAATTATTGTATGATACATTTATTACTTCTGTCAAAACATTATCTTAAATGCTCAACTTAAAATGGCTCGAATAAACAAACCTTATTATGCTAAACAAACCTTACTATGCAACATTTCAAGTCAATTTCAAGAATATTAGCTATGCCATATGCCATAATATGAAATTAAGGAAGCGTCTGCTTTCAAGATACCTTTTCAGTATCCATTAAAATTCACACTAAATGGTCATCTGAAATACAAGACATCAATGCATGTAGCTTTACAAGAAAAAAGGACATTTTAAGTAAGGATATTTAAGGGACATGGAAGTATTCAAAAACATACTTCACCTCTGAGAGAGAAGATTCATAATTATGTAATGTGGATACAAATTGTGTGTGATCTGGTAGTTTAAACAGTAACTGAAATATATTTAAATCGATGAAACAGTAAACACTTATTATAATTAATCATTAATTATTGTCGCATCATATGGTGGGACACATAATAACCAATGGCGAAGGTGACCTTATTTATTTCAATAACATCACCAGGCATATTTTCAAGTTTGAATGTAACAGTTTTATATCCATATCTCCATTTAATTAATAATGTGTTAAATTTTAGAGATACTAAGAAGAAACTAATTTTAAAGTCATCACACCGTGTTCTTAAAATTCTTATCAAGAGAGATTAATACATTTAAAACACTTCCAAAACTTTCTGGGTTGTGAATGTCCAAATTTTTATTAACATCAGGCGAAATTTCTTGAAACAGCAGTCTCATTTATTTGCATGCCACAAATATAAACTTCAATAGCAGCCATACAAGGCGATAATATTGATTAAGATTTTCAGCACAGCTTAATTTTTTGAATATTCGCTGGTTTATCAGCTTCTACGTGACACATCTCATTCTCCAGTTCATTCCAGCCCAGAAGCTTCGTCCCCGCAGCTCGATGATCTATTCAAACATTATTATTCAAAACACATTTTTAGACCACTGATCTATGGTATGCTCATAAAGTTATGGTATCTTAGCTAATATCATTAAGGTTATAAGTTTATTTTATTTATTTATTGTTACACATGGCTTTTTTCATGAAAATACTAATGTATGCCCATTTGGCAGTTTAGAACACGATAAGGAGAACAAGACGCACATACGAACACACACGCACAAAAATAACAAAATAAGAGGGATAGAGTTCGATCACACAAAGAATTCAAGCACGTTCTGGAATACCATTATATTTTGCCAATTCATCCAAGTTTCTGGTATTTGTACCCCTTGTTATGGTATAATCCTCGTCTATGATCTGGGCAAACTGAATACACAAGATTCATTACATGAGAAGCGGCCTACCTATGAGGTAAAAAGCCATATGGTGCACCTGATACCACGACCCAGCGAAATCCCAGAAGTCGGAGCGTGATCAGGAAAACTTGGATGCAACACTGTTTCAAAATTGCAAAGCTATTTTCCCGCATGAACGTGTGCTGCTGGAAAGTGAGTTGTACAGTCATTCCTGTAATCGAAATAGGTATGTAACCCCTTGATCTTGGCGAAAAATTTGCTGATCGTTTTTGGCCACTTTGGCGATTAAAAGAAAAGAAAGGATTAAAAGGAAAGAAAGTCTTCGTAAGTAACGAAATTTTGTCTGTGCCTGAATTAAGAAAGAAGTTGAGAGAAAGATTCAGAAATATGACTTCACGAACTGCTTGGAAATCTTTAAATATGAGTGTCTATCGTATATTCAGTGTGACAGACTGTCGATACAGATAGCAGAGCTATACGATTGACACTGCGATTCATAATCCATTGGCATTGTAATTCACATGCGATTGGCATTGCGATTGAGTAGTTTTATTGCTGTGATAGTTAAAGATTTGTTGTTTCATGGGTTAATGAATTTTGTATTTTTTCTGAGATATTAGTGTTTCTATTTATCGAATAAACTGCTATATTCGCTTTTCGAGCTTGTTGGACTATTCTAATTTACACCCGTAATTTCATCCTGCGTAGTTTTCGTAAATAACATAGATACATAATTTACATTCTTACAATGGTGCAATTACTGTTTCAGTCGCTGTATAATGTTGTACAGATGATAACAAACAGTAAATTTTCTTTACGCTGTTCTCGTGTGTGTGATTATATAAATTATATATATATATACATAGATAGATAGAGATAGATAGATAGAGAGAGAGATAGGTGTAGATATATTATTAATACTACGTTGAATTTTTTAAACTAAATAAAATGCCATGGAAAATTTTGATCACATAAAATAATATAATTTTCTTCCAATAATAGAGTTAATATTTTATTAAATATACAACGTATGTGACCTTTTAAGAAGAGATATAAAGAAACAGAAACATAATTCTAAAATGCCTAATACAAATAAGGAATGGTAAATGAAATTTTGAATGCCTAGTTAACTAACTATATGTACAGTGCAGTATAAATTTTAAAATGTGAAAATATTACAACTTATTGAGCAACAAACTCATATAGCCCGTTTCCTGCTATAGATAAGTGTGATTCGATCTGTTTCAATTTTATTATTTTTGGATACTATTTAGTTTTTAACAGATTTGCTATCAGATAATAATATACATGAATGATACACTCCGTCCTAAAAGCACTTTATTGCTTGAAGGATTGCTAACATTTCTGTTTGCAAATATGAAAATGTTTTGCTAAGTAATATTTGACAACTGTATACTAATTTTCAAGTTAATAATTCACAATTCCATGATTTTTCAATTTACAATTTGTATGTTGCTACTCAATTTTGTTGTAACTTTGAACCATTTATATAATGTCTTGGATAAGGTTTGATGTTTACAATGGTATTGTAATAGGAGAATAATGGGATACACAGCAGTTTTTAATAAAGGAAATATCGTAATTCTTTTGATTGTGCAGCGAGCTATTAGTTAAAATATATTTACATTTAACCTGGAAATAAATGCGCAATTAATTTCTTGATAATTTAAGATGGATTTGAGCAATTCCTGTTAATTTTTGTAACGTTGACATAGATGTTATATTCTATATTCTAATTATGAATAATAGAATTTTACTTTGAACTGACTGCAAGAAGCGTCTTCCATTCATATTCAAGGATTGAAAACAGCATTACGAATAGACTATAACTTTTTCTAAATGCTAGTTTTTACTATATATTTGCGATTTTTATTTTTTTGAAATGCCGTTTTAAGAAGAAGAAAAAATTAATAAGATGCTGGATTGCTTTATCTATATCCTTTATATATTCAAGTTGAGATATCTATGATAATTTGTTGTCTGAAATAACTACAGTATATTAAATTTTGATGTGCAAGATATATTAATATTATTTATTTTAAATTATGGTTGTCTTTGAAAGGGTCTCAGTTCTCTTGTTAATTTTGATGTACGCTTGTTTCTTGAGATTTTTAAATAATAGGTTTTTGTCCAAATATGGATTATATTAAGCACGTTGTTAGTGATTTCTTCTACAATATTTCTGGTTTAGTTCCCTTTCCAGAACTAATAATTCATCCGCAAAAGCAACAAGTGTAATGTGTAGATGATTTTAAAAGATCTCAGAAGCGTAATTAGCATTAGTTTCCAAAGAAAGAGGCCTAAACACAAACCTTGAGGGCAAACCCTTGGTAAAACATGCTCGTAATCCGAAATCTACAAGTTCACTAATGATGATCTACTACTTAAAAATGATGTGATGAAGTTTGTTACATCAGGTGGAAGACCTATATTTATTTATACATTCTTTATTACATTCCAAAGCAAAGAGTAAATTGCTTTCGTGATATATATTGATAGCATTCCTGTGTAGTAAGTATTTGATTTTTTATGTTTAATTATATGTGTCGACTGCGCGATTGTGGTTTCTATATTCTTTCCCTGCAGAAATACATGTTGATTAGGGTTAATTTTATTTGTTAGTTCGGAAAATGATGTATATATAGTCTGTTTAAGATTAGATTTTCCTTCTTTTATTTTTTTCCCTATTGGATAGAGCGTAATCTGATAGTTTGAATTAGGCAACAATGGATGTTTTTGGGTGTTTAAAAAATTAAATAGGTTCACCGGTTTTCCAGTTTTGAGGGGAGAAAAAGATGCTAAGTATTAATAATTCTCACTTTATAGATCTGGCATACATTCGAAGGGGGTATACCTATCCTATTCAGATGATACGCCATGCAAATCTTAGGTGAAAAATCTGCCACTGCATTTTTACGGAGTCAATAGCAAAACCTATTCCAGTTGTCTTAGATGTTAGCCCAAGATTTAGAAACTGACTTTTTTGATTGATCAGATACGACAGTGTCCGTAAATTTCCCACAATATCTTTTAGGTGACTATGGAGGAAACAGGCTTTCAGACTTGCTATTCGAGTGTTCCTCTCTTTGCAAACGAGTCAGTGTGCTATTCGAGTGTTCCTCTCTTTGCAAACGAGTCAGTGTGCTATTCGAGTGTTCCTCTCTTTGCAAACGATTCAGTGTTTACGTTAACGACGATACCTGCACTTGAAGGAATCCGTAGGAAAACGACAGTTCTACTGCGATTCCCAAGGAAATTCTGGATTTGTTTCAGTTCTAAAATGGCGTGAATTTTGCCCAGTGGTTTAAATTGGATGTCTGATTGGAAGCTTTGGAGACAATCAGAATGACTACAACTGAGATGTAGTATTTTTCTTCCGAGATTTTATAATGCTAGTGAAATGCAAAAATCTCATATCTGAATTTTACAAAAACCATCTCACAGGTGCAAACTGGGAGAATTTACACTGTCTACAGTAATCTCTTGCATCATTGAGCCATTGGTATGTACTCTCAGCCATATTTTAATTATTTATTTAATTATTTTTTTGCGCTGGAGTGTGTAACGCAGCGGGCCTCCGCACAGTGCAACCTGGGTATCGGAAAATTTTCTACAGCCTTGCCCCTTTCCAAGTGAGTTAAGAAATACTTTCAAGCTACAAATTTGTAGGAATAGTAGCCAATGCAATTGGCATTTAATGATTTTTTTCGTCAATCACTCACATCTTTTAACCAAACCCAGGAACAAACCAAAATTTACACTTTTTAAAATAATTTTCACAAAATCTCAAAATGTATTCATTCTTTTAAATTATGCCTATATTTTCATTTGAGTGAACGCATATCATGTCATCAAACTTCATTTCATTCGCTTAAGTAGCAGTCGTTGCGTGATTCAAGTACAAAATATTACGCATTTCAAAATGATTTTCGCAAAATCTAACAAATCTAATAAAACCGTTTTAAAAATTTGATGCATACATTTTCGCATAAAAAACTTCCTATCATGTCACTAAATATAATTTTGTTTCCTTCAGTCTTATTTACGTGGTGCGCGGATAAAAAAATGCCATGTACAGAGTGACAGAACGACAACAGATATGCATTTTTTTGCGGTTCTACTGTATCCCAAAATACATGAAATGGATAAAAATCTTGTTTTTTTATTTGAAGTAATGTGTAGAAGTCTAATTTTATTTATATAGAATTTATTCATTAACATAAATTATCTCGAATAGTTATTTTATTTTTGTTTATCTCATTTTATTTCTTTCTTAATATGCATCATTCTCCCTCTAGATTTCTGTACACCTCACAGATATGGATTTTTGTCAATTTAGAATATCCTAGATTGCGTCAAATCATTCAGTTAGTTAAATTGCGTTTCCTGATTTGCTTAAATAATTCGCTTTAAATAACTTTCCAAAATAAAATAAATTGCTAACTCGACTATTACTCTAAAAAGATTTTTTTCATAATTAGAAATTTTTGAAATGAAATTAACTAGTTCAAGAAACACTTGAGTATTCGAAGAGTAAATTTTGAGTCATTTATGAATACAACTATCATTGCTTTACCATTTCATTTCTTGCCAGTTTTTGAAAATTTCCACATTCTGTCGAACAATACTTTAACAAAATTTCATACTTCGATGTCTAAATCGGAAGAACATAAAAAAGAAGCAGCTGATATATTTCGAAGTTCCTAAAATATTTTCGCGTGTCTCAGCTCAGAATTTCTTGCCAGTCTCTTGAAAATGAAAAGTTCATTTTTAGCAATGAAAGGGATGATACTTTTAGCAGAAGCACTCCACTGCAAAAGAAATATCGCACTCCTCACAACCCTCCAGCAAGATATAACAGAAAAGGAAATAAGCGCTAAAACTTTTATTCTTCGTGTCGTATCGACAATAGATTCTGCTATTCCAAGCTTCTAGGTGATAACATTGAGTGCGAGGCGGCATTTCTTTTTCATATTTTGGATGGCGGCGGGCAAAGGAGGAAGAAGAAGAGAATAATGGTACATCGAATCGGAACCGTATTTTATTTGTATAGCTCTGGTAACGTGTGAGCGATTAAACACTTTTAAAAATAAGAGACCGGTGAAAGAAGTTTGCAAAACTGTTGAAATGACTTCTCTGTGTTTTACACCTTGCTCGAAAATTGCTCGCACTTGAAAAACTTATATTTTAACGGAGCTTTTTAACCGTAAATGCTGAGATTGGAAAGTTCGAAGTAAAAGTTTGAGTTGGAAAAAGAATAATTTTTTGCTAATGCAACTTGGAAAACACCATGAGTTGTACTGGATACTGAAAGCGATTAAAAAAGTACGATGCACGTCTCATAACTCGCATGGTACACTTACTTAAATAATGAAATATAAAGAAAATGAATAAATTCACATACTTTATAGAGCTTTATTTTAGAGTTTTCGGCATTGTTTATTTATTTACTAATTTATTTATTTTTAGTACTTGAGTGCTATGAATTTCAGACTTTTTTTTTTTTTTTTTTTTTTTGTCTTCATGCTGAAACGGCGAATAACTTTTTCTAGGACTGTCAGATAAGGGTGAAGTATTAAAATGTCCAAAATCGCCAAGAATGGCCATTTTTGAAGACTTATCACCAAGTTTGGTTAAAAAAATTAGTTCCAGCTTTTTGATATCTTCTGTATTTGGCGAGAAATTTCCAAACCCTACTGTTTATTTAATGGCAAGATAATGAGCACACTTATGGATCCTAATACACTTCCATAACGGAATTTATAAGTCTGACATACAGTTATAATGTGTCAGGCGAAGATTGTGAACCAGTTTTAGTAGTCGATGATATCCCTAGTAGCAAACGGTCATCGGTTCCTGAAATGCCGGTGATCGGACAGGGAGGAAGCGCAGCGGGCGCCATGCAAGGTTCTTCATCGCGTCGGGGGCTCTTATCTCGGATTTTGCTCGGGCATGTCCTCTCCCGAATAGTAGGGTTGGATCATCGGCAAGGGGGGAAAATTGGGCGTAGAGCCGTTGTAAAGCCGATGTGATTGGGGTTATATTCATCTCGGAAGAGCAAACACCTTGCTACTTAGGATGTGAAGCCTATGACCTTTGATAAAAGTTTTAAACTGAACAATCGTTAAAAATTGGGGTATATCCCAGCTAGATAAATTTTTTTTAAGTAAAAAAAAACACAAAAAACAAATTCGAACGTCTTCCTCTTCCCTTTGAATTTTAATGCTGCCATCTGAACTTCATTTTTCAAGCTTCCGAGACTTGGTTTCGAACTGGAGAACTAACGCTTGGTGGCCGGGTATTCTAACCACTAGACGGGGGTCTGACTCGTTATTGGCGAGACTAAAATTTGAAGTGATTGTTACTTCAAGTTCGGAATTGGAATATTTAAGTTTCTAATTAAATAAAACTAGACTTTTCTTGTACACTACTCAAAATTAAAAAGATTTTGCGATTTCTATCCGTTTTAAGCATTTGGGACCTGTGTACGGCCATAAAAAAAAAAAAAAATGTCTGTCTGTCATTCTGTCTTAGCGAATGAAATAAAATTTGTTGACATGATAGGTGGTCCCTTAACTTAAAGTATAGGCTTCGAATTTTTAAAAATATTCATTATAATTAATATTTTAAAAATCTCTCTATAGATTTTGAGATTTTTCGAAGATTGTTTCAAACTGCGTAAATTTTTGTTCGCACATCAAGTAAAAGTGACTAAAACGAAAGGAATGAAATTTACTGACATGATAGGCAATCACTCACCTTAAGCTATAATTGTCGGATTAAAAAAAAAAATTAGATTTTGAGATTTTTTCTGAAAATCGTTTCAAACTGCGTAAATTTTTGTCGGCGCATCACATACGACTTAAGTCAATAAAGCAAAATTTAGTGACACGATAGGTGGTCGTACAATTTAAACTATGCCCCTAAAGTTTCTTAAAATTTGGATTAGATTTTGAGATTTTGCGAAAACTGTTCAAACTTCTTAAATCCCAGCTAGAAAATGTTTGCACTTCTTGTGCAAAAAATTTGCATATAAAGTGAATATTTTGAATACTTTGAAAAGTATACACTTTTTGTGCACAATTTTCGACAATATAGAATATTCACCTTTTAGTATGCATAAAAACTGTATATAATTTGCACAAAAAGTGCATGCTTTCAAAATATTAAAAATATCCACTTTTTATGCACAAATTGTACACAATCTATACTTTTTTTGCAAAAAAAGTGAAGACATTTCTAGCTGGGTATATTCATCTCGGAAGAGCAAACGCCTTTCAACTTAGGATGTGAAGGCTATGACCTTTTGTGAAACTTTTAAACTGAGCAATCGGTAAAAATTGGCACATATATCGTTGATTTGCATATTAGCTTGTTTATTTCTTTTATTGTATCAATTAATTCATGTACTTTCATATGCATATATAATTTTATAACTAAATATCCTTTTCTTCAAGGCTGTTCTAGGGAAGAATGCAAGTTTTTGAATGAAATGTCATTAAAAATTTACGCAAAGGAAAATTTCTTACATATATATATATATATTAACTAGCTGCGTACCCGTTTTCCGAACGGTAGGGAACGAAACTTTTTCTTACATGTATAATTCGAATTGATTCCTGTAATTTGGAATCTAAAAATAAGCAAAATGATTTGACTCTTGGCGTAAAGTTGCTCACTACTTATTCATAAAGTTAGCATAAGTACTGACCTGTGATCATTGTGGCATTATGACACAAAAAACTATGTCCCTGTCATTCGCGATCAGAAAAAGAAAAGCTTGACGGTTCCTAAAAATTTCTAACTTTCAAAATGTCTCATTTCTACATCATACTCTTTTTTTTTAGATTTAAGTTATACCATTAATACCTTAGATACTAAATGATGTGAAGAACCGTTTTATTTTATAATTAAGAGTTGTGTACCCGCTCTTCGCAAGGCAAGAAGGGAAAATTTTCCTAAAATATGACCATAGCTACTTGTGACAAAAAAAAAAAAAAAAAAATCTCCAAAGAAAAAAAAGTTCAGGTACTGTATTTTCTGTGGAAACTACCGCGGGATATATTAACGCGACTTAATATTATTTAATGTTTAGCTAGCTGTGATGTAAGACGGCCGTTGAAAAACGAATAGAAACGAATAGTTTTACGAAGTGTTTATTAATGCAGCATATTGTGCTTCGATAAGTATTGCCCTAGCATATCTACTATTACTTATACTATCTTTTACTGATACCAATATATTTTCGTTTTTCCATTTTTAATGCTAAATTTAAAGAAACGGTTTAGATATTTGCTATGAATGTAGTCTTTTATTGTTTGGCGATTCTTTGCAATTTACGCATTAGCAAAAACGATAATCCATTCACTTTATCGTTGCCATTAAAACAGCTCTCTGTGGTGAAGTGAAACAGCAGTAAAATATAATTTTGAGACGGTTCCCATGGGAAGACCACACAAGTGGACCGTAAATTAGAAGAGGTGCCAGGCAATGGACAGTCTGGACACTATAGCACAATGAACTGTCAACGTTAAAATATTTATGGCCGAAAATATTTATGGCCGAAAATGATATGCAAATTTGGCGGGGTATATTCCCGAATGATCCACCTACATGTCTGGGATTCGACGAGAGGATGCATTAATTCCCCGATACGAACAAATCAGAAACTCCAGCCAATGATGTAAGAGGGGGTAAGAAAAGAGGAAACAACCCCGTGGGAGAAGAAAAAAGACGACAGAACGAGTGTGCTAGAAAGAAGAAGCAGAAGAGAGTTTGGAAAAGGTGTGTGCTTCGAATCAATATGATCAAGTTGTGTTTAAAAGAAACATGGAATCAGAGGCTTGATGATGGCTTAAGAGAAAGAAAGCGGTTCCAATAGTGCACGCGTCGATCATGTCTTGTGTAAAGATGGCTACCTCATCATAATGGGGAATATTCCCAGTAATCTATTTATTATTTGTGTTTCAAACCTTTTGTGGATACCCCTTATCCTCCAAAAACACATCTCCCCCAGACATATTTCAGTTTAAAATTATGTCAATATCGTCTTTTAATTAATATTAGTGGAATGACTAAGAATAAATGGAATTTAGTTGCAATTCATAGAGTCTTTAGTTTTTTTTAGTGTATTGGTGTATGTCAATCATTTTTCATTTTTTTCAGCGTAATACTAGGAGTACTTGCCAGGCAGGTTATGCGCGGCATAATACCACTGTACGATCATCTTAGGCTTTAGTTTTCATCAAATTTTAACCATAACAAAAATAATCCACCACACTCTCCATACATTTTTATGCATAATTCTTGCCAGATTGACGTATTTAGCACTGCAAAATATTTCTTGCGATTCGAAAACGTGTCCCGTTTAAAAACTCAGTCGAAAATAATGCTGGGTGATTCATTGTTGAAAAAACAGCATTCAATTATTTTTCTGGCAACCCAACATGAAACATGGAATTATTTCGTACGTGCCGTATGTTTTGCTTGTGACTCCGTTTTTCTGATTGAGTTTCGAAAGGGGTTTTAAATTCGTGACATCAAAATGACGCACATTTCGAGAAAACTCTTATTTTAAAGTAATTTTATTTTTTTTTTCAACTGGCAATTTTAATCCTTGTTACTATCTCCAAGACAACCAAACCGCAAGATATCATACCGAAATTTTTAAACAGCTGTTATTGAAATGAAAATCCTTCTTTACTTAAAAATTCGTAAAAAATCTCCTAATTTATATTTTCCCCTGTTTTTTCTTTTAAAAGAGGGTGAAATGTATGCTCCGTCATTTGGCAAAATATAAAAAAGTTATGACGGATAGAATCCAAGATTCAACAGTTTAAAAAATATTTTACGAAAGTCAGCGTCAAATTTAATTTTATTTGAAAAATTCCGAAAAATCTTCAAATTATGTTACACAGTCCGAACAAACAGTTTTTAAAAGACAAATTTCTCCTCTATCCGATGATGTAAATTTCGTTTTCTTGCGAGTGTAATTACCGGCGTTATTACGTATTATGCGAGAAAAATCGCTAAAAATCGGACAAAACATAAAATAAAACATTTTCTAATTCGAATTTCGAAAAAATCGCTCCGAGGCGTGTTAAGATCTGTCTTAGCGAAGCCGTATGCAAAATTCGGTAGGTCTGCGACCAACCGTCTCGGCGCAATACGATCGAGAGACGCGCGCAAGAAGATTGGTGGTCACAAACTTACCTACCTACCTACATACATAGCTACATACAATGTTTTCTCTCGGATTTTATTATATTAGCTGTAGTACCCATTCTTCGCAGGGGAATGAATGGACTTTTTGATATTACGATTTGTGGTGATTACTATTCATTGTAATAAACAGATACAGCAAAATGGATATCGCGTTATATTGTGTCCAATAATCATGCATACCGAATTTCAAGGCAATCGTTTGTACGGTGCAGAAGGCCATGCCGCGTAGCGCAATCTAGTGGCGAGTTTTAGCAAAACGGATACGGCGAAAATATTCTTCTACTATTCAGATATCGATGTATACGAATTTTCATGACGGTCTGGCTGTACGGTCCTAAAGTTCATGTGTTGACGCGACATCTAGTGGCAAGTTATAGGAAAATGGATAGCGCCAAATTCTTCCCCGTGTTCAAATATCTATGTATACCTATTTTCATAGCGATCATTTGCACAGTCAAGAAGTGATACACTGTAGGGCCATCTAGTGGTTAATTAAAGTAATGATTTGCTACAGCGCCGTCAAGTGGCGAGTTATAGTATAATGGATAACGCCAAAATATTCTCATTGTTCAAATAGCTATGTATACTGATTTTCATAGCGACCGTTTGAATGGTCAAGAATTTGGCCTGCTGCAGCGTCATCTAGTGGCGAGTTAAAATAATAATGCATTGCAATGTCATCTAGTGGTGAGTAACACCAAAAGGAACGCAGTTTGAATATAAACTCCGTGCACAAATGTGTAAGTATAAAAAATTTTAAGCCGATCGGTCGAACGCTATAGAAGTTGATGCGTTGCAGCGCCATTTAGCGGCAAGTTACAGCAAAATGGATAATGAAAAATATTCTCCGTGTTCTAATATTCGCGTGTACCAAATTTCATCGAAATCGGTTGGCAGATATTCGCATAGCAAACGGCTAAATGGAATAGAATTCGACGTTCTGCTGCGGCACCAAGTGGCAAGTTAGAGGAAAACGGATAGCATAAAAACCTTCTCCATGATAAAAGACTTAGGTGAACCAAATTTCATGGTGAACGGTCAAACGGTGCTGAAGTTTTTCAACCTCATACACACATACCAACATTCATTTTTTTATTTATAACCAGTGTCATTATATATACCAGTCTCAAATAAAATCCAGTTTCAAATCTAAGCCTCGCCAAAGTGCCAACATACGCCATTTTGCAAGAGTTTTTTCAGGGAATCATTCGAAGCATTGACTTAGCAGCAATCAATATGGGAAATGGTTCGAACCGCTAAAAAGTAAAGCGCGCATTTATTTGAAAAGTGGAATCCCTTAATACAGCCGAATTTTTTTTAAATTATCAACTATAACGTGTTTTATTCATCGTTACTCCGATGTACTAAATGAGAAGATTTCAATTTTCTGAAATTTGGCGGAATTCCCCCAACTTAAATCAATGTACTCAATTGGCGAGAATTCTAAAGATAGATCGCTTGAAATCCCTTAATAACTGCATTATTTCTTCACGGATCATTAAAATTTAACGCTGTATTCTAATAAAACCTTTGCACTTGTTTTCAAAAATCTATTTCCTTAAGCTCTCAATAAATTGTGCCAAGCCGAAAACTGTGCAAACCGCTAGAACTCACTTTCTCAAAATCGGCATTTGAGCCAATTTATTTTTTCGCCAAACTAAAAAAAATTACATATTAGCCTCGGAAATCTTCAATCTTATTGTTTTGCATATAAAACATTTCATTCCTGCTCTGATTTCCCATGCACACGATATTATAATAAAAAAATAATAATCTTACAAATATAAACTAACAAAAAAATCATTATTATTCTTTTATTTTTACTTTGAGAATTTAAAACATTTTATTCGGCAAAATCGCCACACATGGCAACCACGATGCTTATTTCACACCTTTTTCACTACAGGGGTTAGAATTACGGAAAGCTTTTTGCGTGGAGAACATAAAAAATCTCTTAAATTCCGGGAACGGGTGAACTTTCAAAGTTTTAAAGTGGACTATGATTTATTCTATATTATTTTACATATCTGTGCAAAATTTCAGGCTGATAGGTCCATTTTTGTGGATTTGTATGCAACTCAAATCCACAAACAAACAAACAGAATTTCATTTTTATTTATAAGATTTCGCACTTTTTCAGGAAATTTCTAGAATTTTTAGTCGCTGACAAATTTTGTTTTAAAAATATTCCTTGTCTCCCCTCTTTGTCAGAGATTGACTAAGGCAAGATGCCCTTTTATCTAGCACAAGATAGATACATACAGGAGAACACGACAAAGCTAAGAGCAGGAAGAGGACAACATGATTCAGGATTTTGTCGCCTGTCTTGTCTTCCCGCGTAATAGCTTAGCCAATCAGCAACCTTAAAACAAACATATGGTGTGCATATGATGCTCTTTGCACATTAATGAAGGAACGGAGATATCGAGCCGTTGAGCTACTTGGTAGAAAGACCGATATAAACCTATTTGCTCGCTTTACCCTTCGCAATCTTGAAAGCGGCTATCAGATCTCAGTGTAAACATTCGATCATCGGGAAAAGATGAACAACCGAAAAATTAAGGATGATCAGTAATGATCAGGCGATGAATAGCCGATGCACCGATCATAGGCCTGGTAAAGCCCGAGGAAAGATTGCTGCTAGGCATATTTCAATTCCAGAGAAGTATTTTATGGAACAAGGAATACAAGTTACCCTCAATCTCGAACTATGATACACTTTTAAACGTAATGGAACTAAGAACACAAATACGGCCGACTCATAGAATGTGATATCCTTTAATAACGTTTACACTAATATGATATTTCAGAGAACTTGTAAATACATACCTTTTCAACTAAACCATGAATATTGAGGTTATATAAACTCTGAATTTCAATATGAAATTAAAATTTAAGTAAAGTAATGGACGTTTTGAAATTTGCTGAAACTATTCAAGTCAACTAAATAATGAATGTTTCAGCCAGTAGGAGTATTTTGTGCTTTTGTGAGGGGTGAAATTTTCGGGCTTCCGGCTGCTTGCCTTAAGTTTTTTTTTTTTTCTTTTTTCACTTTTTGATATTTTGAAGATGTACTATAGACTTTTTGTGCGGGTGCTTTCACATGTGATTTTTTCTATTAAGTTTTGAAATGAATACAGTTAATGGTTGTTTTGGCCCGTGCTTAACATTCCGTCTTGTCACTGCTTAAATTTATAACATAACTAATCTGCAAACAAGGCGTCTTTCAGATTTTGAAAATAAATAACCAGAAAACAGCGATACATACCAACAAATAACATGTTTATTTAATAAAAAATATAAAGAAAAGGTTTTGTACATAAAACTCAAAATTTTAGTTGCAAACCACATTGACAGATCGCGCTGCGGGCGGCTTCACATATTCCCTAAAAAGAGAGCTGCGGCATAAAATAGAATCTGTCTTCATAGCATAACTAAACGGCAACATCTATTCTACTTCACCGCAATTAGCTTACAGTGAATGAAATTTCGAAAGAGTGGAAGAAGGTGTACTTACTGAATTTGCGTTTCCGGATTTGATCACAGCATTACTGCAACGAAGATAAGTTGAAAAAGGCCCACGTGGGAAAAAAAGGCATGAGCTTTCGTAAAATTACAACGGACAGGCAACGTTAGAGAATGCGTTTGCCGGAAATGTAAGTCTCCCCCTCTAGATTGTTACATCGGAAAATCAAACGATATTTGCTGTTATTATTAACCATCATCTCAACAAATCTGTCGGAATATTTACAGCTCAATTCCGGATTTACACAACCCAGAAAGTGATGGCGTGAATCCTGTGGAAATATATCCTTCCGTATAATATAGTGATCATGCGGAAGGTATTACAGATGTTTCCAAAGATTAAATGCCGGAACGTCATACCAGTTGCAGATAAACGACAGGGAGAGAATTTCGTTAGGATAGAAGCTCGATTCAAACCCCCTTACAAGCAGGATAGATTATCATCTGGATAGTATTGTTAATAGAAGCAATTGGTGAATCTGTCATACCGAAAATCACACTTGGCTCAGGCGCGCCTACTTCATTGTCCAAAACACACCGTTTGTGATGCAATTCTGTGTCACTGGATTTTTTTTTTTTTTTTGAAACGGAGACT
Organism: Cheiracanthium punctorium; assembly: GCA_038373885.1. Lineage (NCBI taxonomy): Eukaryota > Metazoa > Arthropoda > Arachnida > Araneae > Cheiracanthiidae > Cheiracanthium > Cheiracanthium punctorium. The sequence continues at coordinate 18,744 of JAWZYV010014207.1, read as the reverse complement.
GAGTGAAAGATTGCAGTTTTGAAAGAATTCGCAGTCGTTCAACAAGCGTTGGATGATCAACCAAGCACTGCATAGTATATGCACGCGTACAAAGGGACTCGCAGACTTTGTAGACAAAAGGTTTTCCAGAACGAATATTTCCGTGATAGACCTATTGCGTTGACCTATATATAAATGTTAAGGTAAAAGGCATAGACAGGCAGCCGTATTGACACAATCTCAAACCCGGCGACTCTTTTCTGTTGGCCAAACTGAAGAACATTTTTACCACAACAATCCTTTAATACTCAACGAGCCAGAAGAGATTATTTGTCAAGTTTATGTATTGAATTTCGGTGAAATTCTATAGACTCATTAAGAATTTTATTATTAGTTTGCGATACATGTACCTGAAAGGTTTGAAACGCTTTTGATGTGAATGCATTGGCAACTTGCATAACCCAATATGTATATACTACTTATGGAATTGCAGCCAGACGCGCCATCCACTGATACAATCTGGCACTAAAATTTTGAGGTTTCTGTATCAGATTCTTACGGATTCTACTTCTTTTATGCTAGAATGCTCACCGTGAATGTCTATGATTGCTTCACAGTTAGGCATTTTCAAAGTTATGGGATCCTTTCTGAAACACACTCTATTTATTTTTATTTATTTATTTATTGCTTATATCTAACTCTGATACACAGTATTAGAGAAAATCCAATTATTACAGAAGGTTTTCGTAAAAAAACTGCCCCGATATACGAACCTCTAGCAGCCACTCCGTTCAACCGATCGCGGTGATGCTTCGGATTAAGTTATTCAGAGGTATGAACTCGGAATTCTGTGTACAGCAACAAAGTGACGCTCACGGTTACGGTTATAAGTACGGAAACTCGAAATTTTCGAATTCCAACGCCCATTTTTTCCTTTATAAAATGACCAGTGCTTGCGAAAACACTAAAGTGCTTTGGAATGGCTATTGTATCGAAAAAACAGACACGTTATGCACGCACAAAAAACACATGAAATTTCGCTCTCACAGTCATTTCGTCGGCAAGTGCAAGCCCCTGAGTAAAGAATAACATTCTCATCCTGTTTTTTTACAGGTTTATTACACTAAATATCAGGCGAACGTTATTCTGTCATTGGCACTATGTCTCTGTCTATGTAAATTTCCCCAGTAGGTCCTGGTCATGTTTTTATTGGTCATTAATTGAGCTGTTTTCTAAACTTGAATAATGCGTCCGTTTTTTTTTTTCTAATACGTGTAACGTTCCAACGACATCGAGGGTTTTTCTGTGTTAAGCATTTTGCGACGTTGCCAATCGAAAATTTCGAGTTTTTGTTCCTATAACTGTAACCGTGACCGCCATGGTTGTCACTTATGTTGGGCAAGAGAACACGTTTCTTGAACCAGGCAGCAATGGTCTTTCTGTACAGTTCAAGTTCATAGACGAGTCCAGATTCACACTGGAGAACGATTCAGTGAGTCAGTTGATCTGAAGGGAACAAAACACCAGATACCATCAACCCAACACTGTTTAAAGACACATTTAGGTATTAGAATCATGCTTTGTTCAGGGATCTCACTCGGTGGTCACACTGACGTGCGCATGTGTTCTACGGAGGAATTCTGAGTAGTCTGAGATATCAGAATGAGATCTTTGATCTATGTATCCACCCATATGCTGTTGTCATAAAAAAAACTCTACCTATTCATGGCCAATGATTTGAATGCTTTCATCCTCATGGATTGATGATGGACGATCTCACTGAGCTGTAGATGTTGAGGACTATCTTGAGGGTCATAGTTTGGAGCGAAGGGAATAGCCAGCTGAGTATCCAGACTTGAATCCGAAAGAACATCCTTGGGACTATCTTGGAAGCCAGGTTGCTGCTTTAAGTCCTCCTCCAAGGCCAATAGATGAGCTAAAATGAGGTTTAATCCTTGTCTGGTCTTCGCTATTCTTTGATGTACGACAACTTATTTGACAGCATGGAAAGTCGATGCCGCCAAAGCAGTCAAGTTCGGAAGGGGCACATTCCTCAATAGAACTCATTTTTGTTATATTTCTATGGCATTTTACCACATAAAAAGGTGATGTACTGTTTTTTCCTAAGAATGAAATATTCCATTAACATGGCTTTTTTGCTGTAAATCATTTTTGCTTATGTAAATTTCTATGTGTCATTCAATAGATAACTGTTTAGAGCACTTTTCCTCCATATTTGTTGTTTCTACAGTCATTCATTTGCAAATTGGACGCAGAAAACTGGTTCTAACTTAACTGTTTGAGGCCTGTGTACATCCGAAACTTCTATCGGTTGAACGAAACGGGCCGCTAATGATCTATATATCCAGACAGTTTTTTTATGACCATCTTTTTTATGGCCACTGTATTATTTCCGAATACCGTGTGAGACGCTGATTTTTAAAAAAAGTATTATCATGTTTCATACCATTATTGTTTTAGAAGGAGAATATGCTGAAATCATATTAATCAAATGGATAAGAACAGTTGCGGTCAATAGATAATGATCAATCGGTAATTTTTTTTTTCACTGGTATAATATTATAAAGAATTATTATTATAATTAAATTATTAAAATAATAAAAAAGTAAAGGCTAATTGCATAAAATTGTTCATTTTATTAATTTAAATTGATTAAAACGTTAAAAGTAAAATTTAGAAGAGATCTAATATAATATTTGAAAATAACTGAAAAAGTGTGTTAAAGACACCCTTTCATATACGTATTTTCTTTTATTATATATTAACTAGAGTAAATTTTATCGTTATGTTATTTCCGAACACTTTTCAGGACGCCATATTTAAGAAAATCTTAATTATGTTTTGCATCAAAATCTTTTTTCTAAAACTCCATCAGGTAAAAATAATGTTTATCCTACAATTCGCACACCCATTTTAGCTTTATTTAGTAATCGAAACCAAATGCTTATTTATTTATAAAAGAATTAAATCATACTATTATTAGACTGCATAAAAATAACAAACGTAAGACTGTTAAACAAATTATTAATCCCATGAATAGATAAAGTAATAAAAATCATATTTTTCTGTTATTATCTCCAATTACATTTATAATTATGACAGAAACAAACACGGATCCTTTGCTTTTAAATAAGAAAGAAATGGGTTTATAATAACAAGTTTCATAATGGTGAAAATAATTTGCACCTCCATCATGAAAATTCATTAGGCAGAAATGAGAAGGTGTGGTTGGGCTACCCATTGAAACAGGGGTGGAGCAAGGGTGTTCGCAGGAAAATTGATTAAAATGAGAGGCTTTATGACATCTGTCCCATTCTTTCTTAAGAAATCACCAGAAGAATACATTCTATTCTATTTAGATTCTTTTGGGTCTTTCCACGTGAAAAATTGTGTTTATCGATTAGCAGACTAGTCGATTGTTCAATGACCGAATCCTAATGAAAATATGAATTTTTAACTTGCAGTACCTAGTTATTGAAGTCGAAATTTGAAATATATAGCGACAGTGGTAATAAACTGTTTTACAGAAATAAATTTCTTTTCCGGGGTAATATTGAAAACTTAAACTGAGAAATGATTTTGAGTGTGTTTTAGTTTACAGAATTTAAATTTACCTCTTAATGAAATCCTTAATTTGTCAGATATTATTGTTACATTTAAGTGTTCGCTTAAAAAATATGAGAACTTAACTTCTTTAGAGTGAGATATGTTTAATTAAAATTCATTTGTATGCGTGCAACAAATTCTTACTTGTTAAGATAAAGGGGACATGGGAACTGTACAGAATTTTACTACACTGGCGTCCTTGACTCGCTACGCTTGCTTTTCATTCGGCCCCTAATAAAACTTATTCTAAAAAAGGCATAATTGACAAAACCCAAAGATTGGATCTGATAGAATGTTACCGAGCTACACATTCCTTGGTTCTTGCAAGTTCCTTTGAACAACTTCACGCTATTTTTAATTGTGTAAAACCTATGGAACACCTTTTTTTACCCTCTATGGCGATTTTTGATAATTTGGTTAATTATGTATACATATAGTTAATAATTATTTTTAATAAAACAGTGCTTCATATGCTTTGCTTGATAAAAACTTCAGAACAGCTATTTTGTCTTGCTACTAATGGTGATTTTTCATTATTTGGCGATTTACACATGCCCATAACCGATAATCATCGTTCATGTAAGGTTACTGTAAAAAAAACAGTCATCCATACATTCATATACATAATCCTTTGCAGATTAGCCGCGAAATGTATCACCTCGAAGCGCGGGCAAATATCCAAGCTGTACTTGCTATAATGGCATAGTTAAGGCTGCCAAACTTTTCCACGGGTGGCAAATACCCAACCTGAACCTAACCGGCTATTACTATAATGCATTTGAATTATTTTTCATTTTCAAAATAGTGGGTGCTAGCATTTTGGAACGCACACAGTATTTAGATTCACCCTGCTTGCGATAGCGTTTCTCCAGATGGTACCTGATGCCAAAATGGCGCATTTTAAATCAGTTACAATTATTATTTGAAAAAACGAATTGGCGTCAATGTCAAACTCCTGTTATCTAATACAAATTACTATTTGAAAATTGTGAACTTTGTGTAACACACTTATTTATTTCACTTACTTTTTAATTGGGCGTAAAATTGGTGTAATTCTACTTCATGTTTGTTAATTTCACCCAGGAATTGCTTTGTTGCGAAGGCATGAATGATTTTATGCTGCCAAAAATTGCCAAGCTTGGCAACCATTATGCTTATCTTTTCAGTTGTTTATTAATATCTTCTTAAATAATTGGAATTTTGAAATTTAAGTCAGCTTGCCGGCTTCCCCGGAATTTTCTGAATCCGCGGACACCTACGTCGAAACTCAAATTCCCACGATTTCAGAGGAGATAGCAGAACAAGCTTTTGGTAACAGGGGTCCGTTACTTTTTTTTAGAATAGAGATACACTGGTTATTTATGATATATGTCATGAATATATTATGATGAAACATGTGACCTAGAGTGGTTAGTTGAATTCTTGAAGGTTCGACAGGAATGTAACTTGCTCATAGTGATAATTAAAGGAACATTAAAAATATTTAATTTAAATGGATGATAAGAATGTATTTCAAACATACTTTCTAAAAAGACATCCATTTAAAACTAAAAAAACGTGTTCCAGACGTTATTTTTATGCCAGGGTATATTTTTTTTTTCAAATTTATAAAATTAATCGACGTACTAGATGATTTTATTCGGAAATGTAAATTTAAAGGGAAACAAAGATATTTAAACAAGTTTTTTAACTCAGTTAACTTGAAAGTAATTCTCTAACACTCAATACTATCATTATTTTTATAGTTATTATTTTGACAAATATGTATCAAAATTCTATTTATGTTACAATTAGTGAAGTTGAAACTAATTTTTGTTCCGTTTGCCAGATCTTTTGGAAACTCTCTTCCACAACACGTATTATTTATAATTTGATTGTTACAGAGGAACAAAAAATGTTTAACACCAAGTTAGTAAAATACTTTATTTAATAAGCGTTTCAACTTACGAAATTTTTAAGCACATACACTATACAAAGTACGCATGTTATTTGAGTTATATACTGTAGGCATTTAGCACAAAAAGATGTACAAGAGTTTAAACTAAAATAGCTTTGTTTTGAAGAGTCACATGAGGTTTCAGTTTGCATCAGCAGTTTTAAAATAGTTTCAGGAGAATAGATGTAAGAAATAATGTTATAACATACATTTTGCAGACCCGAAATGTTTCACTGTTTCTCCTGTTTTAGTTATTTTCCTCTTTGCGTGATTCTATAAAGGGAAAAATAGATTATATGATGTTTTCTAAAATCTTTCGCATTTAATAAAAGAAGAGTAAAATACTTTACAATGGTTCTTCGATTTTTACGTTAATGGTCTTGTAAAACACGTCTTGTAAAATAATATTTTTTTTTCCAAAGCTTTTTAAACGTGAAAATGAATAGTAGATATATAAATGATTGAAAGTCGAATTTTAGATACTAAAGTATATATTAATATTTCAACATTCACATACATGCATCAGTCAGACATATTAATATGCTTTGCATTATGTATGTAAAAAATTTGTTAAATTATGTACATTTCAGAAATACACTGCCCGACATTGAAAATGCAACATCCATAAGGAATGGCCAGAAAGTTTTGAAACTCGGCAAGCAGAGAGAGACAGCAGTGAACAATAAGTGATCTTTATTTCATAATTATGCATAATACCGAGAGAGAGCAGCGTCGTCTTAGTAGGTTGTCGGACACCCGTGGACGGCGATACACGAAGCAGAATGTCTAGGTACTGAGTCAATGAGAGTACGGATGGCGTCCTGAGGAATGTTTCTCCATTCCCTTTCCACCATTTGTCACAGTTCTTCTTCTGAACGGGCTAGTGGCAGGGACTGCATATGGCGTCCAATCACATCCCAAATGTGTTCGATTGGCGACAGATCAGGAGAGTACGGTGGGCAGGGAAGCAGTACACCTTGCAGAACACGTTGGCTGATGCGAGCAGTGTGCGGTCGAGCGTTATCCTGCTGATGCAGGGCGTTGGAAACCGTTTGAAGGTAGGGGAGTGTCATCGACCGCAGCACATCATCCACATATCGTTAAGCCGTCATAGTGCCTCGAATACGAACTAGAGGTGACCTAGAGTCATACGCAATTGCTCCCGAAACCATGATGCCACGTTGTCGTGCGGTGGGCGGTCTATAATTGCTACCGGATCGGACCTGTTTCCACGCCGACGCCACACTTGTACGCGGCGACTATCACTGGAGAAACAGAAGCATGACGCATCTGAGAACACGACCCTGTGCCATTCTGCCGTCCAGGTCGCTCTTGCCTGGCACCATTGCAGTTCTAGGCGTCTATGTTGTGGAGCCAATGGCAGTTTTCTTAACGGACGCCATGAGTGGAAAGCCACTAGCAACCAATTGACGGGAAATGGTTCTGGTCGTTATAGGAACATTCAAGGTGTCTTGAACATGTCGTAAAATGGAGGTTGAAGTACGCGGCCGCCACCGCTTGTCGGTGGATGCGTCGGTCCACGCGTGCTGACGTCACTCTGGCTGCACCGGCACCCCTTAAACGTGCCACATTTCCTTGTTTCAACCATCTTCGGCCCAGTCGATGTACACTGGACACATCCAGGTGTGCCTGCCGATATTTGCCGATTGGACCAACCTACCCTTCTCAGTCCGATCACCATGTCCTTCGTAAAATCGTCGGTCTGCTGGAACTGTCTCCGTTGAAGGCGGCCGGCATTCTCTGGTTACACGTGTCCTCTGAGACAAGAATAAAATTTCTACGACAATTTCTCTAGCAGCAATACTTTCACAAAAACTGTTCATTCTACCGGTTCCTTCCTGTACATATTTTTCCACGTGCAATGGCGAGCTGCAAATGTTTTCATCATTAGCATAACTTGGCAAGGTGAACCCTGCAAGTACCCTGAAATTTGCATAATTTTCTGACCACTTCTTCTTGATGTTGCGTTTTCAATGTCATGCAGTGTATCTTGTTACTCCTTTTAAGAAATTTATATTAGCACACATTACTACAAAAATATCCGAATTTGAAAGATATTTTTAGCTTTAATTGCTACCAAATTAAGCTGATAAGTTACTTTTTTATGATATAGCTTTTTAAGGATTAATTTTAATCTATTATTATTTTACATATACATTTTCACTTAAAAATTCTAATAAAAAACAAGATATTTTTTTCTTGATAAATTGTTTTCTTCCACCTTAATTAAATCATATGTGAAAAGTTAGTTTTCTACAGTCAAATTTGAGGATATTGAAAACTATATTACAAAACTAAGAAAAGTATTTACCATGATTCATTGGTTGTAGCATTGACAGTATTGCAAGAGGATTAATCAATTTTGTAAGACCTGGCTTAAATCTCTTTATGAATTCGTCTAGTTTGATAATATTTTGGTTGCCCTTTTCAAAGGTACTAACTGTCTTTATTAACTTAAGTTGAAAACTTATGCATTATAGTTGTAAACAAAATAAAACGAATTTTGACATTTTGATATATCATGTAAAAATTTCTTAATTTTCTTTCAAAATTATTCATTTCATATTTTGCTTTTTTACACGTCCAAAGGAAATTCATTCGAAAAGAAGTTTTTTTCCTTAAGACATGGCTTTTCAGGCATTGTAAATTTCCACTTATATCACATATCTACGTTAAGAAATGGTACATCACGTGCTAAGAATATTTTTGCATTAATTCTGAGTAAAGTTTATGCCTCTGACAAAACATTGTTTGAAATACGAAAATTACAATATATGAAATAAAAAAGAGTGAATAGCTATAGTAGTAAAATACGCCTTTTAAATTTGCAAATGGAGCTACACAATACACAGAATTTTCCTGGTTATTCTTAGAGCACATTGAAAAAGATCCAATTTTGTTTTAAACGACATTTTAACAACTATTTTATAGTTTTGTTCCCTTAACGCGTATAGCATTTTCAATATGAAACCACCAAATTCTCGCACTTTCACAACATTGGTCCCAAAAGCATGTAATGAGATTTCTCCATAATATTAAACTAATAATTACAGGTAAATGAATTGCAAACCACAATTAATGAATTTAATTGCAACTAATTTCATGTGAATCTCACAATTTATCAATGAATTGAAAAAAATTAATTGCAATTAATTTAGTTGCAAATGAGATTTTAATTATGTGATCCTACAATGAAAAAAAAATTAATTTAATAATGTCCAGCAGTGCAAACAACAATTAATTAATTTCAATTGAAATGTTTGAAAGCACAATTTATTAATTGCAACTGCAGCACAGCATAATTTGAGTTTGCAAACACAGATAATTAATTTTCAGCTTTGACACAACATACAGTTGCAATTAAATATTTCAGTTCTTAGTTATAAGTAAATTGAGAAATTTAATTGCTAGTTCATATTTGTTTTCGCAACTAATGTTTGCCGACCACCGCTGTTATATAAGCGTCCGTGTTGTGGAGAAATAAGTGTTTATTTTAGGGAAGAAACTTTGGTTTGATAGAAGCTAAATAATGATACCTTTTTTAGAAAACAGCAGTTAAACGCATTCGAACTAGTGAAATGAGCATGTTTTGATTTTCTTGAACTGATCAGTGCTATATTAAATTATTTAATATTTTAGCTTTATATAAGAGCGGTGATTTAGCGTCATCCACCAATTACGTCACACTTCCAGAGTGTAAGAGAATAACAGAGAAAAGGTGTGGGTTAAATGCATTCAGAAACTTACAAATATACATTTCAAAATAAATTCTTGGTAAAATAGGATTCGCAGAGCTCAAATAAGCTGTCTAATAACTACTAACACATAATAACTTCAGTTAAAAAGTAATTAGATTTTTCTTACTTCAAAGACATCTCCTTTGCATTTGCAGACAAAAGCTGAAATTTTCAACTTATGATATCTGGGAAACTATTCCACTTAGATATATGGGATTTATTTGATATGCTCTCATAGACACAGCGCAATGCCTATACGAACATAATTAAGTGAACGGAGAACGTTATAAAAAGTATATTTTAGTGTATCAGCCCCCTGTAAAACTTGACATTTCTGAAAGCTGTCCATAATTCCATTCCCTAACTAAGTTCTTCACTTGACTAACTTTTCTAATTGAAAGCATGTTTGGATCATTTAAGTTTTAAGAGATAAACCCATGTAATACCTATTTTGAATCACCCAGTATATTTATGTAGATAAATAACGCTTTCTAAGAGAATACCATTCAGCAATTAACTATTTACCTATCAACGCCACCTGTTATTTTATCTTCAGTTCCATCTTACATAAAGGTGGTAATAAAAATTCCGCGAACTTCATTTAATTGAGTTTCTAGATCTTTTCATCCGTACTTAATTCTTTTATTCAATTTCTAAGTGAGTTAGATAAAGTGAAAAGATAAGGTTTCTAAATTCAAAGGCATTGTTTGAAGAACGCATATTCAATTGAGGTACAGAACTTTTAATTAAGTCATTATTGTACTACGTTTCTTATTAAAGAACTGCCCTTAAATTTTCATAAAATTGTTTTTTATCTAATTTAAATGATAGTGCATTTTAGAATATTATTTCCTGGGCACTGTTCAAAATATACACAGAGAATATTTTTAAACATATGTCGTAGTTATACACATAAAAAAAGTAACTAAAAGGGGGATAAAGTAACTAACAGAAAAAAATAACTGTTCGCAATTTATATACATTAACAGATTAATCCACTTTTTTCTATTTATTTATTTATTTATTATAATGCCGGAAATTTGTTTTGCATAGTAAGGAAACCCATTGACTATTGCAAATCCTCTGAAACAATTAAATAATAAATTACTTTGATAAAGAAATACAGTTAATATTTCATAAGATACTTTTTTATTAAAAAAAAAAAACAACATGGGAAAATTTTTCATTGCATTAAAGCTCTTATCATCGTTCACCTATAAGTTTACACTAAACTCCTGTTAATCAGTTTCTGAGTTTGAATTTTTTTCCTTTTCTTCCTTTTCTGCCTTTTCTGGCATTAGTACTTAAAAAATATTTTAATATTAGACAGCATTCTTTTCATAATTTATAATAAAGTATGTTCTATTTAAATTAAAATATAAGTTTTATTCTATACAAGTATAAAATTAACAGCTTCTTCAAATTTCTTCAAACGCTTGAAAACTCTTTCCATTCTTTCATTTTGTTACATCTGATTTTTTACACAATGTACGTTCATTTTTTTTCAGTTTGTACTAAAATGAAAAAAACGCTCTTTATAATCATAAGACAAACAAAAAAAAAACTCTTTATGATGCAGTGCTTTGAAAACTATGTGAAACTTTCGGAATTTAAATATTTTTAGCTCCAAAAAGAATGCACGCACATTAAGAATTCTTTTCTTCTTCCTTATTCATGCAGGAAAAGAAATTGCCAAGAAAATGTTGCAAAGACTCTTATAAAAAAATTGTTCCGCACAAGATGGAAGTATGATGCGTACACCAACATTTTAAGTTAAATGACTGAATTGCATTAACCAATAATCTTTTATAATGCAAAGCTTAGAAACCAATCATAATTCTATAAATATACCCAGCAAATATTTGCTACTCTGTGTAACTATGTGTAACTATGTGTAAAGGAAATGTAATGATTACACGTGCTTTGAAGTATATTAAGGCATTAAAATTATCTTGTTTTTACATTACGGTATTAAATTTAAAGTTTACTGCATTTTACGTTTAAAGATATGCCAATATTTCTGCTGACTTTTCATAGAAAAAATTAAAAACTTTTTTGTTTTCTATTGTTTAATTAAGCGTTTAAATTAATACTGAATTATAAATAATTTGTATTTTATATTCTCATATGCTTGATGCTTCACATTCCAATACGTTTTCATTTTAATAAATTTATTAACTATTTTTATTCATTTGTATTAAATGTATGAATTGTTATTGAAATTATAGGATACTATGCACAGTTATAAATTAATAGTTAATTATAAATAAATTTGTTACATTTACTGAACTTGAAAAATGTTCTATTTTTTAGTTCGAATTCTTACATGTGCAAACCATTGAGTATTTTGTATTAAAAGAAATATTTGCATGCGCTTTCTATTTAGAATGAATCTGGATGATTTAATAAACGAAATCTAAAGTATTAAGAGAAGTCTTCCTTTCAAGTTTGTATATAACGTTTTTAGAACACGTTATTACCCCGACATGATTTTCGTTATGTATGTGCCGTGGCAGCTGTGCTCTTATCGGAGAAACAGGTCGTAGCTATATTAAATGAAAAGACCGATGGCAAACAGAGCGATGTTAGTCCTGTAAGAGTAACAGCTGCACAACAATACATAGTATTCTTTGCAAATTAATATCAGACTAAGTATTTAAGAAATTTTCTAGCGTCTGGTTTTCTGCATATACATATTTTCTGAGCAACATATGTTGTAAAGTAAGGTATCAATGTGACATTTAACCAGAGCTTTCTGTAATATATTACAAAACTCTTAATATTATTTTCAATAAAAATTTATGTGCATAGAACTCATCTCTTTATAATATTCTATAATATATATATATATATATATATATATATATATATATATATATATTCAATACTAGACCTTACTCTTCCTCTATATTAATCAAATTCTTTAAATTTATACTGGGTACACTCTGAGCACCAGTTCCACACAAAAACAAAGAATATATTTTGTTAGACTAATAGCATCTCAATTGTATATGTAATAGAAAAAAATCACATATATTTGAATTACCGTTCCGAATTTGTTGAATAATTTAATACATTTTTAAATGCGTTTCGTTAGAACAAGTACAAGTTACAAACAACTACAAATACAAATTAATAAACAAATACAAATTAATAAACAAATACAAACAAATACAAATTAATAAACAAATACAAGAACATCCTAGAATTATCACGCAAAAATTATACACGAGAAAAACTCATTAAAATAATTTGTACAGCTATTATAATATAATAATCGCATACAGAGGTAATATTAGCTTTGGTTTATGAGATATTTTCATTGATGTACTTTTGTACAATCACTTACACCATCAATATTCCTTGATAAAAACATCAGCTGTGTAATAATTACTCCTATACACATAGTAAGTAATGTGGGAAAGAACGATGAAGTTTCGTATACAAACATTATCCATTTGATCAGCCCATGCTTTTCCAATTTTATTTTAATATCCTCAAAAAAGATTTTTTTTGGGGGGAGGGGGTGTTTTTTTTTTCTAGAACAGAATCTTCAAGAGAAATGCATTCGTATTTTTTTTCCGCAATTTAATTGTAAAGTTTGGGAAAAAGAAAAATGAGAATTTCTAGTTCATTAGTTTTTTAGCATATATTACCTTTCCAATAGTCTGTATAATACTGACGTAGACTTCCACTTAAGACTGGTATTTAACAAACATTAATCACTTGAAGCTCAGAAAAGCGAAATGCTTCGCACGTTAGAAAAGGGAAATGCTATGCACCATGCTAAATGGAAGGGTCTGCGTTATGTATGAGTGACATATCGGCAATTCAGGTTACCTGACTCGCAAAGTCATGAAATTTAATGAATAACACAGTACGTAAAGCTGTTAAACTCAATTAATAATTTTTTTAAATGACACCCATATTCTGCAGCTGAATTGCATAATTTCTACTAAACGATGCTTCTCACAAATACTTTACAGTTTATTAGTAGTAATGAGAACTGTGTGTGTGGTTGCAAAAACTTCACTTTCTAAGTGAGAACATTTTCAATTTTTTTAAAATTTCATCCATGCATAAATTTATTGTTGAAATATTTTTGTACTAATAAATAAAATATCTAATAAAAGAACTGGCTTCTGGAAGTATCTTTGGCCAATTTCTTACCCTAGCAGAAGACGTCAACTCCGATGTGTAAGAAAATCTTATTCAAAAGTTTAAAAAAATGCTATCTAAAAATATAAAGACAGACTTCAATTTATATATTTTTAATTCATGTTTAACTAAAATAACCAGTTTAAATGAATTTGTATTACAGTACAAACTTCTCAAAAGTAAGGTATAAGAAAAATTTTGGTTCATTTTAATGAAAGAATTTCATCAGAAATTATTCATATATAAAAATCGGAAGCCAGAATGTGATTTAATATAAATCTAGATATAGTTTCAATTGCAAACTGTTTGATTTTTTCTATTCTAAGTGCACATTTCAAATTAATACATTTTCATTTTATAATGACTAAAGAGTTATGAATGTATCTGGTCTTTCCAAGAATTTCATTCCATGATGCCCTAAACTTGGATGCCAATCATTCCAGTCAATGGATCATTAGTATTTCATGAACTACACAAAAAGAACATATATTTTAATTTAAATATAACATTCTATAAAATCTAAAAGCTTTGAAAAAAATCCCGGAAAGCAATGTAATGGTTAAATGCGATTTTCTTCCGAAAGTGATATACTTACAGTTCTTATACACTGGCGTAGCGTGACCGCACATTTTTAGGAAGCGCATATCGAAATGAAGAATAGAAAATAAAAAAAATAATCTTATATTTAGAAAATAATGTTTCAGAAAAATGATGGGAGGCACGTGTCTTCCTTTAACTCCATCCCTCCCGAATGCACGCCTATGTTTTTAATCTCTGAGCTACTAAACTCTTTATTATCTTACATGGAATATAAAAATCTAGTTAAATCAAAATAAAGCTGACATAAAGTATTTTTTTAATTAGCTCAGAAAAATTATTTCACATGTAAATCAGTTAATGCATTAGAAACACTTAAAAATTCCTCCTACCAACGAAATCCCCTCTCCTTGGTAGATAGCCCTTGTGTAGCTTTGCCTTAAGACCACACAATACACTAAATAGGTTAACAGCGCGAGTAACGAAATTTCGAAATTTCCATTGAAATCGTTATAGCTTAATATTATAACTTCAGGCATTTTAACTTGAAGAATGTTTTCCTAGGATTTCCCCCAAATAATGAAAATATCGTCAAGCTGGGTTAAGTTTTCGAATCATTTTTTTCGCACCATATTTGACGATTTATCTCAAAATCTGCCAACATTGGCAACTTTTGGTGCAGTTTTTCAGGGAGGCACGCGATTGTCGTTAGATCATTAAAAAATTATGTAGTTGGATACTATTGTACTTTAAATGGATGCTTGTCTCTAAACTGTCAGTGACCGTAATGTATTGGAAATATATTGGGTACTCCTGTAGAAGAACTATTAATGATACCTACACTATTTTTGATGAAGAGCTTTATCTCGTAATCCTTCATAACATATATCAATTTTGCTTTATTTCAAACATCCAAATATCTCTAAAATACGCTTCAAAGAATCTCTGCCCTCACTGTTAAAATTGATTTACTTAAAAATGAGTACTTTAATGCACTCATATTTTTTTTAATACATTTGCATCATAAACGAGTACATGACATGCTTAAATATAAGTAACAATTCGAACTAAAAAATAAGCATGTAGATAAATATAATAATAATACCTTATTACGTCATTTGCACACTGGAAAATTATTTAATAAACGTTTATGTGGTGTTCTGAAATATTTCGTTACAGTAATTATAAGAATAAATTAGTAGCATACTTTAAATTTACGAACTATATCTTATTACAACGCGCGGAAGAACACTCAAAGAGAACGGCGATGAAATGAGTACATATAAGATCTCATTTTCTCTCAACCACCCCTCACCGGATTTCTGCGCATGCCCAGAGTCTATTTTTGGAAGAATACAATCAACGTGGTCGACGGCATATCGCCATATTGTTGTAAAGCGTTTGTGGCGTTCGCTGCTTAAAAATGGAAGAAATAATCTATCATATATAATGATAGAAGAATTAGTTAAAATTCACAAATAGCCCGCATCTTATCGTAAGTAAACTTTTATATTATTTGATTGTTTTTAGTTATTTCATTTTGTTTTTGTTTATTTATATTTAAGACGCTGATCGGTCGTATAATTTTACAGCTATTATTTCATTTGCCGGTAGTATTGGTTTAGTAAACTAATTTTGTTTTGATATTATAAGAATACTTTCGCAGGAGAAATATTTATGTTTTAACTATTTTTATGTTTATTTTCATATCTGATTTATTCTGTACACTCCCCCTAACAATGAGTTACATTCGTGAGTATAACTAAATATGTGCTTAGGAATACCCGGTCACTGTATTAGTGACCGGTTTTCTTTTTTTTTGGGGGGGGGGAGGAGGGAAGACATAACATTTTCAAGAGTAGGAATATTGAAGTTTCTTTAGATGTTAAAGCTTTAATGCCAATGTTTCTAAACATTGTTAGGGAATCGCTACACTTTTGTCAGGTTTATCTCAGATTAATAGTTACAGATACAGTCATAGCAACATTCTGTGATCATTGTATGTCAGATCAGTGTCTTGAATATAAATAAAAATTGTAACAAAACGAAATAATTTACACAAAACATTCAAATAATGTAACCGTTTTACTTACGCATAAGATAACGGTTATTACTAAATTTCAATCAACATGTTCAAAAATAGTATATTTAATAAGAATATATTGATTCTTGTATGAGTGCATACAAAAATCGACAGTCAATATATTCGTATTAAATATAATAAAAATATAACAAAAATGCATATCACAAAAATACATTAAATATCAATTCTTGTATGTATTCTAAAATGAGTTTTTCATATGTTTTCAAAATCGAGTATATAATGTGTTCGAAAATTTTGAGTATACGTACACTCATGTTTGAGTTCTTGCATGAACTCAAAAAAATGAGTACACGAGTTTCTTAAATTTGAGAGCAAAGTACTCTGAGCTATTACAAGATGAGAAAGTACTCAAAAATGAGTACATTTAGTTTATTTCTAAGTATGTAGTTTTAACAGTGCTTAGAGCATAAGGTATTGGAAATCTTTTGGATCTTCCTAGAGAAGAACTATGGCATATAAGGCACATGGTACAGTACATAGGAATAACATATGTGAATTTTGTATAAATCCATGAATATTTACGGGAGTTAGCACGGATTAAGAGACGGACGGATAGATTGACGGATAGAAGGAGTGACAGGCAGACAAATCGAAATGATAAACACTATTCAATCTTGTTGGAGAGTGTTAATAACGCAAAGCTTTGTTATAATAATTATTTTCATAACAATTCATGGTAACGGAACTATTTCAGTGTTGCAGTAGCTATATTGTTGGAATAATTTTTTTCCCCTGCTATATGCAATAAAAGAGCATCAAATATTATCTTGTGACAAAATAGTAATCTGTTAACAACAAATTATGATTCTTAATTATCAGTGCTTGGAAAACTTGGAGAAATATCACGCGCCTCTGATAAACATGTTTGCATTTTTTATAAGACACAAAAATTAAAAGCTACTGAAAGTTTGACAAAATTTTAAATTAGAAAGTAACCTTAAGAACCAAATATTTTTATACTTGATTTTTATCTTTCAATTTTATTCATGGTTCGAAAGCTTAATTAAAAATTAAACAGGAAATATAAATAATGTCAAGCACACCACATAAAAGCCAAGTTGATTTGTTTTTTTTTTTGTAGCTCTATTACTTTAAATTCATGTTAGGTTCAAAAATATTTAGCATTATATAAATTCTCTAAACCGTAGATGTTTTATAAATATAATCTTTTACAAAGTACAAAGGAATATTGCTTTTTAATCAAGAATAAAATAAAGAAAAAATAAATATATTTTCAGCGGTTTCAAAATCTCTTTTAAGAGTATGTTTAAAAATTAAATATTATCGACTGAACATCATTAATTAAAAATATGTTATTCTTATTATTTTACAGAATACTATTAAAAATTATATGAAAACAAATCTCAACACCCACGAAAAGATAAACACCTATCCTGTCTTTTAACTGTAGGTGCGTAGAGCTAGTTTCATGGATATTACATTTTTTATAGTAATTATTTCTTTCATTGTAATTTTTAATATCTGTATTAAACCGATTTAGTAGAAAAACATGCATTTAAAAAACTTGAACACAAGCATTGTTCACTTGAACACAGTCTTTTTACACAAACATTAAGTTTTTTAATGGAAAATATTTTACACTTTCACTATATATACATACACTCATGTCCATAAATTAAGGATAATTCAGAATCACACAGAAAGAGATCTCTAAAATAAAAATTTCACCTGTGGAATGATCTCACACATCTTGAAGAAGAATATGCAAATTACAGGAAACCACCAGATGGCGTGGATGGTACGTCACAATGACGAGAGTGTAAGAGAAGGGTATATAAGGAATGGTGGCAAAGAAGTAAAATTGTTCACAAGCGCTGTGAAAGCCTTTCAGTGCAAAAACAGCATAGTTATGGCACAAAGGAGGCATTTGGATGATGTTTTACGTGGCAGAATTATCGGACGACTGGAATGTGGACGTGCCCAGCTGGAAGTATCCGAGGAACTTGGAATCGCCCAGGAATCGTCCATCTCCATGCTTTGGCAACGATTCCAAGATGATGGTAATGTGAGTAGACGTTACAGCACAGGTCGCCCCCGAGTTACAACGCCGAATGAGGACCGCTATTTGGCAGTTACTGCCAAAAGAAACAGACGGAGTACAGCATCAGACCTGTCTCGTCCGCTCTCTTCAGCAGACTTCGTGCCGATTACAATCGACTGTAATCGATGACTAAAAAATTATTTTAAAAAATGCTACGATAAATTGCATTATTATAGAATTCTTTTCATATTTGATTTCTTTAACATCAAGATTACTGTTATTTTACTAAATTAACATTCATTAGTCATAATCTTTTTGGAAATTGTTTGTAATCGTAATCGTAATCCATATCATTTCTTGTAATCAATTACAGATGATGGTGTAATCGCACGAAGTCTGCTCTTCAGCTACCGGTACGACAGTTTCAAGGCAGACCGTGTACAGACGCTTAGGGCACATTGGTCTATATGCTCGTAGGCCTGTCAGATGTGTTCCACTTACCGCAACTCACTGTCGCCTGCGATTAACCTGGAGTACTCTCTTAATAATCAAGAGTGAAAAACCAGTGCTGAGGAGTGATATATCACCCTAACCTTCGTGACAAAAATCAGCCAACCTCCATAGAGTGAGAAATCACTATTCT